>JARYHS010013631.1:53010683-53349935 GCA_031002005.1 Vandiemenella viatica | reverse complement strand
ACAAATGTCGCTGCCATCCCTTGCACCCTCTTCCACTCCTCTATATGATACCAAGAAGTGGATTCCACACCACACCACCATATTCAAGCAATGGTCTGACCAAAATTTTGTATCCAAATTTCCTCCCTTTTCCGATTCATCATCTCCTCCAATGAAGGGCCATTCTTAAATTACGTCACACCTTAAGGGTGATGGCCAACAAAGTAGGACATCATGTGACAAGAGGGGGGGGGGGGGGAGATGAGTGATAAGCTTCGTGACATCACATGTATAATAGTATCACTATTTGGCACGTGGCGGCCGGTTTTGACATACGCCGAAAGGCAAATACCGCCTTTGAGGCTTTTACATAATATGACTTCCGCATACTCATTCAAACATTATCCAAATCGAGAACTAAGTCACTACTATATCATATATGATAAAATATAAAAGAATAGGTTCAAAGTCCATGGACACAAGATGATTAAATTTTGTATCATTTATTTGATTTGTTATGTTTTGTCAATTTTCTAAAATATTTGATTTATTGATGATTTTGTGAAAATAACGTTTTAAATAGAAATATATAAGAATTTTACTAGTGCTGTTTTAATTTAATAATTCTAAATTCAAAATTTTCAAAATCCGTGACGTCATAGCAGGGGAGGGAGTCACAGAAATGTGATCACCTTTAACAAGGAAGGGGCGGGCCTCCAAAAATCATGAAATTCGTGTGATGGACCCTAAAGGAAGAATTTTGAAACCATTTCGAAACCTTTGCCTAAGATGTCGTATTGAGTTTCTTACATAATTTTATGTCAAGGAATTTCCATTTCCGGTTTTCAAAAAGGAATTCTTTCCCCTCCCTATGATTATAAACCATCTTTCCATTCTGTAACTCTATTCTATTGTTTCCAAACTCACGAAATATAACTACTACGCGAAATATATCGGAGCCGACTTAGAGAAGAAACAAGAGTTCCTTGTTACTGTTGTCTCGTGAAGTCACCTCTTCACATTACAGTGCCACCGACGAAATCGATCTTTGAAAAACCTCACTTCTTTGTTTTTCCAATTCTGCTGGGATTTGTGAAATATTTCACTCACGATAAGCTAAGAGAAATTTTCCTTTTCCACTTTAAGTCATTCAAGTATCTGTCGAAAATACCAACAGTTCTGTATTTTCCATGAACTTATTTGCTGTTCTGAAGCTTCTATTACAGTTTAAGTTCCATACAAACTTAATATATACATACAGTATATTTTCTAAGACACAAATTTCACTTAAAGCAAAGAAATAATAAAATGTCCAAGATTACATTCAAACACGAAAATTCACGAGAAATCCTAGAGGCGTACACAGTGCTGTCCAGGGGAAAGAGTTGTTTTAACCTAACCACTCTTATTTCCTTCGATATCCAAGCATCCTGGACAAATTCTTAGTTTACTGAAGGAAAGGTCACAAATAAATTGTTTTAATCTACACATGAAATACACATATTCCTGAGAAAAATGCGCCACGAATTTGAGCTACTGAATTAGTTGTTTAAAGTTGTGCTATTCAACAACGATGCAGTAACCGCATTCAGAAACAGACAGACAGAGATTAGTCTGAAAAGAAACCGCTGCAACCGACTACACACGATAGCAGTACTTTCTCTATAATATTAACATATAAAGAAAAAAATAATAAATTATAAAGTGAAGGTATTAATCGATTCATTGGTATGATATTTCCCTTTGTGACGTCATATTCTATTCTAAATATTTCTGCTTCTTCCATCAATTTATTCTTTTTTGAACTAACGCCTACTGGCGAGATGAAGACTTCCTAGTATGGGAAGTCTTTGATCTTGATTTAAACTGGTAACTGAAGTTTGTTGCTATTAATATTGTTTCCATTGTTGCGGTCTTGATGCGACACGTAATACGTATTGGGTATGTCATTAGCGAGGCTGGCCGTAGAGTTGGCCGTGTCCTGACCGCCCCGCTTGTTTGCACGTAGGGGGGGGGGGGGGGGGGGGGGTAGCGCCTGGCGACACCAACCACACAACTTGTCCCCGGCTGTCAAGTCCAACTGGGAAAGGGTCAGGCGAGTCGGGTCTGCTTCTCTCTTCCGCTATTTACCTTCTCGTCTAATTGCCGAGTAAGTCTAACATTCTATAAACTAATGGGCGGCTAATTTAAGAGACACAATGTCACATTTGAGTTATCTCTCAATGAAATATGTCATTCGGGCGTTGGTGATTACTATGTAAGGTATAACCTCTCCTTGTGAACGGCACTGGCGGGTATAATTTGCATGATTTCTCGTTTCCTTCCCCAGTGCAGTGCGTTCGTATATATTATTGTACGTGTGAATAATGTGTATGTCCAATTACTAAAATTAGATTGGTTGCAAAAACTTCCTTGGTCGTGTTCATCCCCTATCCTCTTGGTAACAGTATATTTTTTTTATAACTGCGAAATATCATGGCTACTGCTTTAAGATCAACTTCTTTGTTCTGAAACCTCCTACAGATATTCTGGAGTTCAATTTTGCATAATAAGATAAAAGGAGAAAAAATACTATCGTAAGGGAGCCACAAAACAATCTAAATTTTAAAAAAGTGTAATCATTGTGTATGCTGACGTCAACAAAAACAAGAGTAATTTCGTTAAACTAATTGTTCTAGAGTGGAACAGAGTGTACAGTTTTATTTTTTCCTTGTCTCTGCTGCATAACAAACTGCAGAACTACAAGCTATATACAAGAGTTAAATATAATTAGGAAAACTATCAAAACATAGACTATCTAAGTACGAAATTTTCTGGAACCTCCTAAAAAATTTAAAAACTCACGTTCTTTGAAGTAATTGACAAAAACAGGCCACAGTGACATTGACTAAATGTTGCTCAGGAGTGTAAGAGTACATTTAACTGATAATTGAAGCAATGGTGCAGCAAAAAAAAAAAAAATAACAAATTACCTTCACGTGTTTCGAAACGAAGCAGTAACTATGATACACATAGATATGGCTGGTGTCAGAATCCCAACAGTTTGTTCGACAGTGTCATTCATATTCTCATAACGTCTTCCTTATACAGCCGAAACTACGAGATTCCTGTACGTCTATTACAACAAGCGTTAAGGCAGTGCATCGATTGAAAGTTTATTATTGTTCATACTTATTAAGCTCCTACTAAAATTAAAACAAAACACAAAGAATTTAATAGATGAAAACACAATTTCACATAGTCTTGTCACCTTTGTGGTTTAAGTGGTGTTGTATAAACAGGTAAAGAACAAAAAGCCAATATGGCTTTTTCGTGCTAGCGATATTCTGTAGGCGCTGCTGTTAAAAAATCAAACGACACGTGAAACATTGGTTGGCTGTTCTTACCAAAAAAACTGTCCAAAATATCTAAGCACATGGACTGAAAACATTTGGTAATTAACAACCTGCTGCGTTTTTTAGTGGACACGTATGAAATCATTGGTTCATTTCGCGTTTTATACGCTTTGTGCTGCTTGAAATTGTTATTGTAGACCAACTCCCCCCCCCCCCAACTACTAATGTTAATACTACTTATCAAAAGAAGTGTAAGTAAAAATCGGAGTGCCACAGGGTAGCGTATTGGGACCATTGCTATTCATTATTCTAATGAATAATTGTTTTGATTGTTTACTATCTGAAATTAGATTATTTGCAGATGACATAATGCCATATAAAAGGATCAAAACGGTAGAGGACTGTAAACAGCTGCAGGTTGATCTGGACAGGATATCTAGTTGGGTTGGTAAACATGGGGTGAAGATAAATGCAAAGAAAGGTCGGCTTATTAGATACACAGACAAAAAACTAAAGGTTGGTTATGATTATAAGGTGGGGAAAGAATTGCTTACTGAAGCCTTGAAATGTAAATATGTTGGCATTACAAGCTTAAGGGGACCTGGACGTGAAGAACAGACTGCGTTTTTACGCCTCGTTTAAAGGCACATTACTCATGATCTGTAATGCGGAGGAAGTTGCGATTTTGTACCAACACTGAATTACATTAACTAAATTTTCATATAGAAATTTATTTAATTATCTGTTATAGTTTAAAAGTTACAACATCTTATCTAGTAGATTGTTTTATAACACACATTCCCATTCTGGTACCATTTACTTGTGCATTATCAGTCTATTAGCGTTCAAACTGTGTCAGACTTTAGTCAACATTCCTAGTAACTCATTATGCCTCTCCTTTTGTAGTTCGGAATACGTCAGGGGAAAAAGAAAAAAATTATCAAACCACCAAATTATTTTGTTTCAAAATTACCACTAAAATTATATGCATGATGACAAAAACAAAAAAATTCTGCAATGTATTAGGCATAACACAAACAGACTGTCCCATTCTTCACTTGGTAGATATTTGGTAAATATAGCTCAAACCATTGTGAAGATATATGTACCTAATGTTCTAAAAACGTAGTTTTGAGAAAATGACAGCAACAGTGAGCTGAAAGAAGGCTAGGCTAGTGTGCAGACATTTCTTCAAAGAGCATTTAGGACCAAATTAAAAATTTAAAAGTTGATAAACCATACTTTTTTAGAAACAGGAGAAATTTTTCTATCAGATAGAGGCAAAAAAAAAAATCGTTTTTTTTTTTTAGTCATTTTCACATCCAGGTCCCCTTAACATAGCAGATCGCACCTCGTGAAGGAGAGCATTGCTAAGTTAAACATTTCGTAATATTTTTTCTTGTTTCATTGAAACTGAAACACCCAGCACTGAGTGAAAATTGCATTCGCTCTCCTCAATACATTATGTGCAAAAGCGGTAAAAACACCTCTCAGCTTATGCCTTTATAAACCTGTAAATAAGAATATCATTCTGAAATAACATCAATAATAGCTGCCATCTTTCTACACTAATCACGTAGTAGTTAGTATTGTCGATACAGTAAAGTGCTTATTAATAATATGAATAGAAATATTTTGCTCCAGTTTAACTACGTTTTCTGACCCCCTCACAGAAACATTGGGTTTTCGTGAGCAGGGGAGTTTTAAGTGCTGTTAAGTGATATATAGTAAAAAAAAGAGGTCGTAGTGTTGGGTTGACACATGTCAGTCTATGCTTTGGGTCAGTGTAGTCTCCGTGTGTGGAACTTGCAGTGTTTAAGAGAGGGCTGATAACATTCAAGGGCTCACCTAGACCGTTCTCAATAATTGGGATCTGGAGGGCCGTTTCGTGCGATGCTGTGGTGATTGAGTTCAAGCAGATCTAATCTTTCGCAGTCCAATTTGGCGTAGAGGAAATGGTGCCATAAACTACTTACGGCATCAAATTATACCCCAGCAACCAATCGTACCTGGGGTGATATAAATCACTTACGGTTATTTGCTCTTCTTGTGGACTGAGTTAAATCATATCTAGCAAGACGTACAGAAAGGGCACGAGAAAAATTTTGACTGCATGGAATTTAAGATAGTATGGCATCTAACAAGCAAAATCACCTACTGAAATTACTCACTTCATTATTTCTGTTTTGAAAGAATGTCCTTGAAGTTATGAAAATTAAATGACTGATTGCACGGAAAAATAGTATCAGGCATAAATCTGTAGAAGCTGTTAAGTTAGTAGAACACGTCTATTGATTTTGAGAATGACAGTGTGAATTGACGATAGTAAATTAAATGGGAAATATGATGGAGACTGAGAAAACTAGTACCTTTACGTAATCAGATGGGCAGTAAAAGAAATCGAGTGCAACAGATACGTATGGAGTATCTTTCAAGCGAGCAGAACTTTGAGGAGGAGAGGGAGGGGGGGGGGCTATTCCTATAACGGAACATATAGGCATATAGGAGAATCAGATTCTGGCAACGATACAAGAAAGGAATATATGTACGTAAGTCCGGTATGGGATAAATTATGAAGTAAAAATTATTGTTAAAAAAAAGTGTTGGATATACAAGAACATAATGCAGCAGATAGTATTCTATTCTAGGTATTTGAACAAAAAGTGTACACGTAAATTATGGATATTTCAGCATGGTGTTCTTCGACGAATATGTGATGCAGTTATGGACGGTGATGAACGAAGGAAGGGGACACTAGATACTTAAGAAAGCAATACTGTTCTGCAAATTCAATCTGTAAATCGTAAGTACGATGCCTGAAGTGGTGGTGTCACAAAACCAAAAGGATATAATCAGACAAGGACACAGGGAAAATCGGTATCAAGATGATTAGATGTAGTATAGAACACGCTCCAAAAGAGATACGAAGAATGCAAATTGTGGTTGTAATGGACAGGTTCCGGTATGTGACTTCACCGCAGCCATGAAAAGAATTCCAGTGTTGCTACAGTTACATCAAGAAATTTAATAGGTGGGTTCATCTCAATAGTAACAAATCAGGTCTTCTAGTAGATTTCCACATAAATTGAAAATTATATATATTTTGATGTCCCGCCGAAGTATGGAATAGAAGATTTACTACTCTCCACATACAGTGTTATAGGCAGAATAATACTAACAGTGCAAGTGATAAACAGTCATCAGGTGTTGCGGCAATCAACGGTTATAACATGATGTGGTAACTCTGAGGATAAATCATGATGCTCCCAGAATGATATACCCTTTCAGAACTTCTATATCTTGGACGGCATTAAAAATCTACTTCTACGGATCACCTGAAGTCTGCATATCCTCTGAACAAGGGGAAAAAATGCTCCCATTGGAATGTTTAACCTCCGTGATGATAAAAAATTACATACATAAAAAATGTTAATCATTCACTATCTATATAACTCATCCAATCAATATCCGTTCCAGAAAAATAAAAAAATAATGATTTCGATGGGGTTTACCATTTGGAATTTTTCAATATTAGTGGTTTGTCTCATATTTTTAAGTTGTATATGAAACTCCAACTATATTTTGCATACTTCATCACTACAACAATTAGTTTACATACTTCGTAAAATTAGTACGGTATCGGCCAATTTATAACGAAACAGAACATTTGGAGTAATATGAAATTCTTACAATTTGTTAAAATGAGGAAGCAGTAAACTACAACTTTTCTTCCGCCGATGAAGTAGCAATAAGCCTGCGCGGATGGATACAAGGAAAGTGTTGGAGACCGGAGCAGGGACATACATTCCAGATTCATATTTATGTATGTGGAATGTACTAATGCATCAACGACACATATCTCTATTTTCGAGCAATCGATGTTTCTCATTAATTCTGCTTTTTTACTGGTGCGTATTTGGTGAAACGTTGTACACCTGTTTCTCATAGGAAGACTAAAAATACTGTAGGGGTAAACCAAACCAAACCCAACTAGTCCGGGCAAAGGTAAGTGATGTCCTATTTAGTTTATAAATGTTAATTTGAATAAAATTTTTCTGCATGCCATTTTTCGACAGAATTGAATTACTCATAAATAACCACAAATGCAACTGATTTTTACGTTTTACTGTTGCACTGTTTCGGCTATTGTCGAGTTATCATCAACGACGATTCTGTGTTGTAAAGTACACTTTTGCATTTATAGTTTGGTTAAATTATTTTCACCTAATTCTAAAACTATACAACTAGCTGATTTTTTTGACTAAACAACAATTTACATTGGTGTAGCAGCTTTTGTAGCTTTATATTTCTCCTTGTAAAGCAAAACCGGAAACTGTTTTTAAAATTTTGAGAAACTATATGCTAAAAACGTTCCGTGCAACTGAAAGCTGTCGAAAATTTGTTTCTAGTTTTTTTCATATCCGAGAGTATGGAGTATCAATGTTTAAAATTTGAAGCAGGGAATTAAGATTTTTCAGTTTTTTCCCCTGGTAAAAAAAGACGTGAGTGGCTTGGAAGTTATTAACTATAAACCGTCTTTGTTACCAAGTGTTTATCTAGGATTGCAATCACATAAGAAATTTAAATATCGGCCTTATCCTGTGTTTATACATTAAAGACTAAATTTGTTTACTTATAATATTGTTTGCAAGTTTTTAACATATATATATTTGTTCGAAAGTTGCAGATTCAGGATTAAAGAATATGGCACCATAGTGTCGAAGGTTTAGCAGAACTGTTAATGCTCCAGGATAAAGAACAATATTCTACTCGCTCTTACACAACTCCTTGATAAAAATATTCTGTGATAATATTATGGCAGTTCTACCATATATATATATATATATTTATAGGGACTGCACTTTTATGGGCCTTAACCATAAGTAAATCTGACGTTTTATTTTACGCGTTGTAACTAGAGGTGAAAGGAAACGGAATATGTTTCCAGTTTCATCAGTCTTGTCAGACTGCTGATGTCGAACTGCAAGTATCAGAGAAGCAATATCGTTCCCCACATGTCACAAGCACTGCTCTATTCACACAAATGAAATCACAGGGGCAAATTAAAAAAATTCGTCTGTCCGATGGGTTAATTATTAGTACGCAGGGAGCCCTAACGTACTTTATTAACGACATTTCCCGTGTATCGCTTCAAAAAACAAGCCCTCCGCTGTTTTTGAATTCAGTTGCCACAAAAAATAATTGAATTAAAAGTTCTGCTCGATAAGCTCTGCAGTCTGTTCCTCTCTTTTTCCTACATGTATACATGTCACAGAGGAAAACACTTTAGCTCGGACCAAAAAGACACCTGCAATACAGCATTGCTGTGGCGCAATATATTTCTTTAATTGCGTAGGTTTTGCTTCAAAATAGATACGCACAACGTGAAGTGATTAGACACTAAATTCTGTAGGTAACATTTAAGAAGGATTAAATTTGCAAACTACAAATAATTCGTAAGACTTAAGAGAGTTCTCCGTCCACACAACTGACACAGCTTCAGTTGACCCGTCCATCCACCTGTTTCAACATCGTATAAACTAACCCAGCAGTCACACATCAATCCTCTTAATCACCTCAAGAATTCCTTACTCATATGGATCTTTCATTTATTTCAGTTTTAGCTATGATAAACCAAATTATTTCGTTAACTTTACAGTTGGTACCACCTAATACAAAAAGAAAATAAAGTACTCGAATCTCGCGAGTTGTGTGATATTGGAATAGTTAACAACGCTGTAGAAATGAAACTAATGACTGCTTTTTTTGTCTATCGGAGAGGAAGGTACAGTGTATATGTGAACAGATCGCTTCCGTGGGCGCACTATACTGCAGACAGCTTGCGTTCTGTGGCTTTACGCCTCGTCGACGTGGAGTCATTAGAGGCGGGAAAGGACTGGTGACAAGAAACGGGATGGAACTCGGCCATGGATCAAATAGCTACACAAAAGATAGTAATACTTTGTCACACATCTATGGTTTATATTATTAAAAAAAAGGTGGTATCCAAGCGTTAGATTAGTGAAATGCTTTAAATATCTATTATTAAACAATAATTAATTTCAGATTCTGCAACATGCAAATTTTGTAAGAAGTATTTTACTGTAATAAAAACGATACATATTAGTTATTTACCTCTTAATTAAAATATTAACTTAGCCAGTTTTTAACCTGTCATCCATTCTAGCCCTAGTAGTTAATTATTTAATTTACTGTTACATGGGGACTAAAAATAAACGATAGGGGAATGCCTATGGGAGCGCCGTAGCGTGCTTGCTCGTCACCTTTCTCGCAATTTACTAATGTATACGGCTAACACTAATAGCTTTGTAAAGAAGATATATTACCCAAACCCATACGCTCTATATCAAAGCGTATCGTCTTAAGTAACCAATATGTTTTCCTATGGAACAAAGCGCAGTATCACCGCAATAATGCAGTACCTTTAAAATACATCGGTATGAGGATTAGATGTTCTTACTGCGCATTTTTTCCAAGAAAGAAATAGCATGAAAAATCAAGGCATGCAAACTTTTCATTGTCTGCTGATTATTTCATTTTCTGCTAATTATTTCATTCTCTAATGTTTGAAATTTCTCGGCATCGGTTCATCAAAAAAAAATATATTAAACTTGATATCAGTAAATCTATGTTTAGCTAGTCCGAATACGCTGCTCCGTTCAACCACAATTTTGAAGCGACACCCCGTCATAATACGAATTAATAACGGTGTTTAGCTTTTTATCACTGTGTTATTCATTCACACAAGAGATGTTTATAGAGCCTTTAGGCCTAGCTTAAGCTGTAGATGATTATTGTTTTAAAGTTATATGCATAATTACCAACGAAATAAAATATTCTGCTAGTGAAGTTTGGAATGTAATAATGTAGGCACCTGAACGTCGCGGAACCATTGGTCCTATTTTAGTGTGCTGAGACGCTGCACAGTGGATCGGGGAGGTACAACGGACCGGGCACGATTCCAGACCACCGCATAGCGCCCCCTTGACTGCGGTTCTTAGGCGGTTTTCCGCAGCCGTTAACGGAAATCTCGGGAAGGGCCCCTCCCCTCCCTATCTCCTCCTAATAAATTCCCCATTTCACAAACAAAAAATACTAACACGCTGAACATAATTTAATTTTTTAATTTAATTTAATTGCAATGGAGCACAGGCTCCGGTGGCAATTTCCCTACACACCCATCTTCCCCCTATCCTGCACCTACCTTAATTTGCCCTCTACAAATTTTATCTTTAAATTCTTTCAAAGTTTTCGGTAAATTATTCATTATTTCTCTTGGTAACTCATTCCAGTCCCTGACACCCTTACCTAAAAAAGAGAATCTTCCCACACCCTTGTGCCTGAAATCGAGTGCCAGCTTGTGGTCATGGTCATCTTTTCCCTTCCATGCACTACTTTTCATACCTATTGCAATATCTTCCCATGCCTCATCGCCAGTATATGCCCTGTACACTCCCATGACCCTCCTCATCCTCCTCCTTTCTTGCCAATGAATCCCATTCCAGCTCCTTTATCATATCCGTCACTGATTGCATTCTGCGATAATTTCCAGAAACAAATCTAGCAGCCCTTCTTTGCACCCTCTCCAACTCCTGTATTTGATACGTAAAATGAGGGTCCCATACTACACTACCATATTCGAGCAATGGTCTGACCAAAGTTTTGTAACCCATTTCCTTGACTTCTCTCGTACATCCCCTCATCACTCTCTCCAACAAGTGCAGAACTTTGAAACCTTTTCCTACCACCTGTCCTATGTGTCCTGCCCAGTTAAGTTTGTTATCAAAAGTAATTCCAAGATATTTACATTTCAAGTCTTGAGCAATCAATTCTTTCCCCACCTTATATTCATAATTAACCTTTTGTTTTTTATTTGTGTATCTAATAAGCTGACTCTTCTTTGCATTTATCTTCATTCCATGTTTACCAACCCAATTAGATATCCTGTCCAGATCACCCTGCAACTGTTTACAATCCTCTATCGTTTTGATTCTTTTATACAGCATTATGTCATCTGCAAACAATCTAATTTCAGATAGTAAACAATCAACACAATTATTAATTAGAATAATGAATAGCAATGGTCCCAATACGCTACCCTGTGGCACACCCATTTTTACTTCCACTTCTTTTGATACTACATTTCCTTCCCTAACTTTCTGTTTTCTACCTTTTAAAAATTCTTCTACCCAGCAAATGACTTTCTTATGGTTTTTACCTTATTTACTACCATTTTATGGCTTACTCTGTCATACGCCTTTGACAGATCTAGTGCTACACTATCAATTTGGCCTCCCTTGTCCATAGTTACACGTGTTACAGACACATGGCAAACACTTCACTTCCCCCTTAGTACTTAGTTCGACCTGGCAGTGGGTATAAAATGATTGACGTCAGCAGGGGGATGCGGCTGAAAAATCAAAGTTACAAATTGGACCGTGCCTATAATAAGTAACACTCATCAAAGGCAGCATACCCCAATTTTGGGAACAATGATGTTGAAGAAGAAGATCATTTGGCTAAAATTGTGCAAAAAAGTTCATTTTAACTTCCACAGTACTGTATTCCTAAGCTGAACTGTATCACAACGAGCTGAATCCAAGATGTGGCCAATTTATTGTTTCTGATGCTATGAAAAATATAATCTTTTGATGTTTTTCAGTTTGATGATTCGTTTCATCTTCATCTCCAACGCAAAGCTACTATCTGATGGTATTCTAATTACAGAAGACTACAACAAGTCTAGTTCGCCTGAGAGGCGGCGAGTTCGCTTTGATGTTTGTGTATGTAGCAGAAGCAGGTGGCATTCCCCTTTAATTAGCACGGAGGGTCGTTAGGTCTAGACTCGCCCACATTGCTCGCAAGAGTTGCTCGCGAGACTCTGTTATTATTCCATGAATGTACACAGAGGTCGATTGCGGTGCGATTCAGCCGCCTTTGATGAATGTATCGAGCCTGCGTCCCACTGCCGTACTGTACCTTGCAGTGCGATAATTTTCACATACGACTAGATACAACCTGTTTTCGTTTGTAATCACTTATTGCATTTATACTGCCGTAATTTATGGATTTATTTTATTTTTTACTTATGGCTGTTTCTGTTACCGTAAACCTTTAATTACAAATGTCAGTCGAAGTTGAAGTAGAATAATGATAATGGTAATAAATAGTAAGTACCTGGGTGACCGATCTTCGCTTGGCATCTTTCGATTTCTGTTCAGTATGCAAGATTTCATCAAAATCCTTAGAGGCGTTTTTGTGAAATTAATTTTATCGGGGACTGCACCATCTTCGAAACCGACGCGAAGTTGGTAGTAACCTGTTGAAATTGGGTTTAATTGCTTCGTCATTGTGTCCTCTTTACACAAATTGGAGACTTCATCTTTGAGATTAAAATCGACTCCAAATTTAAATTTGCCGAAGGGTAAGTGTTTATAGATCCTGATTGATGTGTCCGCTGTAGCAACATTTTGAGCTTAATTACATTCTGTAAACATTTAATCTTACTTCTGGTATTATTTCGCTAACAGTGGGTAATATCTTTATTACAGCCAACCGGCACAAAGGAACGGTGTCTTATGCCTTCCGAGTACTCCTCACTCCTACCGTTCTCTACAACAGTGGAAGCACCAGATAACAACGGTGAATGTGCTTGATTATCAAGAAGTTATTTTACAGCCTTGACACAAGAACTGTCAGTTTATTTGCGAGATTTAAGATTAGAAACTACTCAGCAGATAGGACAATGTTCATTAATCTGATTAGTACAACTTTGCCCTATAAGAGCAGGGACGGCATTGGTATTATATGCTTTTTCACTTAGCGGTAGAATAGATTCAGTATTGTATTCGTGCAAAGCTTCAATGTGTAATTTTAAACAGATTTTTAAAATTTTTGTGCAACTACGTTTAAGTAAGATCTCTAAGTATTTCATAATATGTAATCTTGATTCCAAAACAGATGTTTGTAAACAATAGAACTGAGCTACAACAAGCTCGTATATGTTAAATCCCAACTGAAAGATTTCCACTTATGTCATGGGTGTTTTGATATTTTATTTTTTCTCTATTACTTTTAGAACGTTTAAATTTTCTAAATTCTTGCTATTAATTCCTAATAAATCTTATATACTACCCTTAACACTAACAACGGTTATTGTGTGTGATAGATACGATGATTACGGTGGAAGTTCAAGTTTATCAAATTTTGTTTATATTCGAGTCACAGTGATTCTACGATTTAAGTAAAAAAAAACATATATATATATTAATTTATAACTATTCTATTGTAGTTTGAAACTGACCTCTGTGAAATTCTCATGCGAAAAGGGACTGGAAAGCTTGAGAAAGTAGTTCACTCAGTACCAACATTGTCACTGATATAATTAAAATGCGATGGAGCGCAGGCTCCGGGGGAAATTTCCCAACCTCCGTTTTGTCTTTCTTTATCTAATTTTTTGGCGTGTAATTTCTTTACGAACTTTAAATTCCATCAGCGTTTTTGTAAATTATTCATCACTTACCCTGATAAGTTATTCCAGTTCCTGACTCCCTGACCTACAAAAGAAAATTTTCCCACTTCCGTATACCTGAAATCGACTGCCAGCTTGTATCCGTGGTCAACTTTTCCTTTCCATGCACTCTTCTTATTTCTTCCACCAATGTCTTTTCAAGCCTTATCCAACATACACCTTGCACACTCCCAAACTCTTTTCTCCCTCCTTTAGTCTTCCAATTATTCCTAATCCAGCTTCCTTATCATATCAATTACTGGTTGTGTTCTACAGTTATTTCTACATACAAATGTCGCTGCCATCCCTTGCACCCTCTTCCACTCCTCTATCTGATACCAAGAAAGTGGATCCCACACCACACCACCACACTCAAACAATGGTCTGATCAAAATTTTGTATCCAAATTTCCTCCCTTCTTGATACATCATCTCCTCCAATGAAGGGCCATTCTTAAATTACGTCACACCTTAAGGGTGATGGCCAACGAAGTAGGACATCATGTGACAAGAGGGGGGGGGGGGGAAGATGAGTGATAAGCTTCGTGACATCACATGTATAATAGTATCACTATTTGGCACGCGGCGGCCGGTTTTGACATACGCCGAAAGGCAAATACCGCCTTTGAGGCTTTTACATAATATGACTTCCGCATACTCATTTAAACATTATCCAAATCGAGAACTAAGTGACTACTATATCATATATGATAAAATATAAAAAATAGGTTCAAAGTCCATGGATACAAGATGATTAAATTTTGTATCATTCATTTGATTTGTTATGTTTTGTCAATTTTCTAAAATGTTTGATTATTGATGATTTTATGAAAATAACGTTTTAAATAGAAATATATAAAGAATTTTGCGAGTGCTGTTTTAATTTAATAATTCTAAATCCAAAATTTCAAAATCTGTGACGTCATAGCAGGGGAGGGAGTCACAGAAATGTGATCACCTTTGACAAGGAAGGGGCGGGCCTCCAAAAATCATGAAATTCGTGTGATGGACCCTAAAAGGAAGAATTTAGAAACCATTTCGAAACCTCTGCCTAAGATGTCGTGTTGAGTTTCTTATATAATTTTATGTCAAGGAATTTCCATTTCCGGTTTTCAAAAAGGAATTCTTTCCCCTCCCTATGATTATAAATCATCTTTCCATTCTGTAACTCTTTCTATTGTTTCCAAACTCACTAATATAACTACTACGCGAAATATTGCGGAGCCGACTTAACACTGAGAAGAAACAAGAGTTCCTAGTTACTGTTGTCTCGTGAAGTCACCTCTTCACATTACAGTGCCACCGACGAAATAGGATCTATGAAAAAACCTTACTTCTTCGTATTTCCAATTCTGCTGGGATTTGTGAAATATTTCACTCACGATAAGCTACGAGAAATTTTCCTTTTCCACTTTAAGTCATTCAAGTATCTGTCGAAAATACCAACAGTTCATGTGTTTCCATTAACTTATTTGCTGTTCTGAAGCTTCTATTACAGTTTAAGTAACATACAACTTAATATATACATACAGTAATATTTTCTAAGACACAAATTTCACTTAAAGCAAAGAAATAATAAAATGTTCAAGATTACATACAAACACGAAAATTCACGAGAAATCGTAGAGACGTACACAGTGCTGTCCAGGGAAAGAGTTGTTTTAACCTAACCACTCTTATTTCCCTTCGATATCCAAGCATCCTGGACAAATTCCTAGTGTACTGAAGGAAAGGTCACAAATAAATTGTTTTAATCTACACATGAAATACACATATTCCTGAGAAAAATGCGCCACGAATTTGAGCTACTGAATTAGTTGTTTAAAGTTGTGCTATTCAACAACGATACAGTTACCGCATTCAGAAACGGACAGACATAGATTAGTCTGAAAAGAAACCGCTGCAACCGACTACACACGATAGCAATACTATCTCTATTCTTTTAACATATAAAGAAAACAATAATAAATTATTAAGTGACGGTATTAATCGGTTTCATTGGTATGATATTTCCCTTTGCGAACGTCATATTCTATTCTAAATATTTCTGCTTCTTCCATCACATTACTCTTCTTTTTTAACTAACGCCTACTGGCGAGATGGAAGACTTCCTAGTATGGAAAGTCTTTGATCTTGATTTAAACTGGTAATGAAAGTTTTGTTGCTATTAATATTGTTTCCGTTGTTGCGGTCTTGATGCGACACGTAATACGTATTGGGTTTGTCATTAGCGAGGCTGGCCGGAGAGTTGGCCGTGTCCTGACCGCCCCGGTTGTTTGCACGTAAGGGGAGGGGGGAGGGGGGGGGGTAGCGCCTGGCGACACCAACCACACACTTGTCCCCGGCTCTCAAGTCCAACTGGGAAAGGGTAAGGCGAGTCGGGTCTGCTTCTCTCTTCCGCTATTTACCATCTCGTCTAATTGCCGAGTAAGTCTAACATTCTATAAAGCCGGCCTCGGTAGCGTAGGGGCTAGAGTGCTAGCTCCACGTGCCGAAGGTTGCCGGTTCGAATCCGGCCGCGGGCATGGATGTTAAGTGTTGTGTGTGTGTGTGTGTCCTGTCCGTCCTGTGGCGTTTGCACTTTGAAGACTATATAAACACTGGATTTAACTGATTCA
This sequence comes from Vandiemenella viatica, assembly GCA_031002005.1. NCBI lineage: Eukaryota > Metazoa > Arthropoda > Insecta > Orthoptera > Morabidae > Vandiemenella > Vandiemenella viatica. The sequence continues at coordinate 53,333,473 of JARYHS010013631.1, read as the reverse complement.
CTGGAAAGCTTTAATATAACACATTGAGCTGGCTGTATGGCCTCAGCTGCCAAAAGCCATAAAAAAAAAAAAAAAAAAAAAAAAAAAAAAAAAAAAAAAAAAAAAAAATTCTATAAACTAATGGGCGGCTAATTTAAGAGGCACAATGTCACATTTGAGTTATCTCTCAGTGAAATATGTCATTCGGGGCGTTGGTGATTACTATGTAAGGTATAACCTCTCCTTGTGAACGTCAGTGGCGTGTATAATTGCTTGATTTCTCGTTTCCTTCCCCAGTGCAGTGCGTTCGTATATATTATTGTACGTGTGAATAATGTGTATGTCCAATTACTAAAAGAGGATTGGTTGCAAAAACTTCCTTGGTCGTGTTCATCCCCTATCCTCTTGGTAACAGTATTTTTTTTTAACTGCGAAATACCATGGCTACTGCTTTAAGATCAACTTCTTTGTTATGAAACCTCCTACAGATATTCTGGAGTTCAATTGCGCACAATAAGATAAAAGGAGAAAAAAATACTATCGTAAGGGAGCCACAAAACAATCTAAATTTAAAAAAGTATAGGCATTGTGTATGCTGACGTCAACAAAAACATGAGTAATTTCGTTAAACTAATTGTTCTAGAGTGGAACAGAGTTAACAATTTTATTTTTGTCTTGTCTCTGCTGCATAACAAACTGCAGAACTACAAGCTATATACAAGAGTTAAATATAAATAGGAAAACTTTCAAAACATAGAATATCCAAGTACGAATTTTTCTGGAACCTCCTAAAAAAATTTAAAAACTCACGTTCTTTAAAGTAATTGACAAAAAACAGGCCACAGTGACATTGACTAAATGTTGCTCAGGAGTGTAAGAGTACATTTAACTGATAATTGAAGCAATGGTGCAGCAAAAAGAAAAAATAAGAAATTACCTTCACGTGTTTCGAAACGAAGCTGTAACTACACATAGATATGGCTGGTGTCAGAATCCCAACAGTTTGTTCGACAGTGTCATTCATATTCTCTCGATGCAGTAACGTCTTCCTTTTACAGCCGAAACTACGAGATTCCTGTACGTCTCTTACAACAAGCGTTAAGGCAGCGCATCGATTGAAAGTTTATTATTGTTCATACTTATTAAGCTCCTACTAAAATTTAAACAAAACACAGAGAGTTTAATAGATAAAAACACAATTTCACATAGTCTTGTCACCTTTGTGGTTTAAGTGGTGTTGTATAAACAGGTAAAGAACAAAAAGCCAATATGGCTTTTTTTCGTGCAAGCGATATTCTGTAAGCGCTGCTGTTAAAAATCAAACAACACGTGAAACATTGTTTGGCTGTTCTTACCAAAAAAAACTGTCCAAAATATCCAAGCACATGGACTGAAAACATTTGGTAATTAACAACCAGCTGCGATTCTTTTAGCGGACACGTATCAAATCATTGGTTCATTTCGCGTTTTATACGCTTTGTGCTGCTTGAAATTGTTATTGTAGACCAACTCCCCCCCCCCCCCCCATACTAATGTTAATACTACTTATCAAAAGAAGTGTAAGTAAAAATGGGAGTGCCACAGGGTAGCGTATTGGGACCATTGCTATTCATTATTCTAATGAATAATTGTTTTGATTGTTTGCTATCTGAAATTAGATTATTTGCAGATGACATAATGCTATATAAAAGGATCAAAACGGTAGAGGACTGTAAACAGCTGCAGGTTGATCTGGACAGGATATCTAGTTGGGTTGGTAAACATGGGGTGAAGATAAATGCGAAGAAGAGTCGGCTTATTAGATACACAGACAAAAATACTAAAGGTTGGTTATGATTATAAGGTGGGGAAAGAATTGCTTACTGAAGCCTTGAAATGTAAATATGTTGGCATTACATTTGATAACAAGCTTAAGGGGACCTGGACGTGAAGAACAGCCTGCGTTTTTACGCCTCGTTTAAAGGCACATTACTCATGATCTGTAATGCGGAGGAAGTTGCGATTTTGTACCAACACTGAATTACATTAACTAAATTTTCATATAGAAATTTATTTAATTATCTGTTATAGTTTAAAAATTACAACATCTTATCTAGTAGATTGTTTTCTAACACACATTCCCATTCTGGTACCATTTACTTGTGCATTATCAGTCTATTAGCGTTCAAACTGAATCAGACTTTAGTCAACATTCCTAGGAACTCATTATGCCTCTCCTTTTGTAGTTCGGAATACGTCAGGAGAAATAGAAAAAAAATTATCAAACCACCAAATTATTTTGTTTCAAAATTACCACTAAAATTATTTGCATGATGACAAAAACAAAAAATTTCTGCAATGTATTAGGCATAACACAAACAGACTGCCCCATTCTTCACTTGGGAGAAATTTGGTAAACATAGCTCAAACCATTGTGAAGATATATGTACCTAATGTTCTAAAAACGTAGTTTTGAGAAAATGACGGCAACAGTGAGCTGAAAGAAGGCTAAGCTAGTGTGCAGACATTTCTTCAAAGAGCATTCAGGACCAAACTAACAATTTAAAAGTTGATAAACCATACATTTTTGGAAACAGGAGAACTTTTTCTATCAGATAGAGGCAAAAACAAATCGTTTTTTTTAGTCATTTTCACATCCAGGTCCCCTTAACATAGCAGATCGCACCTCGCGAAGGAGAGCATTGCTAAGTTAAACATTTCGTAATATTTTTTTTCTTGTTTCACTGAAACTGAAACACCCAGCACTGAGTGAAAATTGCTTTCGCTCTCCTCAATACATTATGTGCAAAAGCGGTAAAAAACAACCTTTCAGCTTATACCTTTATAAATCTGTAAATAAGAATATCATTCTGAAATAACATTAATAATAGCTGCCATCTTTCTACACTAATCACGTAGTAGTTAGTATTGTCGATACAGTAAAGTACTTATTAATAATATGAATAGAAATATTTTTCTCCAGTTTAACTACGTTTTCTGACCCCCTCACAGAAACATTGGGTTTTCGTGAACAGCGGAGTTTTAAGTGCTGCTAAGTAATCTATAGTAAAAAAAGAGGTCGGAATGTTGGGTTGACACATGTCAGTCTATGCTTTGGGTCAGTGTAGTCTCCGTGTGTGGAACTTGCAGTGTTTAAGAGAGGGCTGATAGCATTCAAGGACTCACCTAGACCGGTTCTCAATAATTGGGATCTGGAGGGCCGTTTCGTGCGATGCTGTGGTGATTGAGTTCAAGCAGATCTAATCTTTCGTAGTCCAATTTGGCGTAGAGGAAATGGTGCCATAAACTACTTACGGCATCAAATTATACCCCAGCAACCAAACGTACCTGGGGTGATATAAATCACTTACGGTTATTTGCTCTTCTTGTGGACTGAGTTAAATCATATCTAGCAAGACGTACAGAAAGGGCACGAGAAAAATTTTGACTGCATGGAATTTAAGATAGTATGGCATCTAACAAGCAAAATCACCTACTGAAATTACTCACTTCATTATTTCTGTTTTGAAAGAATGTCCTTGAAGTTATGAAAATTAAATGACTGATTGCACGGAAAAATAGTATCAGGCATAAAATCTGTAGAAGCTGTTAAGTTAGTAGAACACGTCTATTGATTTTGAGAATGACAGTGTGAATTGACGATAGTAAATTAAATGGGAGATATGATGGAGACTGAGAAAACTAGTACCTTTACGTAATCAGATGGGCAGTAAAAGAAATCGAGTGCAACAGATACGTATGGAGTATCTTTCAAGCGAGCAGAACTTTGAGGAGGAGAGGGAGGGGGGGGGGGCTATTCCTATAACGGAACATATAGGCATATAGGAGAATCAGATTCTGGCAACGATACAAGAAAGGAATATATGTACGTAAGTCCGGTATGGGATAAATTATGAAGTAAAAATTATTGTTAAAAAAAAAGTGTTGGATATACAAGAACATAATGCAGCAGATAGTATTCTATTCTAGGTATTTGAACAAAAAGTGTACACGTAAATTATGGATATTTCAGCATGGTGTTCTTCGACGAATATGTGATGCAGTTATGGACGGTGATGAACGAAGGAAGGGGACACTAGATACGTAAGAAAGCAATACTGTTCTGCATATTCAATCTGTAAATCGTAAGTACGATGCCTGAAGTGGTGGTGTCACAAAACCAAAAGGATATAATCAGACAAGGACACAGGGAAAATCGGTATCAAGATGATTAGATGTAGTATAGAACACGCTCCAAAAGAGATACGAAGAATGCAAATTGTGGTTGTAATGGACAGGTTCCGGTATGTGACTTCACCGCAACCATGAAAAGAATTCCAGTGTTGCTAGAGTTACATCAAGAAATTTAACAAGTGGGTTGATCTCAATAGTAACAAATGAGGTCTTCTATCAGATTTTCACATAAATGGAAAATTAAATATATTTTGATGTGCCTCCGAAGTATGGAATAGAAGATTTACTACTCTCCAAGTACAGTATTATAGGCAGAATGATACTAACAGTGCAAGTGATAAACAGTCATCAGGTGTTGCGGTAATCATCGGTTATATAATGATGTCGTAACTCTGAGGATAAATCATGATGCTCCCAGAAAGACATACACTTTCAGAACTTCTGTGTCTTGGACGGCATTAAAAATCTACGGCTCACCTGAAGTCTGCATATCATCTGAACAAGGGGGAAAAAATGCTCCCATTGGAATTTTTAACCTCCGTGATCATAAAAAATTACATACATAAAAAATGTTAATCATTCACTATCTATATAACTCATCCAATGAATATCCGTTCCAGAAAAAGCGAAAACTACTGATTTCGATGGGGTTTACCATTTAGAATTTTTCAATATTAGTGGTTTGTCTCATGTTTTTAAGTTACATGACGTTGGAGTTGTATATGAAATTCCAACTATATTTTGTATACTTCATCACTAAAACAATAAGTTTACATACTTTGTAAAATTAGTACGGTTTCTACCAATATTTAACGAAACAGTAGACGGTAAGAACCGTAGAGGAAGACAGAGATTAGAATATATGAAGCAGATAATATAGGACGTGGGTTGTAAGGGGTATGTAGAAATGAAGAGGTTAGCACAGGATAGGAAGGGATGAAAGATTGCATCAAACCAGTCGAAAGACTGACGACAGCAAAATAATAATAATAATTTGTTAAAATGAGGAAGCAGTAAACTATAACTTTTCTTCCGCCGATGAAAGTAGAAATAAGCCTGCGCGGATGGATACAACGAAAGTGTTTGGAGACCGGAGCAGGGACATACCTACCAAATACATATTTTTGTATGTGGAATGTACTAATGCGTCAACGACACATGTCTCTATTTTCGAAAAATCGATGTTTCTCATTAATTCTGCTTATTGCTGGTGCGCATTTGGTGAAACGTTGTACACCTGTTTCTCATTGCAAGACTAAAAATACTGTAGGGATAAACCAGACCAAACTATACCGGGCAACGATGAGTAATCCGTATTTAGTTTATAAATGTTCATTTTAATACAATTTTTCTGCACGCCATTTTCGGCAACTGTTTATAGAATTAAATTACTGATATATAACCGCCAATGCAACTGATTTTTACTTTTAACTGTTGCACTGTTTCGGCTATTGTCGAGTTATCACCAGCGACGATTCTGTGTTGTAAAGTCCACTTGCATTTACAATTTGGTTAAATTATTTTCACCTAATTCCAAAACTGAACAACTAGCTGATTTTTTTGACTAAATAACAATTTAGATTGGTGTGGCAGGTTTTGTAACTTTATATTTCTCCTTTTAAAAGCAAAGCCGAAAACCGTATTTTAAATTTTGAGATACAATATGCTAAAAACGTTCAATGAAACTGAAGGCAGTCGAAAATTTGTTTCTAGTTTTTTCATATACGAGAGTATGGAGTATCAATGTTTAAAATTGAAAACAGGGAATTAAAATTTTTTGGTAAAAAAGACGTGAGTGGCTTGGAAGTTGTTAACTATAGACTGTCTTTGATACCAAGAGTTTATCTAACATTGCAATCACATAAGAAACTTAAGTATCGGCCTTATCCTGTATTTATACATTGAATGCTAAAATTGTTTACTTATAATATTGTTTGCAAGTTTTGAACATATGTATATAAATCTCTATATTTGTTCGAAAGTTGCAGATTCAGGATGAAAGAATATGGCACCATAGTGTCGAAGGTTTAACAGAACTGTTATGCCCCAGTATAAAGAACAATATTTAACTCGTTCTTACACAACTGCTTGATAAAAATATTCTGTGACAATATTATGCCGGTTCTACCATATATATAAGTAAATCTGATGTTTTATTTTACGCCTTCAAACTAGAGGTGAAAGGAAACGAAATATGTTTCCAGTTTCATCAGTCTTGTCAGACTGCTGATGTCGAACTGGAAGTATCAGAGAAGCAATATCGTTCCCCACATGTCACAAGCACTGCTGTATTCACACAAATGAAATCACAGGGGCAAATTAAAAAAAATCGTCTGTCCGATGGGTTAATTATTAGTACGCAGGGAGCCCTAACGTACTTTATTAACGACATTTCCCGTGTATCGCTTCAAAAACAAGCCCTCCGCTGTTTTTGAATTCAGTTGCCACAAAAAATAATTGAATTAAAAGTTCTGCTCGATAAGCTCTGCAGTGTGTTCCTCTCTTTTTCCTACATGTATACATGTCACAGAGGAAAACACTTTAGCTCCGACCAAAAAGATACCTGCAATACAGCATCGCTGTGGCGCAATATATTTCTTTAATTGCATAGGTATTGCTTCAAAATAGATACGCACAATGTGAAGTGATTAGATACTAAATTCTGTAGGTAACATTTAAGAAGGATTAAATTTGCAAACTACAAATAATTCGTAAGACCTAAGAGAGTTCTCCGTCCGCACAATTGACACAGCTTCAGTTGACCTGTCTAACCACCTAATTCAAGATCGTATAAACTAACCCAGCAGTCACACATCAGTCCTCTTAATCACCTCAAGAATTCCTTACTCATATGGATATTTCATTTATTTCAGTTTTAGCTATGATAAACCAAATTATTTCGTTAACTTTACAGTTGGTATAAACTATCTAACACAAAAAGAAAATAACATTAAAGTACTCGAATCTCGCGAGTTGTGTGATATTGGAATAGTTAACAACGCTATAGAAATGAAACTAATGATTGCTTTTTTTGTCTATGGGAGAGGAAGGTACAGTGTATATGTGAAGCAGATCGCTTCCGTGGGCGCACTATACTGCAGACAGCTTGCGTTCTGTGGCTTTACGCCTCGTCGACGTGGAGTCATTAGAGGCGCGAAAGGACTGGTGACAAGAAACGGGATGGAACTCGGCCATGGATCAAATAGCTACACAAAAGATAGTAATACTTTGTCAACACATCTATGGTTTATATTATTAAAAAAAAGGTGGTATCCAAGCGTTAGATTAGTGAAATGCTTTAAATATCTATTATTAAACAATAATTAATTTCAGATTCTGCAACATGCAAATTTTGTAAGAAGTATTTTACTGTAATAAAAACGATACATATTAGTTATTTACCTCTTAATTAAAATATTAACTTAGCCAGTTTTTAACCTGTCATCCATTCTAGCCCTAGTAGTTAATTATTTAATTTACTGTTACATGGGGACTAAAAATAAACGATAGGGGAATGCCTATGGGAGCGCCGTAGCGTGCTTGCTCGTCACCTTTCTCGCAATTTACTAATGTATACGGCTAACACTAATAGCTTTGTAAAGAAGATATATTACCCAAACCCATACGCTCTATATCAAAGCGTATCGTCTTAAGTAACCAATATGTTTTCCTATGGAACAAAGCGCAGTATCACCGCAATAATTCAGTACCTTTAAAATACATCGGTATGAGGATTAGATGTTCTTACTGCGCATTTTTTCCAAGAAAGAAATAGCATGACAAATCAAGGCATGCAAACTTTTCATTGTCTGCTGATTATTTCATTTTCTGCTAATTATTTCATTCTCTAATGTTTGAACTTTCTCGTCATCGGTTCATCAAAAAAAAAAAATTAAAATTGATATCAGTAAATCTATGTTTAGCTAGTCTGAATACGCTGCTCCGTTCAACCACAATTTTGGAGCGACACTCCGTCATAATGCGAATTAATAATGGTATTTAACTTTTTATCACTGTGTTATTCATTCACACAAGAGATGTTTATAGAGCCTTTAGACCTAGCTTAAAGCTGTATATGATTATTGTTTTAAAGTTATATGCATAATTACTAACGAAATAAAATATTCTGCTAGTGAAGTTTGGAATGTAATAATGTAGGCAACATAAAACATTCCTTCGCTGAACGTCGCGGAACCATTGGTCCGATTTTAGTGTGCTGAGACGCTGCACAGTGGATCGGGGAGGTGCAACGGACCGGGCACGAGTCCATACCACCGCATAGCGCCCCCCTGACTGCGGTTTTTAGGCGGTTTTCCGCAGCCGTTAACGGAAATCTCGGGAAGGAGCCTCCCCTCCATATCTCCTCTTAATAAATTCCCCATTTCACAAACAAAAAATACTCACACGCTTAACATAATTTAATTTTTTATTTAACTTAATTGCAATGGAGCACAGGCTCCGGTGGCAATTTCCCTACACACCCATCTTCCCCCTATCCCGCACCTACCTTCATTTGCCCTCTACAAAATTTATCTTTAAATTCTTTCAAAGTTTTCGGTAAATTATTCATCATTTCTCTTGGTAACTCATTCCAGTCCCTGACACCCTTACCTAAAAAAGAGAATCTTCCTACATCCTTGTGCCTGAAATCGAGTGCCAGCTTGTGGTCATGGTCATCTTTTCCCTTCCATGCACTACTTTTCATACCTATTGCAATATCTTTCCATGCCTCATCGCCAATATATGCCCTGTACACTCCCATGACCCTCCTCATCCTCCTCCTGTCTTCCAATGAATCCCATTCCAGCTTCTTTATCATATCCGTCACTGATTGCATTCTGCGATAATTTCCAGAAACAAATCTAGCAGCCCTCTCTCTCCAACTCCTGTATTTGATACGTAAAATGAGGGTCCCATACTACACTACCATATTCGAGCAATGGTCTGACCAAAGTTTTGTAACCCATTTCCTTGACTTCTCTCGTTCATCCCCTCATCACTCTCTCCAACAAGTGCAGAACTTTGAAACCTTTTCCTGCTACCTGTCCTATGTGTCCTGCCCAGTTAAGTTTGTTATCAAAAGTAATTCCAAGATATTAACATTTCAAGTCTTCAGCAAGCAATTCTTTCCCCCCCTTATATTCATAATTAACCTTTTGTTTTTTATTTGTGTATCTAATAAGCTGACTCTTCTTTGTATTTATCTTTATTCCATGTTTACCAACCCAATTAGATATCCTGTCCAGATCACCCTGCAACTGTTTACAATCCTCTATCGTTTTGATTATTTTATACAGCATTATGCCATCTGCAAACAATCTAATTTCAGATAGTAAACAATCAACACAATCATTCATTAGAATAATGAATAGCAATGGTCCCAATACGCTACCCTGTGGCACACCCATTTTTACTTCCACTTCTTTTGATACTACATTTCCTTCCCTAACTTTTTTTTCTACCATTTAAAAATTCTTCTACCCAGCAAATGACTTTCTTATCCACTCCAATGGTTTTTACCTTATTTACTACCATTTTATGGCTTACTCTGTTAAACGCCTTAGACAGATCTAGTGCTACACTATCTATTTGGCCTCCCTTGTCCATAGTTACACGTTTTACGGACTCATGGCAACACTTCACTTCCCCCATTAGTTCTTAGTTCGACCTGGCAGTGGGTATAAAATGCTTGACGTCAGCAGGGGGATGCGGCTGAAAAATCAAAGTTACAAATTGGACCATGCCTATAATATGTAACACTCATCAAAGGCAGCATACCCCAATTTTGGGAACAAAGATGTTGAAGAAGAAGATCATTTGGCTGAAATTGTGCAAAAAATTTCATTTTAACTTCCACAGTACTGTATTCCTAGGCTGAACTGTATCTCAACGAACTGAATCCAGAAGTGGCCAATTTATTGTTTCTGATGCTATGAAAAATAAAATCTTTTGATGTTTTTCAGTTTGATGATTCGTTTCATCTCCAACGCAAAGCTACTATCTGCTGGTATTCTAATTACAGAAGACTACAACAAGTCTAGTTGCCTGAGAGGCGGCGAGTTGCTTTGATGTTTGTGTATGTAGCAGAAGCAGGTGGCATTCCCCTTTAATTAGCACGGAGGGTCGTTAGGTCTAGACTCGCCCACATTGCTCGCAAGAGTTGCTCGCGAGACTCTGTTATTATTCCAGGAATGTGCACAGAGGTCGATTGCGGTGCGATTCAGCCGCCTTTGATGAAGGTATCGAGCCTGCGTCCCACTGCCGTACTGTGCCTTGCAATGCGATAATTTTCACATACGACTAGATACAACCTGTTTTCGTTTGTAATCACTTATTGCATTTATACTGCCGTAATTTATGGATTTATTTTATTTTTTTACTTATGGCTGTTTCTGTTACCGTAAACCTTTAATTACAAAGTCAGTCGAAGTTGAAGTAGAATAATGATAATGGTAATAAATAGTAAGTACCTGGGTGACCGATCTTCGCTTGGCATCTTTCGATTTCTGTTCAGTATGCAAGATTTCATCAAAATCCTTAGAGGCGTTTTTGTGAAATTAATTTTATCGGGGACTGCACCACCTTCGGAACCGACGCGAAATTGATAGTAACCTGTTGAAATTGGGTTTAATTGCTTCGTCATTGTGTCCTCTTTACGTTTTGTGCTCTTGCTTTTCGGAAAACGTGCTAGGAATTTAAAAAATGCCGAAATATGACAGCGACGCACAGCCGTTGGATGCCGTCAGCGTTGAAAAATAAGTGATAGTCTCTTAAAATGTTGATTTAATTTTTTATTGTAATGTTTTCTTGCGTTTTAGCTTTTCTCCGTTGGAAAAAGTCGCGTTTAATTGGCAAATAGACAATTTTTATCCGAATTGTAATATGGTGATGCCCGCCATCTTATATAGAAACGAACAGTCAGAGATTGCTTGCATTGTAAACAAATACACCATTTCCGATGGACGCCGCAGAACGCAAAATTTTTCTCTTGGTCCAGGCTATATTTCAACCTAACCACGAAATCTATGACGAAACGAAACTGTTTAGGTTGAAATGATCCCAGTGCCGTTAATTTTTTTGTTATTTTTGCAGTGCTGATAGCATTTCGCAGTTGCTCAGCCTCTCATTTCGGCATTTTTTATTTTTCTATCGACTTTTCTGAAAAACAAGAGCGTAAAATGGGAAGAGGACATGTTGACGAAGCAATTAAACCAAATTTCAACAGGTTACTATAATTTCGCCGAGGTTCCGAAAGTGGTGGAGCCCCCATTTTATCTATTTTCAAGAGTTGCTCATATACTGTCTTCAAGAGTTGCTCATATAATAGTATTTGATTGGATAGAAGGAAGAATATTGAGCAATTCTATCAGAGATAGGACGGCCAGTTGATTTTCTCTGGGATCTACAATTTAACGTAGAATCCCAACCACAGATCGCCCCACCATAGTTCATATTGTTAAATACATATCTTAAAATTTCTTGCTCCCACCGGAATTTGAACCCGGGATCGCAGCCAGAATTTTTAAGAGCTAGTGCTGTAACCACCTTTTTCCCCACTAGTTACATATTTGTTATACATTCAATATATTTCCTTCCTACTTACTTAAGACCTGCAATCGGTTAAATAAATATAGTAAATAATGATCAGGATTTTCTTCAATTGAGACTTCACTGGATGAAGTTCCAGTAACTTGGTTGAGACGATTTTCTATTAGGTTTTCTTGAAATGATTAAATTATTACTGCTAATATTATTTTAAAGACGTTTTTGTCAAATAAAGTATCACTACTGACAAAGCCAAATTTTAAATATCTCCTTTTTAGATGTTTCACAATACAACTGGTAGATAGTATTTAATGATAACCACTTTATCAATATTTTTCTCAAAGAAGTTATGTAAATATAATTTTCACGTCTGACAAAGCCACTTTTTAAATATCTTCTTTTGAAATTTTTTACAATTAAACATTCAGAGCTAGTATTCCCTCGGGTCAGCAAGCATACAAGAAATATTCATTTAAATATATAAGTTCTTTGAAACCAAAGAGAAAACTATTAGTTAGGTTCCTGGTACTATTAGTTAGCTTCCTGGTACCTGAATCATCCACGAGATGTCATTAGAGCCGTTTAAGAGATACCAAGAGCAAAACTCGCTTTTTTGTAGGGAAGACAACTATTTAGGTAATCTTAAAAGTCAAAACGTTATCTAAATATCGAATTTCATCCAATCGTCTCAGCAGTTTCCGAGATCCGAAATATATATATACAAGAATTGCTCGCTTAAAGATATAAGATAAGATATAAATTAATATTAATAAAAATAACCATCATCAACATGTTTTCAGTATATATCTATTCACGGTAAGAATGGTTATCAGATAATTTTGTCTCCAATACAAACACTATAAACACAAAATATAGACTAATTCCAGATGCAGTATTCTATAATATAATGCTTTAAATTTTTAATAATTTTCATTTGTTTATGAGAATAACTTGGACATAGTTTCTATTCACTGCTCAAATGCAACAAACATAGTATAGGCCAAAGAAAGATCAAAAACTTAAAAAAAATACACAGAGAAAGTACAGAAGAAAAATACACAAAAAAATATTTCAAACTCTTACATGCACCAGTTTTTTATCTTTCAATAGACTTGTAAAAGCTGAATTATTCGAAACGTATTTGTGTTAGTAAACTTTTAAGAAATTAAGTCTTAGTCTAAGACCAATTTCCACAATACATTGGGAGAATGATGTACATTTTATAGTGATAATAGTAATTTTACGGTTGTTGACATCTTTACTCTAGAAATTGCTACAAGAATGTCGTGCATAAAAACTTATTTTTTTAAGTTCAATGACATGTGCTTTGTGTACAGTTCTATCAAATACAGATCTAACTAGAAATTGGTTCATAGTTGATCTTTTGTCAAGTAAGGAATGATTCTAGGCACGTGCACTTCTTTGTTCACCAGTAACGATTTTTGAGTGAGTTATTGCACAGGCTTGTCACTATTAGTCTTGTTACGTTGCAGATACCTTCTGATAAATCCAAAGTACATAATAGCATTATACGTAATCGCTGGCTATGCGTGTCGCCTCAGATCTTCCACGTTGCTCTGTACTTTCAGTGGCTGTTCGCTTACTCGTTGCCATAGATCCTATAATCGTTAGTTCTTTCATCTTACTGCCCTTAGTAACTCGCCGCTATTGGCCATTTTGTCGTAAATCATTCAAAATACAGCGTTCTACTGAGTCTATAATGTCAGAGATTGTTTGAACACATCTTACTTTAGCAGCAATAGTAGGGCGAGTGAATGTGTTCTTCGATTAGGAACAGGGTTAGGTCAAAAGTCTGAATAATAAAACTGTAAATGTTCAATTTTCAGGCTCTTCTTCACTGAAATCATAACTGTTCTGTTTTTGCTGACGTTCTCTAAGCATGTTGATAAACAAGTCTTATTTAAACATTTATTTGCTTAAAAAAAAAACAAAAAAACATTGATTTCTTTGTTCCCATTCACCGAGCCTCGTGGAAGAGTGGTAACGCTCTGGCCTCTCATTCGTGAGTACGCGAGTTCGAATCCCCATCCAGGCATCCAGATTTGGATTTTCCATGGTTTCCCCAACTCACTCCAGGCAAATGCCGGGATGCTTCCTTCAAAATGCCATGGGCGAATTCCTACTCGTTCCATGGATGTAGTATTTTCCCGCCTCTAATGACTTCGACGTCAACGAGACAAGGTGTAACGCTATAAGCAAAAATTAAAATAAGTTTCCACTAACTTTAATTTGTCATTTGAGCTTATAATTCATTTTATGTCAATTTTTTCCTTCTTCTAGTATATTTGTCTTAGTTCTAACAAACAGGCCAAAGCAGGAAGCCGCCATCAGCTGCTAAGTAGTTGAATTATATGAGAACAGTTCCTATCTACCTCCCATCTACCTAATTTCCTATTAAGAAACGGAGACATGTAGCTGGTTTCCTTAGAAGAAAACATGTCGCTCTTACAGTTATAAAAGTAAAATCGTATTAAACGCCTGAATTAGATCCTGATTTATCAATTTCTATACCTAAAAAACGTCTGACTCGTTCTCGATAAAGCCAATACATACACAAGATTTTTTCGTTTAGTAGTACCGGATTAACAGAAAACGTTATGGGCAAATGATGTGTGATCAGCCAAAAGACTCGTGTTTCATCAGAAGTAGAGGTGGCATGAAATTTATTGGAGGGAGTTAGGCTGACAATATTCTGTCAGCAAGTTCATGTTTCATAAATTGATGATGAAATATGTTTGTCTCCAAAATAGTAGAAAAATCCTAGGGGGTGAAATTGCATAACCGTTCCTCCGAATGTTTCAGTAGTGGAATTAAGAACAAGGTAAGATTCGGCAATCCATTACCTTCTGAGAGCTGTAAAATCTCTCTCAGCTTTTCATCTTACACCGAAATAACCAAAATCTAGAAGTAACTCTTGGGATAGAGATTTGGGTTTCCCATTGGACTGATACGTCACGTAACGCCCCGTTGCTGGGAGTGGTTAGCTGCGGAGATAGAGAGGAGTCGCTATAGCAGAACGTGTCTGCTGGCTTACGAGTCAATGTTTCGCCGAGCGGGCAGTCCTGGCGTGGCATTTTCTGCTGTAGGTCACCTGTCCGTTTCGATGTAACTGCGCCTGAAGAGAACATCATATGGCAGTCTGCCACATCAGCTGTTGTTCTACAAGCAGAGAATGCAATCGATTCTCCATACACAGCTTCGTATAAGCAGACAGTAATTAATCAAAGTACTGCTCCAAGCAGTTACCAACTCCGAAACAAACTGAGTTAAGATACTCTCATTCTCTATATCACAAATCAGTATATTCATGCTGGAATAAATTCTGTGTCAGTTTATTTTATTTAAAAACCAGCATTATATCATTAACACAAATTCTCATATTAGGTAATCAACATAATAAGTAGCTACAATGATTAAGGTGCAATAATATTTTTGTGCAGTAGTTAGAAGATGATTTACAGTGTTCTTTTCTTAACTTCATTTTATGACTGCTAATTTTTTTTGGATTATAGTAGTACAGTACAGTGATTTCAAGGGAAAATCTATTGCTCTATTTACTAATTTTTTAAGGTCATCCATAATTCTTATTATGTTTATAGTCTAAAGACGTTAATCAGAGACGTTCTGACTAAGATTAATATGATTTTAGCACCGTTATGCCTGCGTAGGTGGTGCACGTAGTTGTCTAGATGGAATGCGGATAATGAGAGGGTTATTGTCGAAATACTTATAACAAATAAAGGATGCATGTAGTGTTCATTTTCTTCAACATCAAATCACAGCATCAATGCATTATTAAAAACTCGTAAGTTGTTATTTTAACTATATCCGACAAATTATGAAGAATGGCGGAGTATTTACATATTGATGCTTCAAATGCTTTTTCCATATGTATAGTAACAGATAATTGTTTTTGTTATTATTTTTTTCCCAATGTAACATATAGAACAGCACCTACAATATAATCCGGTCCCTTATTTTCAATATTTTATGCGTATATGTACTTATATCTTACGTATTAAACGTATTAACGTTGTGAGAAATAAAGACAGCACAGTTTATTATAAATTTCAATATCAGACTTCTTTACAGCTACTATTATTAACACTACAACTACTACCGTTACTACTAGCACTACTATTACTGCTATTACCACAGTAAATTCGTATAACAGCAGTTAGATATTTCAATAGTGTTCGTTTATTCTATTGGTCGACGTCGCTCCAATGGTGAAGTCCCTTGGAATCGGCAGTGCAGCGAGCAGCTGATAACATGCCACTATGGGAGACCTAAAACAGAAGTACAAGATCAAATGAAAATATGGGCACAAAAGAATGATGTATCATTTTTCCCAAGAAAATAGTGAGTTGTCTGTTACACAGAGAACATGAAAGCCTCTGTCCAGTAGGGTAGAAAATATAAATATCTTGGCATGATAATATCAGCGAGTGGTTCCTTTGAACGTTCATAGTTTTACAAAATAGCAACAGAGTTTATACGTAACAGCGAATTGGAATGAAATGGCAACGATGTATATACCAATCTTATTCATTCTAATTTTTATCTATAGTTAGAAGACATGGAAGACGTGGAAGAAACATATGAGCAAAACCCAGAAATCTAAGATGAACTTCGTCAGAATCAACACTATTAATAATAACTTAATTAGGAAAAAATTCGCTCCATTTAAGATATTTCTTTAAAAAAATGAACTTGGGACACTATTATCCAATTATATAGAAGGAATGAACTGTTTTATTACTTTGGGTCTGTCTCTTTCCAGGCATACAAATTTGTGGTCTTTCAAATAACCAACAGCCCGTAGTGCGGAGGATAAAATGGGGTGCGTTTCACTTTGATTTGAATTCGCAAAGCTAAGAAATTTAAGACAAAATTTTCCCCAAATTAGTATCCTTTTTTTAGCTCAACGCGATTCATGCAGGAACTGCTGGTCGGATTAAGTTACTTCTCGGAATAGAAATGTTTAACATGATTTGAGCGTGCGAACGGCATTGTATTCGAAGGAATGAAGTCGACTTTTTTCGCGGACCTTGTGTTGATTGTGAAGTAATCGGTTTAAAGCGTACATTGATAGTTTACTCAAACGAAGACTGAGCAACAGCAATTAAGCATAAGAAGTTGACAGATGGCAGATTAAAATGACCAGCAACTGGTCATTCATTGTCATTGTTGGTAGAAACACTGAACAGAAGACAAAAGTGACAATATTGAAGGGAAAGTTTTGTATTTGGTAGCTTCATGCAGATCGACACGGGTAGGCTGGCGGGATCGAACGCGGGCCCCTCGAGTGTCGGCTACCCGCTGAGCGGTCGATGCAGCAGCCCTGCCGGCTGAGCCCCACATCGATTTGCTCGCGAGCTCTCGTGCATGTCGACTGGCCGGGCACTGCTCTGTGTTTACTTTCCGCCGAGATGCGGTGGGATACGCCGCAGGCGGGAGGCGGGAACAGCTCCTCAAATACGCGAAACTTGCCGCTCGATCGAAAAAGAATCAGCCGAAGGCTCCTCATTTATACCAGAGCTAGCGTTCAACTTTACCCCAGACGCTGAAAGAAGAGACTACATACGCTCTGTCGTCGTTACAAATTGACATTGAACAATAGTAGATCTGTTTAAAAATGGATGTAATACTGTAATACAACTAGTATGAACCCTATTTATCATTCTTATTTTAAAAAATAAAAGTATAAACGAAAAATGCTACGAAAACTAATAAAGTCAAAACATAATAAAATTATTTTTTATATCCATGATTATACTCCCAAGTAGAATTGTTTACTATTTCTTTAGATGAAATTTGTCATTAAAATCGAATCACTGCAAAAATTATCAATGTGCAGAATACACAGGACACAGGAAGCACTTGCTAAAAAAAAATTTAAGTGGGTCTCGAAACATTTGTATTGTTTTACGCCTCGTCGACTTCGAGGTAAATAGAGGTGGGAATGGACTGCAGGGCAAGTAAGGGAAAGAATTCGGCAATGGCTTTTACAGGAACTATCCCGGCATTCGCCTTGAGTGATTTCGGGGAATCAGGGAAAACCCAAATCTGTATGGATGAATGGATATCCGAACCCTCGTCTTACCGCTCACCCGCTACGCTCGGTGACTCGAAACGTTACAATACTTCTAGTGCGCCGTCTAGTTCACCTTAAGCTAGTCAGTTACCATCCCATTGCAGAGTTCAGTAATAAACTTTGTTAAATGAAGGTCAATGCTCATGCTTCCATTCATAACAAACAAAACCATGACTCTCCAGTCAAGTTTCAATAGGTAAAGTTTATAAGACGTATAAATTTCATACTCCACACATATTAGATGGGAGGATTTCGCTAATTTCAGTCTTTCCGAACCTGAAAACACCTTCGTTGCACCTATTACGCGAATTTACTCTCGAAGTAAGTCCAGCTGATTAATATTCTAAAAAAAGTCTTGTTTATAAACTGGACATAACATTTCTATAAAAATATGATTACGGATACTTAAAACTTTTCTAAATATAATGGTATTTTTATAATATTAAATGGCTCGCTAATTGCTGTAAGGATGTGAACGGAGGCAGCGTGGAGCAAGGCTCAGGGCAATACTACGGTACAGATCCCAACTCCGTATGCATGGCGTTTATTTATCCCTTTAATTGCCTCTTGTTCTTACCTCCCCCCAAAATAAACGAATTTCCTATTCAAAAATAAATGAACAAGATGTTTGTAGAATGCAGAACAGGG
This sequence comes from Vandiemenella viatica, assembly GCA_031002005.1. Taxonomy (NCBI): domain Eukaryota; kingdom Metazoa; phylum Arthropoda; class Insecta; order Orthoptera; family Morabidae; genus Vandiemenella; species Vandiemenella viatica. Next base: position 53,315,010 of record JARYHS010013631.1, on the reverse strand, counting down.
AGTTCTTAACGATTTTTGTTGATATTAGAACATACCAAATCCTTACACTTGTGGTTCTCGAAGCTACATATATCAAGATTAACTATTATAATACGTCAGTTATAAAGTGTTGATTTACTGCATCGATTATAATAGACAATATACTCAAAGTCACGCTGTAAATAGGAGACATTTTTCTGTAATACGCACGTCCAATCTTCTTAATTACTTGTCCCGCTATTCTATTCTGCAAGAAAATGTTTTCAACTTTGCATATTCGCCAGTTTCATATGAACGTTAAAAGATTCAGTTATAGTATTTAGTCTTTAAATCCTATATATGGCCACAATCCCCAGTCAGAGAAGCTATTTTTACATTCTCAGAGGAGATTTAACACAATGCTAAATGTTTAGATCAAATATGTAGTTGAACATAGTATTATTTATGAGTAAAGTATCGAGTGATGTAATGAGGAGAAAAAATTTACCAATTATTCTATTGACTCAGCCTATAAATCATATGAAATGTTGATAAATTAATTACGATAATTTTAAGATCTACAAAAAATTCCCCGAGCTTCTCTGGTCCATGTGGTTGAATTCGCGGGCTAGTTATTTATGTGCCTATATTTTCGGTTTACTTCAAGAAAACTATAAAAAGGAGTAATACCGCCATATATGAGACTGCTGCTTGTAAAACTACGAGAAGATTTGTCTAAAACAGTTTTCTTTGAAACTTGATGGCAGTTGCTTGTATCACACCCGCACATACCAATACTCGGAGTTCACTTTCTGATACCTCACTACAGTTTCCCGTTGGATACTTATTTTTTGTGTAAGGCTACTTCTTGTCTATATCGGTGTCAATTGAGGTTGAATAAGATTGGGGAGAAAGGAAATGAGTTTTAAATCAATCTTCTCAGCATTCCCGCAGAGCGATTTCTGGACACCATGGGAAAAAGGAGTTCTGGATAGTAGGACGGGGATTTGAACCCTCGTTCTCCAGAATGCCAATGCGGAGCGTTACTGCTCTCTACCGGGATCGGTCCGGTAAACTGAAATCCAGCCTGACAATGGAACAAGTCAGAGAGACGATGAGGCAGCGCCACACGAAATGTCGATGGACGAATGCTCTCAAAGGACGGGGCAGCAGTAGTTCCCATCATCCCGGTTGCAACTGCTGTCCGCTCATTGTTCAGGGAGTTAGTAGCACACAGAGCACACCGCAATCGTAAAATGGACCATGGCCGTCTGTTTAGCAGTAGTTCGCAGCGTCAAAGAGAGAGTAGGAATATGCTGAAAACTTACTACTTAATATTGAAGTGTCACGCATGCTTCTAATCTACGTCATAAATCTGTAACGAGGCTTTGGCTATTTGGTATAAGCAACACGCAAAATATATTTAACAGTTTACAAGCTTAGACTCTTATTTAAAGTCTGAGGTATATCTCATTAAGCCACTTTATCTGACTTCTGAGCAGGAAATTAAAATCTGATGTGAAATTTAAACTTTCTCACACATAATCTGAAGTAAATCAAAAACCGATTTTGAAAGTTTTCACAGTTTAAGACCATAAATCAGTATCAACGAACTGCAACATCGCCTAGAGCAGGAGTACAATATTATAGTAGGCCTATGCACATTAAACCTTTATTTTTTTAACTGCTTAATGTCTCTTAACAGCGAGGTCTTTAGAGACGGGAAAGGGTGGAGGGCAAGGAATGGGAAGGGATTCGGCAATGAACTTTTGAAGGAAGCATCCCGGCATTTGCCTGGAGTGATTTGGGAAATCATGGAAAACCCAAATCTGGATGCCCAGATGGGGATTCGAACCGCCGTTCTCCCGAATGCGAGGCCAGAACGCTAACCGCTACACCATCACGGTCGGTTTAAACCTTTTACCTATAACTTATAATTTACAAATTTTCGACGTTACAAGCGTTTCAAACGGTACAATCTGGCTTTAAATCTAAGATTTATGTCATCATGTAGCCTTAGTGGATACTGCGTAGAAAATTACAGTCTAAACATTAATAAAGAAATATGTGAGATGCAATTCTAACGCTAACTTTAGGTTCTTTCCATAACTATTGGGTATTCTGGCTTTAAACCAGAGTAGCAAAACGACCGAATTGGTGAATGCTAATTGGTTTTTTAACAAAATTCAATTGTGATTCTATTGTTGGGTGCCATATAATACACGTGGTGTCTGCTGGTGAGGGTTAGACAATGATTACGTGCTGGCTCTAGCGTTGAGCGATATTATAACAAGCACGATGTCTCTTGTAAAAGATAGACAATTCTCAAACGTAGAATCTAAACTTTTAATTGGCGTGGCGTTAAAAACGGTTCGTTATTCATAACAAACAGAAATGTAAACAAATTATCAATGTAACCGGCAAGTTTGATTGGTCGGTTCTGGGATGGCCCCTAATATCCGGCGTATAAACCACACTTTTTCACAAACAAAAATACACTAATTAAACACATAACATAGTTACATATTTCGCAATTAATGGAAACACAACGGTCCTCCAATACTGTAAATGCTCCGTATCTATGCGGGTTCTATCACGCGTAGGACACATGCCCCCCCCCCCCCCTCGAATTCTCGTAACTACACAACAGACAACCACAGGTGGCGGTGTCTCATACTCCGCCAGGGCCGATTAGGGGAAAAAATCAGTGTCAAAGTTAAAACTGTAGAATATTAGGAAAATCATTTAACTGGATATTTACTAAAAATTAACGAAATTACAAGCATATTGCGGAAATCGTCGTCATTCCAATGATTGATTAGAAAACATGAACGACTGATTTCGCATCTTACAGTAAAATGTTTGAGTTTAAAATATTGTTGTTATGCTCGCTGGTAATGTAATTAAAAATCAACTGCTCAGATCGAAATAAATTTTATATAGCCCTCCGCCCTTAAGTATCACACGAAAACGGAGATCTCCTACGATTTAACTAGCGTTTTGTTTCTAATCTATTAGGAATTTTTATACACACTAGCTTTGTAACATATCTGGAATTGTCTTACACGGTGCGGTCTGGTGGCTGAGTGGTTAACGTGTCTGACTGGGGTAGAACGTTCCCATTTGCGAATCCATGATCCCTGTCTCGGTGGACATTTCCATGGGCCCTTAACCCGACCTTCACATTTGGCACAGCTTGCTGTGTTAAATGAAGTACGCCAGAACACTCGTGTGGTTTGAATCCCACATTAAACTTTAGGTTCGCTGTACCCGGTAGGACTATCAGGTTAGGTTATGGCAGCCAAGAGAGGGGCGGAATGCGCAGCCAACAGAAACCCTCTCACCAGGTTATTACGACCGTACGGAATTATTATTATTACTTCCCCTTCCTTGCTGCTGACAAATGGATTGGACAGATTAGTTGTCAGAAGCATTGCTGAAAGAGATGTCTGCAACCCCTATCAGGTACTCCCTACCTCACGTTAACAGAACCCATTCCGTGATTGATAACAGCTATTAAAGTCATCGAATCAAAACTATAATGCATATGGATTTGCTAATTAGCAACCGCATTGAGAAGCGAATAAACGTAGTAGTTCATAACAAGACCGAATGTGGTGTCCCAGTGTTTATGCAGGTTTATTAATAAGACACACCTCCACTGATGAATAATATAAAAATTAGAACACATTGAAAACGTATCTGAAATAAAGATCACGACGGTTATAAAAAAACTGAAAATCCAGACAAAAAATACTATTTTTAGTAGCCTAAGGATACCAAAAATTAATAGGTAAGAACACTAAAAGACTGTACAACAATCCTAATCCTAGAGCCATGATTGTGACGGATAGTGTCATGGTTAACAACTTAATCAATGGAAAATAGTTAAGTTACTAAACAGTACCACTTACTAATACGACAGAAAAATCATACCTCAAGAAAAAAAATCGAAACTATACACAGAATACAGATTTTCTTCAGGAGGTGATTCTTATTTCGATCGTCCGTGTTTTCTCCATTTACGAAATATTATTATATCAGAATTTATTTCGGATGTGTGCGATGTAATTTCAGAGTGCTGATGATTTTAATAATGGCATTTGGCCAAAGTGACACTAAATTTTTGCCTGTTTACTTTGCCTATTACATTGAAATCACTCCCACTTCATTCGTGACCGTATCATCAACTTCTTGTACAGTCACTCAGTTTCTTAGTTGTAAAGAGATGTGGACCTATATCTGAAGTTGGCATATATCCATTTAGGATACCTTATTAAAAATAATTCGTAATACAGAGAAATGGCTCATTTGCAGGTAGGCTTTGTTGAACGAATATTTTTTAATCTTACATGTCTATTAAGTATAAGAACGTCAGCAATTCTATCATCCCATTTATTAAAGAGAATACCTGTAATTAATTAGTGTAAATATGGCTTTTACAATATTACAAATTGAGACATCATGATGGGCCAGATTAAACAAGACATTCTGTGAAACAATGGTCATCAGTAAACAAGTAATCAGCTTGTTTTACACATATATATATGGCGTCAAAAATTACTGAATGTAATTCAGCAGTTCCTAAAAGTTGGAAAGCTGTTGAGTTTGTAAAGTTAAATTTTGAATTAGCTTGTTTTATTTACGGTACCGGAAGCTACAGAGCGTGGTGAGTGAGCGGGGTAACGTAAATAGAAATTTGTACAACTAAACGGTTTCCTGTTTTCTGTAACGCGTGTGAAAACTGTTATATTTAATGTGAACCTCTAAAATCAGAAAGGGCGTGGTTATATGTGAGGTCTTTTGGGCGTAGAATATGTCGCATAACTTTTTCGTGATGTTTTTATGAGATAAATGAGTGAATGCACAGTGATTAGGTCTTCATCTTGTGAATTTTATGAAATCCAGACTCCATCGACTCGATTCTAGAGTGTTTTCTATCCTATCTGTCCCATCAGCCTAGGCAATAACAGAAATAATAAGTTTTTTTAAAATAAAAAAAAAAGGCATTTGGCAACGGAGGCCATACAGCCAGCTCAATGTAATTATTGTTGCTTTAGTGTATAAGTCATCATCCAGTAGATATATTGCATTTTTCCAATTTATGGACGCCACAGGACGGACAGGACATTCACACAGACACACAACACTTAAACATCCATGCCCGCGGCCGGATTCGAACCGGCGGCCTTCGGCACGCGGAGCTAGTGCTCTAGCCCCTGCGCTACCGAGGCCGGCTGAAATACTAAGTTGCTCTATTTAGCGGCCGCAGCTTTCTGCCGTATTCCATACGCTTTCTTAAGCTCATCCAAGGGCAGTTTGAGCTCGATCGATTTTTTAAGGTAATTATCTTTTTTAATTTACCTAACAGGTAGAATGAACGTTCCTAAAATAAGATACTTACACATATTAGAAATTTTCAGAACAAATATGAATTTCCACTGTTCTCATACCTCTTTTCAAATTTTATCATAAATAGTATCACGGATATTGATACGTCCCTCGTAGACTAAAGTATCATCGTCTCACGAGAAGCTAGCTACTATTTATTCTCTTATATATCTACATATGGGCTCCGTTATTGAACTGAACCTGGAAAGCAGTTTTAATGCTCTCGTTAGGTGTTACTCTGGAAGATTAATATTTTTATTTTTCCTAGTTTTACAGTTTTAAAATTATTTAACGAAGTCTGATACTTCAATTGCTAAAATGGCCACAGCACTATAACGGAACGTTACACGTTAATATCTTGTATTTAAATTGAAGAGGCCAATGCGGAACTGAATTCCACTATCGGAGTAAGACGTGTTGCTTGTTGTTGAGTCACTACGCTTACCTCCCTCTTTGCACAGCGGGGAAAATCCATTCATGCGACGTTGCAGCCTTCCCCGCGTTTAAGACTCGCTGTTCCATTCAGGTAGACGCCGCGTCTGCTAATGAGTTTGTCCGCAGCGTGTTTACACGAGCGGGCACGGCTGTCCTGACGAAGAGCAAACTAATTCCCTGGCAGCCTGCGAAATGGCGCGCGCCGTGACGCGCGAGAGCCAACACTGATTGAGGCGGTGCGCCCGGTTGCCTATCGCACGGGAGACGCCGCCTGAACGTTGCACTGAGATTAAGGTACAGGACAGTACAGTACCACGTACCGACGGTCGGCAGCGGATGGTGCACTGTACCACAGACATACGCAAGGTAGTTTTGACTACAGGCTCTTACCTACAGGCTTGTTTGGTCCGCAACAAGAAGATTGGTTGGATCATCGCATAGCAGACGTACTATGTTTGGAGAGAGTTGTAGAATCGCCAGTAGCTTCCCTCCGTGTGTCTAAGTGTTTGTGTCAGTGCGTAATTGACAGGAACTTTAGAGTGTTATTTTGTGTAATTTGGATTAGAGTTTAGGGAATGATTAGTGTGGAGGCCTGTGCCGACTTATTAATGCCTGATTTTACAGACGATATCAATCGAACGTTTAGTTTAAAGTTCCCATTCCGCGGACGAGTAGTCATCACCAGTGTCGTATGCTGTCACTCTAACTGTTAGAGAGGTTTGGAGTCTAAACCAGGCTTTTCTTACGCAATGTGCTGATCAGAAATATTGCCCATCCCCTCTCTTAACCTGATTCCCAAATTGCCAATGATGGCTTTTTTTTGCTTACTTATGGCTTTACGCCTCGTCGACGGCGAGATCATTAGAGGCGAGATGGGACTGACGACAAGGAATGGGAAGGAATTCGGCCATGGCCTTTTGAAGGAAGCATCTCGGCGTTCGCCTGGAGTGATTTTGGGAAACCATGGAAAACCCAAATCTGGATGCCCGGACGGGGGTTCGAACCCGCGTCCTCCCGAATGCGAGGCCAGAGCGTTAACCGTTCACCCACCACACTCGGTCCAATGAAATCAATGAACAGTTGTAACAGCTGTGAGCCATAAGTAAAAGATGTAATGTAACGTTGTGTTTAAAACAGGTTGTGAGTACATGCCTCAAATTAAATTAATTTTTAACCTTAAATTGCTTCAATTCGTTTATTTACGGCATAAAAGATAATGTGATTCCACGTAAATTGAAGTTTCTTTGAATTTATTGCTTATATTTAGCAATGTCGCCGCCATTTCGCATATCTTCCTCTAATAGAAAAATATTCTCAGGACAAAAATACGAATAAAGAATTTGATGAAATTCAAATACAATTCAAAAGTGTGTAATTGATAGTAGGTAACTGACAGTAATTAGGGTCGCAAGGGGTGCAGTGTTTCAACTTCATAGTCTCTTTCGTTGATAACTGTCCCTAACAGAAAAGGTTGAAGAATCTTTCAAGGTATGTTCTAGTCATCTTATTTCATTGATCATGTCGTTTTTGTATTTATGTTCTAAATAAATTGGTGCATGTAATAAACTACGTTGTACTTTGAACCGCGCAAGAGTTTGAATCAAACCCCTTCTAATTATCAAAATGATAAAAAATTACCGTTACCTGAACCATACTTCTACCGTATTGAAAATATAATTTCGAATTGGCTTATTCGCTGTTCCCGTCGCTACCCGCATTGAAATAGTTCAACGAATCGCAATCTGAAATTTTCTCTTACCAAGTTTACACTGTTTTTTTAAAGATTTGTCTTTTAATTTTTTTTATGTCCGCCATACTCATCCCCCGTTGAACATTTCAGTTTAAGTTGCAATTCTTTGATCCACATTTGAAGAAAAATAGAATTTCGTTGAATTCCTTGTAAGTTTTCTACATTTTTCACAGTGTATTTTTCCATCAACAGTGTATAATCTTAGGGTAGTCAAAATTATGCACAACATTATCAAAAAATAAAGAAGCGGTTGCGTAACACTTTCCTGTGCACCTCCAATGTGACCTTAAATTTGCATGAGTATCCATAGTCTACAAATATATTTTACATCCCTCAGTTATCAATGTGCATAATAACTGATTTTTATTCTGTATCTTTCTCTCTTTTTGTTAAGAAGTGCTTTTGTGTCCATGAATCAGGTGTGTTGTAAAAATACACGCTAATGGGAACAACATTTTTTGCAATAATCTTTTTTTTACTGCTTAGGATAATTGAGGACGTGGACTGTAAGGGGTATATAGAAATGAAGAGGTTAGCACAGGATAGGAAGGGATGGAGGATTGCATCAAACCAGTCGAAAGACTGACAACAGCAAAAAAAAAAAACTCTCTTAACAGCGAGGTCTTTAGAGACGGGAAAGGATGGGGGGGCAAGGAATGGGAAGGAATTCGGCCACGGCCTTTTAAAGGAAGCATCCCGGTATTTGTCTGGAGTGATTTGGGAAACCATGGAAAACCCAAATCTGGATGCCCGCACGGGGATTCGAACCGGCGTCCTGCCGAATGCGAGGCCAGAACGTTAACCGTTACACCACCATGCTTGGTTTCTAATAATCACTTAAAAGGACAACATGATGTTTGATTATGTTTCGTATCTAGATATTGGAATATAAATTCTTATTTTTTATTTAGCCTAGTATGGACGATGCAACGAACATAACACTTTATTTAAACTACGCCTATCTGAGGCCGGTCATATATCGGCGACCCCTACAACGGGAAGCCAGTTCGTTACACTTCCAGGGTTGGCACTGGTATCCCGTGTAAATAGTATTCACTCTGTAGTGAAGGAAAAAAAACTCTTTTCCTTGAGAGTGGACAATAATCAGTGAAAGAAAGGGTATACAGTGCTGAAGTTAGTAGCGGGAATGTGCGGAAAATCATTGAAGTAAAAACGCACTGGTTTAAGGTGTTAGTGACGTGTTTACACTGTTTTAGAAGTAAACTCTGCTCTTACTTTCTTAGTATGAGTTTAATCTATTGGCGAATAATAAGAGAATGTTTTTAAACACATCTAAATGTGTATCGGATAGTTTGGTTTTACAGAGCTGTTGCTTTGAAATTGTACATCAAATTTTCTAGTTCACCATACGCTCTTATTTTAAATGAAGCCGTTTCTATTACATTCGTGTGAATGGTATCGTGCTTTGTGCGAATAATTATACGGATAAAGATTCTTTTTCAAGGTAACAGATTTGTAAAATTACAAAAAATCATGAATAATTATTACACGCTAACACTGAATTTAATGAATTATGTTCTTGGAAACTCATCACAATAATAATGTCTGAATTGCAGAGGTTTTTCCGAAGTTACAAGGATTCTGGAAGAATTCACACCATACACTGAATTTAAGGGCCGCAGTAGTAACCAACAGCAGTCAAAAAACTTAATGTTGCACCCCGCGGTAATTTTAAAAGTTTACCTTTCTGTTGACACCAAAGCTGATTGAGTCTTTCTTAATGTTCGGGAAAGTTATTTGTCATATGACTTAGGCATTGTTAAATTATTACTATACACCACACAAAACAACTGAATAATGAAATTTAACAAAATTCTCTTTATCTCTTATTACTTACTATTTCTGTTCCATCATGTTGTTGGCGCTACGATTTGGTTCCCGAAATTTAATGATTCGCATTCACGGAGCAGTATACGTAATAGTCCGGATACTTGGCTGTCCAAATAGTGAGAACGTCTTAACACATTACAATCTAATCGAAGACTTACTGCACTTTCTTTGGATCAGTGGGGAAACGAGTTCGACTCAATGCTCGTACGAGGCTTCAATGGAGGCGTTTCTTCATTTCTATTACTGTATAGTGTGGATCAAATGAATTGTTTTTAACTCTCTGGAACTCTATGAAATTTTGTATTTAATTTTTATTTTCAGAATCGAAGAGCAGCAGCACTTCTAGAAATTTATTAGCTTGCTGAACTACGGTAATGTATATAATACAATACAAATATCTGGAACAGAAATCTTTACATGAGTATTTTAGTTCTTTCCTGCAATCCTGGAGTCCAGGTTCTGTATCCAAGACAGCATATTGGCCAAACGACAAACAGACAATCGAAGAAGATGCTACGTATTTCTGCGAATAGAATAGCTGTAACGGTGGAATTTTTTTGTATAATATAAGCCTATTGTTCAAAGTATTATTTATTTAATATTCAGTCAATAATTGTATGGGTGATCGTGAAGCTACCAGTCAGCACGTACGCAAGTAATTCGCCTGCATAATATTGCATTTCATTAGGTTATGTTGTAGTTCATATTTAGCATTCAATGAACGTGCACGTGAAGATAATTAAGTCCTTTCACAACTGTTTTAATTATGTTTCAACGCGAAAGACTTTTGTTCTCTACAGAAGAATAGCAATCTAGCTATCGATCGTATGCCACGTCTCCGTAATATTCACGTGTTCACTCAATTCAGCATTCGTGAGTTAAAGTGCTGATATTTTTCTACAATCCACCCAGGAACGTGCTTTCCTCCAAAAATGGTATTTTCAAAGGGAGCAATAACATTTTCTCGAGCACAGCTGGCTGATAATGGTGTGCTCTTTTTCTCTGCTCGTACAACATTATTCACAAGAGCGGAGGCACCAGACAGACACGGGACATGCCGATATTGCTGTTCGCACAGCTGTTCACCGCAGTGGGGGGAAGGGAGAGGAGGGGGGAGGGGAGGGGAGAGGGTTTTTAATGAAAGGCCAGTGGACTGCCCACATCTGCTGCGCTGCGCCAAAAACCTACCGCAGCTGCTCTATCGGCACTCGCTAACACCAACAAAAAAAAGTCTCCCTCGCTTCATATCCCCGCGCAGAGAGCAAGACGGCTTACTTGCTTTATTATCTGCCGTCACGTTGGCAAGCCGTCTGACTCTTATAGCTAGGGTTTATAAAGCGATTCTTGGCACTCTTTACTGAGAACAACGCGGACAAGGCTATAAAAAACGTGCAAGTGTTTTTGGCGCACACGTAAGCACTGGATACAGTAGCTTTTATGTTATAATAATTTTAATGACCTGCTTAAGCTTCCATACAAACACGTAGCAGTACATTCTAATTCTCCCATACAAAAGCACAAGAGCTTAATGATGTTGAAAAATATTTTTTCAGAAAAATTTGGAGCGAAAAATTAATAAGAACCAACCAAGTAAAGGTTGTTCCATCAACTAATAACAACAATCATTTTTTATGAAACATGAAATCATTCATATCAAAATCTTTTTATTCTTGCAACTAACCTACCTACTTATTCATGTCTTCAGCTCAGAAACATTTGTTGCACTTATATAACTACGTTATAATCTTGTCAATATGGAGCGCAAAATTTAGTTTGTATTTAAAATGTAATGTTAAAATCTTGTCAATGTATTTTATTAAGTTCCATCATCTTGAGCTTTCAGATTTTTCTAAGTCATTTAATGTAAATTAAAATGGGGAGGGGTAACATTATTAATGTCTTTGATAACTCAGACCTTCCGAAATACGCAAATAAATAAAAATGTCCCACAACAACAATGATAGGATTTTTTAATACCGGGTAGATGACACCACTCTCGATGAAACATGCGAAAAATTTCTTCAGTTCTCTAATTCGTCATTGACTAAAGCTTAGTAACCTCCTTTAACACTTTTTCTGTTCACTCTTCATCACACTTCTCCATTTACCTTACTAACTTTCTTCTCTTACTACCATTTATCGAGATATTGCGACACATGAGCACCCAAAAAAAATATATCACTCCACAACAAAATCGACAATAGGTGTCTGCAAATCAACTTGAACCGTCGCTTCAATTGTTCGTGAAACTGACAATTTCTCAAGACGAGATAAAATAACCTGTTGCAGTCTGCTTAGTTTATATCAATATAACTTTAATAATTTAGCTCATATCCGTAATAAAATTATTTTAAACATTAAAATATAGAATTTAAGATCTTTCTAAATAATTGTGACCATAATTAAGAAAAGTTCGTACGAACTGAAAATATTTACCTGTTACAGGCGTCACCGACAGTACCTACAGATTTTCCTCACAACAGAGGTTTTATTCCAGCATAACAATAAAAATTTGGAACACATTACCTTTTCAAAATAGTTCTTCAGATACTTCGGTGTTGTGTAACTTCCTCTTCTGCACCAAATCTTTTTTTTATATATATATAAATGGCATTCGGCTAAAGGGCCATACAGCCAGCTCAATGTGATTTGTTGCTATCAAGTATTGACACAAGGACACTACAACACGGACAAGACATTCACAGACACAACACTTAAACACCCATGCCCTCGGCCGGACTCGAACCGGCGACCTTGGTACGTGGAGCTAGCACTCTAGCCCCTACGCTACCGAGGCCGGCTACACCAAATCTTCTCATTGCTATTTGTACACTTTGGAGCTAGGTAAACACGGGCCGTCCTCTTTTCCTCCTTCCTTTAACTTCCCATTCCTGTTCAAGTTTTGGTATTCCAGTATCTTCTATCCTTCTAACATGGCCATACCATTCCAACCTTTTTCGTTCTATAACATCATACATTTCTTTTTTCACATCCATTAACCTTATTATTTCGATATTCCTTACTTTTTCTTTCCTTGAATTTCTTGCTGATCTTTTGGTGTTTTATCCGCATAGTGCACTTCATTTTTTTTTAATATCAGCTTCACTAGACGTACAAGAAATCACTAGAATCCCATTATAAATAAGGTAAAAAGGCCTAAATGTCAAAATCGTACTCCAATTTTCTGATTCAAAAATCGTATTTAAAAATCAGTAATCAAAATAGTACACACCTTGGCTACATAAGTTAACTAATTATTGGATGAGTTACTGAGGGTGAAAGGTGACTGTTGGGTTAATGTCTTTCAACTTGTGAATATTAACACATTTCGGAGATACTTACATTGCAGCATATCAACAAAATAAATGCAGCCAACAGAAACCATAGTTCTAATTACATCAGACTTTTTTTTAGTCAGACTGAAGTCTGGAATGTTAAAGTTCTATGAGTTTCTTAGTGGTAATCTATCTTATGATGGCCAAATATACTGGAACTATGATTTTCAATAGTATAACAGTTTACGCTCATAACACATAAGTTCATCAAACATTCCCAATAAACACAAAAATGAGATTACAATAGGATATAAATTTTTAATGCTGAATATCAATATGAAACTTGTTACTGCTATGGAAACTAAGTCTACGACTGATATCATTGAACAACACATAAAACAACAATCTGAAAACACACTTTTAAATAATTCTAAAGATACTTAGAGTACACACATATCGGTTTTTATAGAAATCATTACTTCATTTGTTGGATGAATTAATATAACGAATAATTGGTATACACATATTGAGAATACTCATGAAAAATATTGATAACAAATAGGCTTGTGATAACTGAAGATCTAATAAGGCAGATGAACTATGACCTCTTAACTCGGTCCTGTTAATCGTGCATGGCGTGCAAGGAAAACGTTCAGTCTGCTCTATTATTGGTGCGGCAGTTCTTAGCACGTCTACCTGTCAGTCGAATTCATGCCGGTGTTCCTGGAAAGATTTTGATCTAAGGTAGCAGCTAAGTCAAATTGTTCAATATTTATAGCTTCTCTACAGAGTCGAAATAATGTTATCAGATTCGTTAGTGCAACCTTAAGTGGCAGCGCAAGCGGACATGGCGAATGCAAATTCGTTCTATCCATAGGTACGAAACATTTTCGTTAATTTAATCTGACGGAGATGGTGAGTGGGTTAGTGTATTCAATGAAATCTGAACTAATATTTTAACCGTCACAATAAATAATTAAATAAGAACATTTTTTGGGACAATAACCAGGTGGCCCGTCCGTATATTTAAATACTGCCACAAATTAACTTAAATGACCTTTTAAGAGCACTCATTGAACTCTCCACGCCTCCACCAAGCTTTCCGATTATGTTACTGTCACTATCGCACTTAATTTGTCCAACGTGCTTTTTGTACGACATCCAAGAGATACTAAAATCTACCAAACACTGAATTAGCTGGAATAGTGAGGATTAATTACCTGAAACACTTTGCATTTTAAGTAAACATCATACAATTACCTCCAAAGATATACCGGCAGCGTAGCATACGAATTTATTATTTTACAGAAGGACTTGACTCTAGTTGTATCACATGGTTGAAGCAGAAATACATACACTTTACTAAAGAGCCAACTGGATAGACAGTAAAAGTGATAGAACGCTGTTACATATTTAAAACAAACTCAGTGTACTATCCTCGCGTCCCAATCTTTGCCGTCGAATATTCTGCAAACAGGTTGGGTTCCCAAGTTAATAAAAATTAAGCGTTTCCGGTGAAAATACTGACCCTCACTGAACATGATACTTAAAAATTGAATTTTATAGATACAATTTCCAACAATCTAGAAATTACTAATATCAGTCCAAAAATTAATTTATAATACTAAAATAAATTATAAACAACCTGTTAATATAGTTTCAATCGAATATTTGTTCTGGTAAGTTACCAAATACATTAAAAAAATATAGCTGTTGCTCACACATCGAAATTATTGGTTAGAATAAAATTAACAGTAGTCGTTGTACTATCGTTTTAGGGTATGCTTTCCACTACCCTGAAAATAAACTTAGTTTTATTTCCACAACGCGTTTCGTTTCTTTCACCAAAGCCTTACTGAGGGTTGTCTACTAATTATTTGCTTTTCACAACGTTGTGAGCATTACAACTACAGAATTCATTTATGCCTACATTCTGTGAAATCTGTTAGCAGAGTTTGTTTTTTCGCTTTTAAGGAAACTTTTTTAAAATTCATCTTGTAATACAATATTACGCATTCGGAGAAGACTTTTGTTTTAATACAACATTATCTCTCGTCGACATCTAGGTCAATAAGACCGAGGGACGACTTTCAAAAGGCAGTTGGTAGCGATTCGGTCATAGTCTTTTGTAGAAACCTTCCATCATTAACCTGGAACAATTTCTGGATATTACAGAAAGCAGAAATATTGATGACCTAACCGGGGATCGAAACCATGTAATGTTGAATTACAGACCCAGATGTTAATCGCTCGTCCAGCAGGCCCTGTGAATCAAACGAGAAAGAAAATGAATTGCAATAGTATAACATCCAAATATTAGATATGAAATATTTGAGATCCAAATTTACAGCCATAGATTTGTATAATTTTCTCTTCGGCTGATGACAATTGTCTTCTCTATTAAAAGCATTTTACATAGTTTAGTTCACGTGTACACTAATGAAATAATAGATATGCAGTTTTGTTTAAAATGTAAGTGATAAAGAGAATTTTCGGTCATTTAATCATAACCAGTCGTTGCATTATCCTCCGTAATATTATATGTATATTTATTTTGCTATGACCTAATAGAGCTACAACAAATAACACTAGGAAGAGAAATATACTGCAGATTCCATAGTTCGTTGATGAGTTAACGTCAATTTCATTAATAGCATACACACTTTTGAAACTCGAAAGCCTTTACTCATAAATAATTAAATGGAGCTTTAATCATGTTAATTTCTGCTGGAATTCAATTCTTAATTTCTGTCATACGAGAGAAGCAAATGACGTTTAATTTATTAGACCCCTACTTTAATGTCAGAAATAATTCAATTACTTGCCAGTCAGAAAAAGAATTACTGCATCAAACTTCCAACAGCAGTGGTATAAATGTTAAAATAGAACGCCAGAGGCACGTACATTTATGTCGCGGTGCGTGAGAAATATTCAATATCCCTCGACCGTTTTGCATGTGGGTTTTGTGCTTTCGATGATGTAAGCCCCATTTCATCCAATATGCCTGCGAATTGAACATGCGGCGCCATACAACGAATAATTTATTTAGGATAGTAGAGTTGAATATTTTATTCGTCAGTCTGGCCTTGCGCATTAGAAATTCACCACACTGGGTAAAAGAGAAACAAACATTCGAACCTTAAGCTACGTCCACACCAATAGAAACATGTTCTTGGTGTTGCTTGTTCCTGCAATTTATTCCCTCATGTTACCCAATATTTCTCAATGTTTATGTCAACAGAAACAAAATTTCCTTGAAGCTGACTGTTTCCAGAAATAGCGGTAAAGATGAAAGGGAACAAAGGAACATTGCTTAACATTATCGTGTTTAAATAAAACTGTTATTAGTTTCGTGTGGACAGCTTGTTCCGGGTTGCTCATTTGTTACCTCATTTGTTACCTCATTTGTTGAACTCACACAAAAATGATCGAGTGGACGAGTGAATATTTAATAAATATAATTGAATTATATAGAAATCCAATGTTTGTGGAATCCTTGCGATTCACACTATAAAGATCGGCTAAAGAAACACGATTCGTGGGTGATGTTAAGTAAAGCAACTAGTGCAGACGTTAGTGAAGTAAAACGAAAAGTAAAGCACTTAGTGGCACAGTTTTTCTGAAAAGAAAAAAAAAAAAGGATCAGGAACTAAAAAAATCTGATGCTGCAGCAACTTTTGTGAGTAAATGGTTTGCTTAAAAATATTTGGAATTTCTTGCGGATAGAAATAAAGTGCGTCATTGTTCAGAAAAAGGATTTAGTGACGTACAAGTAAGTTCAAACAAAATTTTATTATTTCTATAATAATAGGTGTATCTGTGTTCAGTTTTTACCACAATTTTAACATTATTTAAATATCAGTTTGCAACGGAACCGGACACAAAATAGTTAGCAAATTCCTGTCGAATAATGTATGAATTATATGCTCCTTTCTGTAATAGCAACATTACTGGGCCGGCGTTTATGTCTTTACTCCAAATACTTGGTATTAATTCACCATATCTTTGTCTTCAGCATCAAATGTACAGGGTGGCGTGAATTGTCTTGAGGAAATTGTGTATACATTTAGCTGCAGTTACAATTTTTTCTATATTTTCAAGAGAGAGAAGTAATGGTTTTCTTAATACTCTGTATCGAGTTGACAGAATTCCCATTACATTTCCTGAAACTCTTCCGGCCCTAAAAAGCCGATAGTTAAATATTCTTCTCAATGATCCTTTTCCTTGGTGTCCGGGATAAGGTTTCAACAGATTATGAAATAATGGAAAAGCATCATCGCCCAAAAATACATAAGGCACTGACTCCGTTCGACCAGCAACAGGACTTCATCAGCATCTCTTGAAACATTTATTTGCAAATACACCTCCATCTGATACGCACCCTTGAGATCCAACGTTCCTCGTAATTAGCATTTACTACCACAAAGAGTACTACACTGAAGAATGATTTATAGTTAACAAATTCGCTGCCTCTGTTGTTTGGTGCTTGAATCAAAATTTGTTTTCCGTCCACAACTCCAAAACATTTATGAAAATTCCAAAGTGTTCAGAATAGATTTGAGATTTGATTCCATTGGTCAGCTTTCGAAGGCACCTGAAATATTTATTTCCATGAATAAAACCAAAAGCAATGATATATAATAACGTAAGGCATAAACATAAAAATAGTTTATTATTGTTCTAGGACCTGGACACTTCAGACAGTATTTCCGATGAAGGTACAGATGAAACAATAAGAAATGAAACACAAGTAATCAGTGTTTTTAGAGAATATGTAGCTTGCAAACTTCGAAATTTAAAAACTGATCATGTGCAAAAAACAGCCGAGCATTTAATTTCAAACATTTTGTGGGAGGCTTCAAATGGCAAATATGATTATCCATATCCATACGCTAATCCACCTAGTGTACAGGAGTTTTCACCAGTGTATGCACACTATAGACACCCCTCGTCTTCATTGTCAAGTAAACGTTCTCCTGCTTCATTCCCTCCTTCAATTTCCATTTGTACCATATGTGAAGAAATGCCACAAGACGCTCAATATGCATCTACGAGTCCACACAATATTAGTTATTAAGATATGTCAAATATTTTTTGGTTAATGTGATAATGAAATTTATTTCATCATGTACCATTGGTATTTTTTTACAAAAAAAGATACAATTAAAATTACAAAATAATTCATGAATTTGAATTAGTTATTAACAGTTACTATTAAATTTACCTGTATTTGATCTTGGAACTGCAATAATAGTATGACAAATTTCTGGCACAATTTTGGATATTGATTGTTTCGAGATTCGAAATAAGTATATCAAAAAGGTATAAGAATCTCCAGTAGCTAGAAATCTTAAAGTCAGCAGCAAACGTTCTTTTGGAGATATTGCGGCCCTTTATTTTGTTTTCTAATAAACTTTTCAGTTTTAGAAAGTAGCCATTCTTAATCAGTGCTACTCCTTAGGATAAAGTTTTTGATGTGTCCATCCTCAATATGTCCTGATAACATATCGTCTTTTTTTTTTTTAAGAATCCATGAGGCGTTCAACTCCGTGTTGATTTCTCTCCAAAAGACTTGGTCTCATCCAGCGTTTGCCGTTTCTTTTTTTCCTTTTGACTCAAAATAATATAATTTGCAGTAGCTGCTGACAAAACGTCACTGTCGCACCACATCATCGAACGCTAACTGAATTATAATTGTGACAGAACGTTTTATTTCGTACAGAAAAATAGAGATTGTTGCTCTTGGTGTAGACGGGTAACAACCGTAAACAGGGACACAAGTAAACTGTTCCTAAATTACATTTTCTGGTGTGGACGGAATGTTTCTGAAAGCTAAGATCTCTTTCTGTTTCTAGAAACACCCAGCAACAGCTTAGCAACAAGAAGTTCCTGTGTGTTCCTCTGGTGTGGACGCGCCTTTAGTTCTGTCGTACCGGCCGTTCTGATTACGGGTTTCAGGTGTATGGGGTAATACTGGGACGTTTTTCCGTTTGAACCTGAATAACTATACAATTCAGAAAATAACACCACTCACACATATCACTAGCAACTTTGCTCACAGACCAATGACAACACTAGAGCTCCTCATAGCTGTCAGTGACATATTATCTCCAGAAGCAGCTGGCCAACATGGCAGTTCCTATTCTGGAGGTGCAAATTCGAATACCCATCCGACCATCCAGATTTTGGTTTTACATGGTTTTCACAGATTATTCCAGGCGAATGCCGGGACGGTTCTTTCAAAACGGCCATGGCCGAATTTCTTCCCAATCCTTTCCTGCTTCTAATTATCTACATTGACGAGACGTAAGGCCGAAATAAACAAAAAAATAACAAAACAAAAAACGGGATAGTTTCAGCTAAATAACACTAACCTGCTCTGGACACTAGAAACAAGGAGTAATAGCTCTTCACTCAGCGTGGTACATCAATGTCGAAACCATTATTCCGTTACATTTGAGGAAACTGTAGGAAAACACTCAACAGTTGTCGCAAATAACTATGATAGCACCTGGTAGAATTTTAAGGAACCTATATAAATGAAACGTTACATAGCATGAGTAGATACCTCAGATTTTAAGCCCAACACCAACTTTTCATACTGTTAAAACCTTGACAGTGCCTGCGTGATACGAGAGCAAATAGACAAAAACTCTAAAACCTATTGATTATGGTAATAGTCATTCTGGCTTTATTTTGAGAAGTATATTTGTTGTTGATATAGAGTCCTGTCGGGTAATTTTGAATCATAGTATTTTTCTGCACGTCGCACGCCAGAAGTAAGGAGCTGTGTACGCTTGGTGGGTTGAGTTTGCCGACATTCGGTTTCAGCTCTGCTTTAACCGCAGACGTAGCGACCTCTAACTCTCGTACCACAAGTTGCGTCCATTGAGTGACTAGTTTAAAGACTGGCGTTGCAGTTAGATTATTATTATTGGGTTTTGAAGCAAATTGAGAAATTCCGTCATTGCCAGAAAATGTATAAAAGTCGGAGAGAAAATATTGAAACACAGATATTCAATCTATTCGATTTATTTGCACTTCTCTGTTCATATGCTATTGCTAGCAGTGCACACTGTTATATACACTACATGTCTCTTTTTTCGAAGAAATAATGTTGCTACCACGATTTTTAAAACGAATTATGGATACCACAATAACAATTTTTTTCCAAAACCATTTTTGGTACTGTTAATTTTTTACATTATTATATTATTATGGTTGCTATTATATCTAAGCACATGCCACTGAGTAGCCACATTAATTGCGAGAAGCGTAGCAAATAAATCAAATTCGATCGAAACTGTCGCACAGGAGCATTTTTTCGAGTCTAAAAATTGATACTTTACCATTTGAGATAGTAAACATGCGATTTGTGTCATCAGCATGGTGTTGAGTATTTTAGTACAAACTACACTAGCAATAGGAACCGTAGTTGGGCTGTCACTTCTTGTGTCCCACACGTCTCATGAACGTCGATGAAATACACCAGGTTAAGTCATATCATTTCAGTACACACATAGCGTCCCTATAAACAGGTTTGGCTCTATTTGCACAATGACCATAATATTGTGTTTATTTCAAGGTAATCAGAGTGCACATTTCGCGACAAAAACTACATAGAACAATGCTTGTTAGCAGTAAATTATGCTTTCAACAAATAATTGATTGACGTGGTGCAAACCAAGCTAACAGGTAGGGCAAAAAAAATAAAATTATAATAATAATCCTTAGAGTCTAGCACGGCCACTGGGTGTAGTTTTCGGACGTAGAGCTCCGTACTCCAGAACCATGATCTTGAGCTTTCTAGTAAGGAGGCGGTGACTTGCTCAGCGTCACGATACTGAGGAGTTTCTCCTCGGTACTTTCTCAGCAGGCTGAGTGA
This sequence comes from Vandiemenella viatica, assembly GCA_031002005.1. Classification (NCBI taxonomy): domain Eukaryota; kingdom Metazoa; phylum Arthropoda; class Insecta; order Orthoptera; family Morabidae; genus Vandiemenella; species Vandiemenella viatica. Next base: position 53,294,465 of record JARYHS010013631.1, on the reverse strand, counting down.
ACTTGGAGATTCATTTTATACGTTCAGCTTCAAATAAAAATCCTCAGAACCATTTTGGATGCGATTCCAGTAATCCGGGTCGCAGACCAATGCTCTACGCCCCCTGATTTCCCCTTCGTAACACTTTATTTAGAGTAAAATAAGTTACCTTACTCTTTGTGTAATCCCCATATATTTCACCTGTCTGTGTATTCGTGTCTTTGTCTTGCTCATGCAACGCAAACCATTATGTCGGCTGCACAGGGAGCGGTCGCTGTGGCCCTTGCGTGCTGACGCCACACAAGGCCGCTCTGTCTTTTGTCCGCCCCGACCGTCCCGCTCCGTTAACCGTGCCGACTGAGCTGTGCCGCGGGGCTGCCTACGTCAGCGGGATCAGGCGCCGTAACCGCGGGCGAGGAACATCCAGCCGTCTCCAGAGACCAGACTCAGCCAGCCACTAAGACGTCGCTCAGAATAGTGAATATCACAATAACCCTTTCTACTGATACATTAATCTATGCTAACGATGATATTTACTCATATACATACATCTAAACGCATATTGGGGGGGGGGGGGGGGGGGGTACAGACAGTTCGCAAATATGTGTTAGCGTTACTTATCTGGTGATACTATATAATGCACTTCGATGACTTAAGTAAAGGTCACGAATCAGAAGAAACAACCTAAATTCCCACAGCCGGCAATATGGCTGACGCTACTGCAATGGACGTGACGAGATATGACAAAGGAAAGTTTAGATTCCATCACTTGTAAATCTGACTTACTGATTGCGCATTTAAGTGCTTTTCCTCTGTTCTCTAATGGTCTCCGACCATCCCTCCATATAAAACAAGTGCTTAAATCAAAAGAATAACGCAAACCATATTAGTAAAACGCTTACGATATTTGCAGCCAGCTGTCAAAACTCAATACGTGATATAGATCTCACTCAAAACACGAATGTGTCGATAGGAGGTATAGTGTAACATCTTCCGAAAAAAAGAAAGAGTTTTGCATTATCCGTGTATACTCTGAAATGTGTGTGTGTGTGTTTTTCGGTGTTTGCTTGATTTAATTCTATAACACTACAACAATGCATACTTTAATAACCCTTTTTATTGATACGTTAATATATAACAAAGGTGGTAAATAGATTGTCACAAATTCCTCACACTGAAGACAATCGTTAAAACTCGTTTTACACCATTCCAGGATTTTTGACACGTAAGATGCAATGTAAACAACTTATCCGATTTTTTGTATTAAAAGTATTCTTAAATACTTTATTCTCTAAACTGTGCATTCCGGAACGGTGGCTTAAAATTTCAGTACTCGACCCTAAACATGTAACAGCTGATAGGGTTTCCTACTTTTGTTTTTATGGCAATCCTGTATTTAATGGATTTTTCTTTCTTTTCAGGTAAGGACCGGCCATAGTCTACCATTCCAAGATGTTATCAGGTAACATTAGAAATAGAAAATACGACCTCTGAAAACAATTTCAATCAAGATATATCACTTAGTTACATTTCAGTCACATCAAACAACAGTAATAAAATCGATTTGTCCACTATTTTGTGCTCCACATATTCCTAAATTATGTGGAATCGTTATTTACCTAGAGATCATTTTCTGAACGAATTGCTGGTTTCTTTATATATATATATGTATATACATACATACATATATATGTATATATGCTTCCTTTATTTTATATATATATATATATATATATATATATATATATATATATATATATATATATATATATATATATATATATAAAAAATAAAGAAAGCATGAAGTGGAAAACACGATGAGTTTTAAAATAAGGTTTTTTAATAGTATGTAAGGTATCAATTTTTGCTGACATATTATCATTCTCATGTATTTGGTAAATCCTGTTTTTGCATGATCTTGGCTCGATGGAAAATAAATAATTTATAACGTCGTGATAGGCAACCGGTATCAACTTTTGGGCTTTTTTGCCACTGGAGAGTAGTTCTGAGCCTTTATTAGAGTTTTTATGCTGACTGTGTAATCCTCGTAGTTTAAGTGATTTGAAGTCTCACTATTGGAAATACAAATTTCGATGCTTTATTTGCTATCTGTAAGATATTTCGGCACAATCGCTGCAATAAAGTCATAAATCATCAGTGATAAATTGCGTACTCGTAACGTTGGGTTGATAATGTGATTAATTTTTCATAATTTTGGTGACGTCTAGAGTGTAAAACAAATACTTCACTGTCGTAATGTAATGAGAAATATTTTCAGTGAATTATATACAATCTATTTATTACAAACAATTAGATGGGAGTTTTTGTTCTGTGTGCATTCTATTATTGACTGAAAGCAATGAAGGAGGGTGACATTATTTCGAGCCTTCCAACAATTCTGTATACTAATATTACTAGGTAATATTACAAGGAGGAGGTTAAACACGGCTTCTACCTAACCGATCGTACGGTTGTATGTTATTTTCGATATTTTCGCAAGAGTTATAACTTTTCCTATTAAATAAATAATGCCAAAAATCTAATGATGTTGATGACAAGAGATTTTCCTCGGTTGAGATTAAATATAATGAAAATAGATCTCCATTATAAGAGGAATCTTCTTCAGAATATTATTACTGTTATATGCCACTAACTGTTAATATCAAAATATAACTAACGTTTATTAATAATCTGTGCTTTGTTAAAGACGTCTTACTGCCCACTGCCCACTGACAAGTAAATACATTATTTGATTCAAAATTATACCACAAAAACCTTTGTTCATTATAGGTTCGTAAGAAGTGCTGAAATAAACAGGAAAATTTAAACCTTATCACATGTATGCAAGATAACTAAACATGTTCGTCATATTCAAAACAAACAATCAAAGACAGACAGTATCAAATACAGTAACATTTAATTATATAAATATTGGGGATGTATTCACACAAGATACTAAAAAGATGAAGAGTCGTTAATGCTTCCAAACTGAATTTTCTCAGTGTTACTCCAGTTTCTGTAAACTATGGTTACTGAGTTCATTAAAAATCCATAATACATCCTAAATACCTGTTTTCCGTGACACTGCAATGATCCTGTATGGTAAATGCATCCCTCCTCTTCTTCCGTAAGTGACATAGAAATATATAAATAAATCCAACCGATTATCAGAAGTGGTAGACACAGTTTCAGCCTCCTATACAAGACTATAGTAATGTTTCCGTAGGAAAGAGGCACAACAAAAACAAATTTACAAACGAGATTATTCTCGGAATAATGCAGGTATCATCACATTTTTAAGATATTAAATAGAAAATCCATCAACGATAATAGTACGCCATATTCTAAGTTCCTACGAAATATTGTTTGTGTGTTTTTACATAGTGCAAGTCTATATTCTAAATTTTTCATTTACTAATTAAATAAAGCAATACGAATACACGTATTATTCAAAGCAACAGTACACTGTTGAGGGTCCACTAAGGTAGAAGTATACAGAAGTCTTCGACAGGCAAACAGATGCTCTTACCTTCTATCAAACATAAACACACTTGCACACAGATTTAATATCAATTAAAATAACTTCTAGGGGCCCCAAGTTTAGAAGAAGCACTGAATATTCATATCAGAAATTTTCCACGATAACAGAATATTATCACAAACTTCAAAGCAAAAATTTCTCGGTTTCTTCGTATTTAATCAAATGTAGCGAGATACCAAAACAGCACCATCGCGTTTACCAGAAACTTTGAATAAGTTGGTGCAAGTGAGAGTAATTACAAAGTTAACGTCGAGACAGATATGAATTTAATTAATAAGAGTGGTGTCACACTGGCCTTCAAAAAGCCTATTGTGTGTGCGCTTTAGAATCCATTTAAATTAATTGGGAAAAGATACGCGATAAACCGAGAAATTAACTTAATTAAATCCTGCGAGATTAATGAACTGCCCACCGAGAACTTATTAGAGTTTCATCTTACGGCCTTCAGACGTTACGTAGATGTTCAAAATTAACCAGCTGGACGAGACACTTTGATCACTCTCCCTTACCAAATGGTATCAGGCATCTGGTGACGAACCCTCTAAAAGTGCTATTATGTTTTATTATTATTTTGTCGCTAGGAACGTATGTGTCAGCGTTTCTCTACCTGCAGTCCGGGAAGATGGTTCAAGTAATTCTCAGGCAGAATATTATACCTTTAGATACATTATTCGTATTGTGGAAAGTTATAAGCATGCATAAACTAAAGCCCAACTTTTTAAAAGCCAGGAACATTACAATTACCAGGCAAAACCTGGCATTTTCGGGTTAATGACATGACACCATTATTCTTACAATAGTCTATTCATTACCAGTTGGCATAAAAAATAGCGATGTTCGTTTAGTGATTAAGTAAAGAACCTTTTTCTGAGGGTCCTGTGGTATGTGTGAGGCACCGAGGTGCATGGTACAGTTGGTAATTTAAGAGTGGCGAAGAAAACAACAGTATAAAGTGTAAGGCCTAGTGTATTTATTCTGAACATGTAGGTCGGTGGTATAGTTAATGTAGCAAACAACCTATTATTCATAAATATTAAGAATCTAGTCTATGTAATTAACTTTAAATACTTCACTTCCAGTTTCACAATTGTTTCCGTAGGAATTCAAAATATTCTCTCAGATTTACTGTCTTATAATGGCACAATAAAATATGTCACAGATGTTAACAATATCCATGCAGGTAAAAAAAAATAGGTCCACGTATGTTAGTGATTCGCAGCATTATTTTTAACAAATTAGTGTTCCTCGTGTTGAAAAAGGTTGAGAAACGCTGATATGTGCTAATGAAGTTAAGGTAACTATCGTCCGACGTAAACTAAGCGAGAATAATGTGAACAAAAATATGATTTATTTCCTGTTGCATCAAAAATATTTTCTGATCGTTGACAGATAAATCTCTTTCTCCACATGTAATTATACAGACGTGAGATTACTGAGCACAAATGAAACTCTAGAACAAACTTGAGCTCTTCTTTTATTCAAAATGATGTCAGTAATGTATACAAAGAATCACTAAAATTAGAACTTAGAAGCTTAGAAACCATCATACCAATGGAAAGAACTGTGGTGCAGTAGTGAACTCGAGTCTCAAAGTACGCGAGTAGGCATTCATTATCGAATATCCTAGAAGCGCAGCTAGTGTATAGGTAATCGTATCGCACCATTACAGTAACATTATTTAAAATACTTTTTCAACACTCTCATCTACAATTATCTTAATAAAAATTCAAATATAAATTGAAACAATATAATAATTATTTATTATATTAACGGCAAATGATGAATAACCGTTGAATATATTTCCATCCTGTTATTCGAATCGCATCGCTGACGAATATATGCAGGTAGTTACGGCTCCAGCTGGAAACGTAGGATTACTTCATAATTTAGTCAAATAAATAAAAATTGGAAGAGATCGGTATCACTTGTGAGTGTTATCATGTTATTGTGGATCATGTACATTCTGCTTAAAAGTGTGTTAGCGTTGTTTCAATTTTACTTCATCTTTTTTTTTTAAATATTGTGCGCCAAATCAGCATACGTCTATCTTATTTACAAAAAACTGCTTGAAGTCACGATGATAAATAGGTTTCAATCCTGGCGGATCGTGGACCCAGCATGTGAGTGTGAGTAGAGCAGATGAATTTAGCATTTTAATCTAATTTTCATTAAAGCGTTGACCAGTAAACTTATCATAAAATAATAATGAATTAAACTAAGCAGTGTTAAAGAACCTCTAACACTAGAATATGTATATTTTACTCTATTGCAGCTCTTACGAACAATTTAATTTTTTTATATTTATCTCTAAAAGTTTAGAACATTTTTTAAAATATTTTAGACTCATTTGAGTATCGTTTCAATCACTATTAATAATTGCCGATTATGATTAATCAAATTAACGATGTCGGATTGTTTGGTTTTAATTTTAGTCATTTCCAAGGTTCTAGACGCTTCTACGAAAAGCAATTTTCAGACTGGCCGACACTCCCGATCGTTTTCTCGTATATTCTATTCTGAACGACTACAAGCATGTCGTGTGTATCGCGACGATAGATGAAAGCACTCATTCCGAGTTATATAAACTCTTTACGTTCTATAACAGTCTGCTGATTCATTAAATGTTACTTTACTTCCATCAATTTGCTACGCTTCGGAGACTGAAAACTGATGTAAAACAATCATCGTCTACTTACAAAAATAGAAGAGTTTCAGTAGCCATAATCCTAATTATAAAAGAACCTTGTCCCATTACGTTAATTATGAAATTAATTAACAGGATTAATGGATTTATAAATCACCTATCTACAAAATTACCCTGTAATTAAATTAAATAAGTAATTTTTACCGTAAATCGACTATTATAATGGTACAGTTTGTGTATCACGGCTATGTTGCTCAGTCTATTCATGATATTTTCGTATTGCTGTTTATTTAATTTAAGTCAAACTCGTTGTGCATATATCATTAGCTTATTATATATTCATAATTTACACATTTTGGACTGACTCGTTACATTTTATCGGTTAGCTTCAAATTATTAATCGATGACAATCTGTTTCTTTAAGTACTCGAAAGATGTAAATGTTAAGTACATCCAAAAAAAAGAACAGCCACATCCAATAGAAAGTGGACATCATCACGCATATAAATGACACTCATTTTTATCATGAAAGTTCGCTAAACCCTGTTTTGTATTGATCAGTGAAGCCATCTCTGCATCTATGTCCTAGTAGCCATTAATCAGAGATAATTATATAAGTATACTGTAATCCCACGTTATCCGTGGGATTCACATTCCGGAAATTTTGAACACATAACGAGATTAATTATTCAGATAAAATAGTTGGTTTAGAGTACTAGCTGCCGCGTGGAAGATTTGTAAATATTTTACTTGAAATAATAGCAATTAAAACTTAGGAAATTTTGTAGTTAATCAATGTGTAACACAGTAATAATAAAGTTATTAATAAGGATTTTCACGTTAAAAAGAACCTAAAAAAATTGTTGCGTTGCTTTGTTTCTTTTTCTTCTCCATTTTTTATTAAATTTTTCTTAGGAATCTAATAAATTCGTAATCCATATTTTTACTTTCTGTCTATTTTCCATGAGACTGTCCGAATTGAGGAATCAACCATCTCTTCTGATAAATAAAATAAATGTTTTATCGTTTTAATTTAACAATCTTTCATTCATAAAGGCTCTATTTTCTTACATCTTCTGTAGTATTAAATCCTATCGATGTTGATTACCATTTCTTCTGTTTTTATTTATTGCCTCCCAGACATCGTGTTTTAACTCTCGAACAACATCAACAACGCCATCGCGCACGTCCGGAGTTTTCCCGTCACTTCCAACTTTGGTCGTATTTTACGTCAATAATGTTTTATCGTAGACGGTATAATGTCATTACACTACTCCTCGCTATTTACGAGACATTTAGAGATGTCATAATTATTACGACTTTCTGTTACTGTCTGTCGTGCTTGATTTTTCTTATTTTTCAACAGAATTTTGAAATTTCTTCTCGGGTATCACACTTTAAAAGCTGCTATCGTCATAATATTTAAGTCAGTAAGCGTGAGGTAGTATGTGGTGAAAAAACATGACTTTAACATAGAGCGGTATAGTTTCGGATACTTGAAATGGCATCCTGCATTGTTAATCAACATGTCAACTTGAACCAGTGTGTCTCTTGATCCTAAGGGCGCCTATGTTTCTGAAACAAAATTCTTAAACCAATCACTAAAAAATTATGGCACTACCCAGGGTTTGCTATAGACCCACCGAGGCAGGATACAACAATCCAACAAACATCACGTTTCATTATAGCCCCAGATTTGAAAACTTATTTGATCCATCGCTTCACCGCCATAACAAAAGATTAGTGTGTATACTAGAGCGGTATGAAAAGGTCTCGACCTGAACGAAACATTGATGTATACATTATTCTATTTAGCAATAACAAATGAATTTATAGAACGTCCAACGTTTGAATTTGATTCTCCAACAACAGAAATACAATGTTTTGTACTTTGCGGTAACAGCGTCATCCGGACATCTTGTTACCACTTGAGACAAACATTTAAACAATACACTTATGGTAACATTTCAAACTTCGGCTGTACGTCCATTTGGTGTACTGAGAATTATATTCATTTTTTTTCCCTTTATCACGTAGCAGAGCACCAGCATAGTTATTCGTATCTTTCTGTAATATCATGTTCTGGCCTCGCATTCGGGATGACGCAGGTTCGAATCCCCGTCCGGGCATCCAGATTTGGGTTTCCCATGGTTTCCCCAAATCACTCCAGGTGATTGCCGGGATGCTTCCTTCAAAAGGCCATGCCCGAATTCCTTACCGTTCCCAGTCCCCAATCCCATCCTGCCTATAATGACCTCGACGTCGACGAGGCGTAAAACCTTAATTAAAACAAAAATCAGTCGGTATACCGACACCATCCGCTGAGTTTGTAATTAGATTATCCGATATTTATAACGTTGAGATTTCTTACATGACGATGCAAAAGAATGGGATTTGCGTCAACGTTACTAAAGAAGTTCTACTTAATAAACGACAGGGAAGCAATTATCTTCGTTAAATAGACACTAGCCTTAGTTAACATATAATGCTCATTCCCACCAGGGGATCGTGCATAAACCACGTAGCTCCATTTCGGTCTCCTGTGAACCCCCCTCCCCCGCACGTAGCCTTACATGGCTTTTGCCTCTACCCCTCCTCCCCCCCCGTAGCCCTACGTAGCTTTGTCCTTTTTGATTCCAGAAGACATTTTGTACTGTTTTCTCTTGTCAGACTATTGTAAATTACATACGGAGATAATACGTAGTTTGAGCACGCCCCCTAGAGAAGTCTCATACTGGATTTTCATTTCATTATGCATGCGACACACTATTGAGTCTTCTTCAGGGCATACACCATATGGCACGTTCCACTCTGTTGGACCATATCTTTCTTGGTATTCCTATGTCTCTTCCATGTCTCATACTTAGTTGGTTTTGGAGAGCATTCTTTATTCATCCTTAGTTCACCTAGGAACCATTTATAGCAATTTTATTCTATTTTTTCATTGACTGTGAAACTAGTGATATTTGCGTTATTATTTAATTGCGTATGTGGTCTGTTTTATTGTAACCTGCAACACTTCTGAGGAACTTCTTTTCTGTGGATCGAATTCGACTTCTATCTTTGTTCCTAAGAATCCAAGTTTCACTTCCTTTATATTATAGATATTCATTTGAGTTTCTCTCCGGCAATTCTTACCCATTTTCTTTTTAATCTTTCCGCATATGTTTGACGAATTTTTTCACTTACATTCAATGGTGTGTAACATCATATTATAGATATTGAAATTCCAATGTATGTTGCTGGTATTGCGAGGTCCTCCTTATCCATTATGTAGACTGCGACAAGAAAGATTGATAGCCCGCTTTACTGGCACTTGGCCCTAATATGCCTTTTTACGGTAGTTGCTATCACCTCGCCGTTTGTATTAATATAAAGTAACTTTTATTACTAAACCCTCAATCATCTCTCAATTTGCGCAACGGATATTCTAATGCTATGTAAATGACTTTCGCCACACTTTTACTATAATTCACAATTTATTACACTCAAAAATTCACACAAGATACAATGCTTTCACTGAAACAATATTCTGTACATATTTGCATTACGCTAGCCGAAATCAGTTTCGCCACATGTTCGCCCTATGCTAGCCAAAAACAGTCTCTCTCGCCATATTGGCTTGTTCTTTCCGCGACAACACAACCATACCGTACTGCCAACTCTCGCAACATGAAATTACTAAACTAACTTATAATTACCTCGTTCTACACAAACTACTATGCTGGAAGACCTATACTATAAATAAAATATAAATTTATTTACAATCAATTTATAATGTAATAATATAACTCAGAAATGACTGGTGAGTGGGGACCTCACAGTATACAGTGGCAAAGGAAAATCGAAATGCGTTGAGAAATGGCAGTATTTCAGGGCACGCAGAGAGCTTTAAAGCGCTTCCGAGAACTTGCAGCCCATCCTATACGCGCAGACGGTCTGGCTCTTAATTTCGGGAGCGCTAAATGAGCGCCGGATTGAAAATTCGCTTGCAAATGAAGGCGGGGTTGCAGCCGGGCTCAACTTATCCGTGTAACACGCGAAACCACTTTGCGGGCGCTACCTGGGGCGGTCAGTCGTGATAACTGATACGCCCCCGGCCGTGCAATTCAGCGCCCCCAACAATAGACCCGCCGCGCCGGTCGTATTAATAACAGCGTACAATAGCCACTGACGCAACAAACCCGGCTCAAATTCAATGTAGCTGGGATCAACCTCGGTGCGCGCTATCCAATCGGCACTACGTGGGCGGCATGCATTGAGATACCTGATATGACGTTCAGTAATATGCACAGGGAGGAACTAGATCGTGCTCCGATCCAGGAACTACACCCATGAACCAATGCACACAGCGAGACTGAATGCCGTTCGGTTACGTTGTGGCACGTCACACGTAAAGAAAGAATGTAAGTGGAGCAACGACCCATGGGGAATCATTCTAGTGACGAAAAATGTAACGTGACAAATGAGGTAATACGAGGGGGGACCGAAAAAAAACGGGAAATTCGTCATAACGTCTATATTTCTTAATATTTTTACACCAAATTTTGATCACCTACAAAGTATTCTCCACTGACCACAACGCACTACTTGAAATCATCCTTCCATTGTTCAAAACAGTTTTTAAATTCACTTATCGGGATGTTCTTTATGCCTTTCGGCGATTTTTGTTTTACCTACTCCACAGTGGCAAAACACTTTCCTTTCATAACCCTTTTGAGTCTGGGGAACAAAAAGAAACCATAGAGGGCTAGATCCAGTGAGTAGGGGGGTGGGCAATCGGTGTCATGCCGTTTTTAGTCAAAAACTGCTTTACTACGGAGAGGGCGGTGTGGGCCAGCGCGTTGTCATGATGGAAGAACCAGTCGCCTGTGTGCCAAAGATCTGACCTGCTCTTCCAGATACTCTCCCACAATCTTTTAAAAACCTCCAAGTAGAACTCCTGGTTGACAGTTTGACCCGGGTGAACGAACTCCGCGTGCATAACAACTCTGCAATGGAAGAAACAAATGATCATTGTCTTGATGTTTGCCTTCACTTGACCGAGATTTTTTTTGGATAAGGAGAGCACATGTCTTCCACTGGCTTGATTGCTGCTTTGTTTCGAGGTCGTATCCATAGCACCACGATTCATAATCAGTAATCACTTTCGAAAAAATTCTTTGAGCTGATTTTGAAGCTCAAAACATGCCTGAAGTCGGCGCTCCCTTTGCTCGTCTGTGAGAAGGCGATGGACAAATTTAGCTGCAACCTTTCTCATGTGCAAATCTTCGGATAAAATCCTCTGAATTGAACTCCACGATATTCCAGACATCTCACAGAGTAGATCAGTGGTTTGGTGATGGTCTGCACGAACGAGAGCATTGATTTTGTCTACGTTTTCGTCTCTTCTTGTCGTTGAGGCGCGTCCTGAATGGGGTTGGCCATCAATTGACATTTCTCCATTTTTAAAACGTGAAAACACTCATAAGTAGTCTTCAGCATTGCAATAGTTTCCGCGGCAGATTTTCCCAACAGGAAACAAAATTTCACAGCCACGCGCTGCTATCGACAATCTGCCATCACGTTTTTGCCAAAATGAAAAAAGCTGTTTTACTAAAAAAACTATCACGAGCGAACTGATGCACTCACAGCGACACAACTTCGCACACTGACTCAGGTGGCATGACAGTAACAGACACCAGGTCGAACAATGGGTTCCCCCACTCTCCCTCCCCGCCGCAGCCCAATTCGCGTTACTTTTGGGTCCCCCCTCGTACACTGACATTACTGCAGATTCTTATGGCACAACCGAGCACTTCCGAAACAACGAGGCTGATAGGCTGTTTTTGTGCTATTGTAATGAGTATCTGTGGACAGTGGTTGAAGGACGGTGATATCACGAGTGGGCGACGAGGTGTAAACGTCGTCGACGCCTCATCACAGAAAATGGAAGTCGGATAGGGGCCGATCTATGGCAGATGTGACGACACAGTACAATGCTGGTGCAGGCACAAGTATTTCGGAGCAGACCGTTTAGCACACATTGTTGAACATGGGGCTCCGCAACAGACGGCCTCTACGTGTTCCAGTGTTGACGCCTCTACATCGTCAATTACGATTGAAGTAAGTCGAGATCAACGAGATTAGACCATGGAATGTTTTAAACGTTTCACCCCGTCGGATGAATCACTTTTCTTGTTGGTGATGCATTGAACCTTAAATCAAAGGTTTACAGACCCATAGTTCGTCCAGTGGCAATGTATCGAATTGAAAGTCAGTCAGTCACGAAAAGATCTGAAAAATAGCTACATGTCATGGAAATGAAGATGATTCACTGACCACAAGGGTTCACTAGATTGGACCGTATTAGGAAATGAGAACATACAGGCGAGATTTGGAGTGGCTCAAATCCTTGAGAAAATGCGAGAGGGTCGTCTGCGATGGTACGGCCACTTCAGTTGCGAGAATAGCACTCACCATAAGATCAGAGGTCTGAAGACCACGAGGGAGACCCAGGAAGCGTTGGCTGGATACTTTGCGGGAGATGCTCAAGATAGGTATAAGCGGAAGAAGAAATCTAGTAAAGCAGACCCTGCAATGCGGGATTAATGCTAAGAAGAAGAAGAACAGGTCGGTGGACGCGTCCGGATACGCCGTTTCCGGATGAACGGCTCCTCGAAACATGCATCGCACAACGAAACACACATTTGTTATTAACAATAACAAATATGTGTTTTGTTGCTACACAACAGGTCGGAAATAATGGGATGCTTACAAAAAATTAAACATATTTTACATTAAAAATCACTTCAGAGCTTGTGTGAACACATAAAGTAGTAAACGAAGGACTGAGATGTGAAATTTCACAACTGAAATGTAAGAAGGAAATAAAAAATTGGCACACTAGACGATTTAATAAAATCGAAATGCGTATGCCAAAACAAAGTTTTATTTTAGCTTCAGGAGACGGATCAGGAACCACTAGTAACCCTTTAGTATTGAGTCCCTTCATTTAAACAATAAAAAATTAAAGAAAGTTAAACAATTTAAAAGCAAAGATAGAATTCTCAAAAATCAATTTTTCATATGATTTTTTTTTTCATTGTACGGTTGTTCAAACTGTATAATAAAGGCTGAGGAAACGAAATCTAATAATACTAAAACATTCGCGAATGTAGAAACGAGGTAGCCGCTATTAAAGAGGTGTTCCGGGTATATTCCGAAATAAGTGTGTACGGCATCAATGCATTCAAAGTAATCAATACTGGCAACAATGGCAGAGCTTGAGAACTGAGTCTGTTCCAACGTAGTAAAACTACCCAGCCTCGTAGAAAGTCCAATTGGTGAATTTCATCAAAAGATGACGTTTCGACACGTGTCTCTACCGAATTCATCAGGTGGACTTGTTAATTGATCAAAGTACTGCAACTAACATTACCTGTTATGACTGCTTCGCGACTCTCACTCGTATATAACTCACTTCGATCAAGTAATTGCTTCACCGGATGATGAAAGACAGCGGAAACGACTGTCGGAACATCGTGTTTTGGCGAAATTGTCGGGTTGAGACTACATAGAATTTACAAAGACGCTGATAATATAACAGTACATTCGCTGAACTTGACGGATGAGACGCCAGAAGAGATTTATTGAAACACTTCCAGTCCCGATGATATGGCAATGTGATGAGGGTAATGTGATTTACGTGTGAAAGACAGCGCAGTAGATTGAATGGCAGCTGATTGGCCGATAGTGGGGCGACTACGTGGCTTCTCAGCAGCGTTACACGTCGCTGATGATCCCCTGGCTTACATCGGAGCAGCTCGTAAATATTCTGACAAGCAGAAAGTGACTCGCAAGCAGATAAGCGATACGTTCCTGCCTCACTGACACATTTTTCCTTCTTAAGATTTCTCTTTATTTTCTCGGTATTTCTAAAAGTTGCATTTGCGATGTGTTTTCAGGATTTAATAAAAGCGGACTGATTACATGCAATCAGACACGAACATTGCATCCGGACTGGGATAATACGCTCTCACGATGAGCGCTTACTTACTTCAGACAGATCAGAACCCACCAAATAGAAAGTGCCTTCGGGAATTCTTACTAGGATTGAGTAAAAGGAACACTACACCACAAGATCAGAGCCTGGTTACCCACTAAAAGTTCAACAATTGGAAACCGCAATACCATTTTAAAATGAAGTGAGGAAAGAAGCCAAAATGGAAAGAAAGTAAACAAAATTAGCTTCCGTATTTGTTTTAAACAACCACGTTGTATTGCATTTACAAAGGATTGCCTGACATGAATTCGGAGTTCTTGGAAGATTTCATGGAGTGGCATTCTCTATTCCTTTTTAACTAGAGCTTCACGGTTCCTGGAGGCCATTGGAGCCTTAAGAGGATCGTGGTAATGAATTCACCTATTATCGCCTGCAGTGGTATTAGGAAACCATCGAAAACCAAAATCACGATAGATGGACCAGGACTCGAAACCGAATACTACCGAAAAGCCAGAACCGAACGTTATCGCTCACCCCATCGCGCTCGGTTCAAATTGCAATCGACACTGTTACGAGACATTTTTATTTAGATTTGTGTTGTCTCTCCCTATCCCCTGATTTTACAAACATACTACTGCAAATTCTGAAAAAAATAAAGTTATTGGCGCTTAGCAAGGGTATTCAACGAAAATTGTATGGATTAAATACTTTGAGAAAGTTTTCGCACTGTCTCATATCTGCAAATTTATTTTTTTCCCACAATTTAAACCTTGATTTTAAGCGATAAACTTTAATTATTTAGAATAACGGTTAGCGATGATTGTTTTATTGATACGAAAGCCGCGTCACTTTAGCCTCCAGCTATATTTATGACTAGATAAAACAACAGTTTCTTAAGAACTTCACTTTGTTAACATGTTTACAGATTTTAACTAAGACTTCGTTTGCGAGGACAGTAAATCAGTACAGACGTTCATAGCGAATGCCTGCTACCGATTTTAACTCTCACCTTGCTTTACAGATCGTGGGGGAACCCACTGAAGAGCCAAGAGCCATAGGATAGGCAAAAATCGTTCGTGAATTCAAAACTCCTCGATTCACAGTGCGTGCCGTGAATATGTAATTTCCGGCATTCCATCTCCGCTTGCACAGCACAGTGTCCGACCACGTCTACTTAATGACCGAGACATCTGACGTCTGCGTCGATGTGTGATGTTGACAGACAGGCGCCACTGAGTCAATGAACAGCAACAATCAATGTGAAACGTACGACAGAAGTGTCCACGTGGACAGTGCAGCGAAATTTGGCGTTGATGGGATATGGCAGCAGAAGACCGACGCGAGTGCCTCGGCCATCGGCGGCTGTGCTTCTCCTGGGCTCGTCAGCAAATCGGTTGGACCTTATATGACTGGAAGAAGTTTGTGTGGTCAGATGAGTGACGATTCCAGATGGTAAGGTTCTAGTTTGGAGCAGACCCCACGAGGCCATAGCCCCAGATTGTCTGGAAGGCACCCTGCTAAGCTTGTGGGAGCGCCATTCTGCTATGGGCTGTGTTTACATGGCATGGGCATGGGATCTCTGATCGAACTGAACCGACCATTGACTGCAAATGGATGTGTTCAGCTATTTTGAGACCATCTGAAGCAGTTCGTGACCTTCATGTTCCTAAACAACGATGGACGGAATAAAATTGTTCACGATTGGGTTGGAGGAGCAGTCTGAACAATTCCAGCGAATGATTTGTCCATCTAGATAGCCAGATACGAAACCCATATAACATATGGGACGTGATCGGAAGTTCAGTTCTTGCACAAAGTTCTGACAACACTTTCGCAATTATAGACAGCTGAAGAAGAAACACGCTTAAATATTTCTTCAAGGGACTATCGATGACTTGTTGAATCAAAGCCACGTCGGGTTTAAGGGAGTCCTACACGATATTAGGAGGTACCGCATTAGTTTGGCAGTTTAGTATACATTTGGGAAGTATAAATGAATAATTCTAGTACCTGACTCCACATTTCGTTATCACTATCCCACATGGGAAAGAATGTTAAACGAGGTGTGTTCAAAAAGTAACTGGAATTTTGAAATTTCGCGGGTTATAGCAGTCCGATTGGCACAAATTTTTCTTTGTTGTGTTGGCAAACATGTCTCAAAAGGATATATACTTTTTGATCTATATTGGATGTTTAGTCAGAGTTCCGAGTCTGCCGCCGTGCTGTTATGACGAGCGATGAGGAAAGTGCTAGCTGCGCTGCCGCGCCAGGCGGGCCGAGTGCCCCAGTGCACTCGGCTTTGCCGGCGGCAACCGCGGCAATGTCGACGACTGAGCATACGGAAACGGACTTGAGTGGGGCTTCAAATGGTTCAATACAGCCACCGCCTATGACTACCCAGCAAACCACAATGGACTTGGAAATGGATTCTGATCAGAACGCTTATTACTCGCAGCTGACGACTGGGATAGCCCACGGTCCTGTAGACAACCGTGCTACAAAGAGGAGAACCTCTCCGCGTTCTTCCGGCAAGACGAAGATTTCCAAGAATGATGTGAGAGGTGTCAACTATAAAATCAGCGTGCCGGTGTCACAGCTCTCGGCGCCTAGCAAAGGCAAGAAAGCTGCAAAGAAGAATCTCAAGGGGGCTTTCAGCTTCCCTGAGCCAAGTACCTCGGCTCGGCCCGGAGGTGCTGTGAAGATAAATTACAGGAAGACCACCGAAGAAGAAATAGCCGCTAACAGCTGCCAGACTGCAACGCCTGGATGCAGCACAGCAGAAGATCTGCCCGACAGCGAGGGGTTAATGTTGGCTCGCCGCACGAGCAAGCCGCTGCCGTCGCCTGAGCCCGAGCGGATGGAAACCTCAAATCAGTTTGCACCGCTACAAGAAGAAGAGCCTCCCAGAAACAGAAGTCCACACATTCCGCCCATCGTGGTGGAATTCCAAGAGAGTTATAAGAAGCTCCATGAATGGGCGAAGAAGATTGCCAAAGACCCATTCTCTGCCAAAACAGCGGGCGGAGATAAAATTAAATTTACTTTTACCACCGTGGAAGACTACTCCGCCGTGACGAACCAACTGGACCAAATGCAGACTCCGTATTTTACATTCCCTACTGGTGAAGTTAAGCGAATTAAGGTGGTGTTCAGGGGAATACCACGTTCTTTTCCAGTCGCCGATCTCAAAGAAGAGCTGATTGCCTTGGGCTACGACGTTCAAGCTGTTGCCCAACTAAGACGCCCAGGAACGAACGTCGAAATGCCGCTCTTTCTGGCAGTAGTACCAGATACTGTGGAGAACCGTGAAATCTTCCAGGTGGAAAGTATATGCCACCTGAAGGTTACCACAGAGAAGCTACGCTCCTCAGCCGGGCCTCCCCAATGCTACAACTGCCAGCTGTTCGGGCACGTGGCCCGGCATTGCAGGATGAAGTCGGTCTGCGTAAAATGCGCCGGCCCGCACGACTCCAACAACTGCATTGCAGCGAAGACCAAGGACACCGCCAAATGCCACAACTGTGGCGGCAACCATGTTGCCAGCTGTAAGGGCTGCAGCGCTTATAAGAGGGCACGCGATCGACTTCGTGGGACGAACACCACAAGAGAGAACCTCGAAAAGAAGAACGAACAGTCAGCAGACCAGGGGCGGCAGCTGGCAGCTACACCTGGGCAAGCAGTAATGGGCAGGAGGCAACCTGCCAAGAAGATAACCAACAACCGCAGACACAACCGTACGTTTGCTGCAGCTACTTCTGGCGTCCCACCAAATGGAAATCCTCCAGACAGCCCAGGGGGGTTGCAGGAACCAACAGAGACTGCTATACAAGAACCACGGCAACCTGCAGCCAGACCAAATCCCATCCAGCGAAGGATGCAGCGGGCCGCACAAGCACCTGCAGACACCATGGAGCAACTCATCACCATGATGAATACCATAATGAATATGATGGTCACCCTGATGCAGAGACTCGACATCATGACAAGCAGCATGCATGCCTCAGCGACGTCGGCTTTGACCTCTCCCATTTGCAAATGCCACAACCACAATGGATAGAGGACCCCACATACGGAATCTCAAATTCTGCATATGGAACGCCAACGGCATGTATTCACAGATGATTGAGTTCCGGCAGTTTCTGAGGGAGCAGGATATAGATGTCTGCCTCATCAGCGAATCCCACCTCAAGCCCGGACTCCGTGTTTCAGCAGCTAACTACTGCTGCTACAGACGAGACCGCCTCACCGCCGGGGGAGGAGTTGCAGTCTTCATCAAACGGAGAATACCGCACTGCCAAGTGATTCTACCGCCAATGCAGCAAATAGAAGCCGTCGGAGTGGAGGTTACCACTGTTACCGGTAAACTTACGGTCGTGGAGTGGAAGATTACCAGAAATCCGGTGACCTACAGAAGGAACTGAAAGCGGCACTGCTTGAGCACCGGAACCGGGAGTGGGATGCCCGCGTATCCTCGCTCAAGCCTGACGATGGAACCATGTGGGCGCAGACCCGCAAATTCACTAAAAGAAGACAGCGCATCCCACCTCTGCACGGCGTGAATGGGCTCGTCTACAAGCCAGCGGCCAAGGCCAATGCCCTGGCTGACAGCTTCGAAAGGAACTTCCGCCCATCTGATGTAAACGTAAATGACCGGGAACTGCGTGCTGCTCGACGCCGTCTACGAGTGTATCTCGACGCTGATGATGGTGAAGAGCAGATATAACCGATCTCCCCAGTGGAGGTGGCTAGTTGCATGGCGAAGCTGCAGCTGGACAAAGCACCCGGCCACGATGGGATTCCAAATCGGTGCTCGAGGAACCTGCCGCCTGAGGCCTCGGTGTACCTAGCGAACCTATTCAACAGAATCCTGCTAACGAAGAGATACCCACGTCGGTGGAAACACGCCGAAGTCGTGGCGGTACACAAGAGCGGGAAAGATCCCATCTTTCCACAGCACTATCGGCCGATCAGCCTCTTGCCGTCCGTCAGTAAGATCTTCGAGCGGCTGCTCCTGAGAAGGATTAACTCCTACATCGAGGCGAATAACATCCTACCCGCGCATCAGTTCGGCTTCCGGCGTGGCCACTCCACGTCACAACAGGTGCTACGCATCGTGGAGTCTGCGACCCGAGCCTTCCTGCACAAGGAATACTGTGCCCTCGTGTCGCTCGACATCGCACGAGCGTTTGATTCGGTGTGGCACACAGGGCTCCTACTTAAACTGTACCAACAAGGCTTCCCGGGGCCGTTAGTGAAGATGATCCGCTCGTACCTGCTTGGAAGAACTTTTCATGTTAGAGTCGACGGGAAAACTTCAACGCGCAGGCGCATCATGGCAGGAGTCCCTCAGGGGTCCGTACTGGGTCCAACACTCTACTCCCTCTACACGGCCGACGTTCCCACGGCGGACCGAGTGCAGACGGCTACCAACGCTGATGACACAGCTTATGTCACCAGCAGCCGAAGCAGAGTCAACGCCACCAGAAGGTTACAAGGGATACTCCAACAGACTGAGGCCTGGGCGCGCAGATGGCGAATTGAAGTAAACGCCGCGAAGACCCAGGCGATTGTCATCACAATGAAATATGGACCGAGGAACAGGAACCACGCGGATCCAGTACTGAAACTCCATGGAATAGACATTCCTTGGAAGACAACTTTAAAGTACCTTGGAGTCACACTCGACTCCAAGCTCACTTGGCAACCACACATAAATGAAGTACACAAGAGGGCCAGCGGAAGACTGCACGATCTCTACCCACTGCTGCACAGAACCAGTGCGCTTCCTCCTGCACTGGGCGTGAAGATCTACCTCACACTGGTCAGGCCACTTCTCGAGTACGCCTGCCCAGTGTGGGGGTACGCGGCGGACAAAAACGTCAACCGGCTCCAAATCATCCAGAACAGGGCGCTGAAGCGCACCCTACACCTGCCATCGCGCTTCCCAACTGCGGCGCTGCACGAGGCGGCAGGCGTTCCAACCATTTAAGACCGCTTCCGAGCACTCGCTACGGCGTTTTATCGGAAAGCAGAGACGAGTAACAACCCACTGGTCAGCGTGCTCGGTCGTTATGAAGTTCCAACCGGCCGGCACAGGAGACCACTAACATTGCTTCGGCAACATTGAAAAGCCAAAACCTAATTTAATTCAAACCACGCCAACCAAAATGACACATCTAAAGAGAAGTAATGAACCATCGATTGAATAAGGAGAAAATGTCGAAAGACAAGAACTCCATAGTAGACTTCCAAGAAAATAATGGCAGTGAATGGCGGAAGAAGAAGACGGATGTTTAGTCTCTTGTCAGCTGTTAAAAGGGTAACACGTGTTTTGATCCAGTATGCAATTTTTCATTTGTATAAAGTTCTTTCCACAAGATCAAACGATCCTAAGGAATAATATCTTCAAATTCAACGCCGTTTGTGTGAAGTAGTCCGAAGAAAACGCCAGGATTTGAGGCAAAACAATTAATGGATTTTGAACACTATGATGCATCTGCTCACACGTCGTTGTTTTTTCGTGAATTTTTGACAAAAATCAACATTTTAATGATGCCCCAGCCTCCATATTCGCCAGGCATGTTTTCAAAAATAAAGAGAACCTTGAAGGGCCGTAGTTTTTCAAAAATAGATGAAATAAAATGCGCATTGCTGAAAGAGCTCACAGTTATACCAAAGATCGAGTTCCAGAAGTATCTTGGGTATTGAAGAAGCTCTGGCGTAAGTGTATAATATGTAATGGGGACTATTTTGAAGAGGACATTACTTATGCAGACGAATAAAAAAAAATTCTTTCAAAAAAAAATGAAAATTCCAGTTTTTTAACACACCTCGTACAGTTATATGAGAATGATAAAAATAACTGCTGTATATACATGAGTTATTGGATAGGCTACCCATGAATGAGAAGACCTTATCAGATAAAATATTTTGTATTCAAAACAAATTTTTGTAAATTTTGGTTGATGTATGACATTATTACGAGGTCTTATATAAAGCTTGTTTAATTATTTGATTTTTGTACATATCATCCACATGTACATTAAAAAATGGGCTTCAGAGGGTATCATTGCTGGGTGGCTCTACTGTGTTGTTTACTAGTATGACTAGGTTGGACAGGACTTCGACATAAACGTAATACGAATGTGTTGCCAATACGCACATGAAGTTTTTCCCCTCTGTGAACGTAATTAGAGAAAATGACTTGTGAAATATTGAGGAGCAGCTGAAGTAATTACCCACACAGGCGGACATTCAGCTGGCCTGACCGCGAGTAGTGACGTCACACAGTGCGCTCTGTGTGCCTCAGCCATGTGAGCGGTTCTTTCACGGTCGCTGAGGTCACATGTGGAAGCTGTCCACACTTGCTCTACGGTTAACGCCGACTCACTAGCGCTGTCTGAATAAAAAAAGCTGTGGTGGAGTGGACGATAGGTAAGGAACCGCAGAAAATTATAATGGCACCTGGATTCGCTGAGCCACCAGTCAATCTTCACACCACTGAACTAGCGGATCAATCGTACATTTTGTTAACTTGAAGGCTGACCAATTTACAGACCTTCAGACCCGAAATATAATGTATTTTTGATATAACAAGTATGGCTGCTAGGCGGTAAAGCTGGGGGTTGGAATTTTGGGGACCCGTGTTCGATCACATTTCCGGCAATCCGTGTTTCAAATCTCCGTGCTTCGCCGAAATCGTTCCAAGCGAATGCTGGGATAGTTCTTCAATAGGACGTAGGTCATTTCCTTGTCTTCCGTTGCCCTCATTCATCATCCGGCTATAATGACACTGATTTCGACAAGCTGTCAAGTAATTACCGAATAAACTACTTTTATCTCTGACCTAAATGTATTTTTTCAATTTAAATATTGCTTTATAATTATTTAATGTGCATACCATATAATGAGATACAAAAGAAAATACTTCTTACTCAAAATAAAGTAACTGTTTACGATTAAAGTATAATGAAGCAATATAATACTAAACCTCTTCTCTCCTCTCGAATATAACATTAAGAGAGTTCCGTTCCCAGAATTTCTCCCGAAGAAAGAGTGCTCTGGTGGCTCAGTGTTTAAGGCGTCTGACTGGAGATCAAAAAGTCCCCGGTTCGAATCCCTGTGATTTCATAAGCCCTTATTCCGACCTTCTGTGTTTCGGTAGTACTACGGGTTAGGCTAGGCGGCTACGATAGGGCTGGATTGCGCAACCGGCAAGAAACCCTGTCAGCAGGTTATTACGATTACACAAGTTTACTTCATCCACAAATTTTATTTATGTTTAAATCTATCTACATCAAAATATTAATTTTTCGCGCAGAAATTATGCTAAAATATATTGATTTGGCTGCGATGGATGGTTTTATGAAATAATAATCACAAATATTAGAATGGGCTTAGTTTGTAGTTGATATCACCTACAAATACCAACTTACACCAACAAACAGGCAGGACTGTGTTGTATAGTGACTTAATTATTTAAATCTAATATTTTCTATTAGAAAGAATCTGATAACAAACCATACAAACGCAGGCTGGTAAGCCTAGGGTAATTTCTCTCATATATGTAGGTTTCCGTATGGTTGTTTATATTTAAATCGCACACACGGAAAATATATATACATATATAAATAAGAAATGACATTTTGGAAACTATTCACTGTCTTTCATGATGTTAAGCTGCCAGGTTGTTGTGAACTCTGGCAGTGAGAGACTAGCTTATTGAGGGTGGCTGCGGTGTCGTGATGGCCGCTCCCTTCTCCTTGTTACTGCCTCATTTTTCCCAGCCCCCGGCGGCAGTTCTTGCCACACGATCCCCGTCATAAACTCTGTTCACCCTCTCAGCAGAAACCTCGGACTCAACTGGACTGTCCTCACAGAGGCTGTATGACGAACTGATTCATCACAACCACGGCGCAAGCACACGGCTCAATTAAACCCGGTGCCGTCGCACTGTTAAAGTCCCCAGATACCATATTTCTTGAAACCTTGTATTGAATGTTCTTTTGTTGACACGTGGTATATTGTTTTAAACTGCCAACTACACTCTCAAGACAATACAGGTAACGTCCGGACTGTATATCACACATACAATCAACTTCAACTACAGATAATGCTTGCCGCTAACTAAGTAAATAAACATATCTCACTGATATCTTTGGACACAAACTCATATTTTTAGAACGAAACTTCTTTTGCAGCGCTAGGTGCAGTCTACATCTACATCTACATATATACTCTGCAATTCACAAAATTGTGGGTGACAGCGGGTGTTCAGCACCAAAGCTAATCTCTTTGCTGTGCATTCCAATCCCTAATTGTACGAGTGAAAAAAGAATTCATATAAGAATCAGTCCGGCACCTTATTTCTCTAATTTTATCTTTCCCGTGCTTCAATACTGAACAGTAAAGCTAACACAAATTATCGGGTATTGTATTTATGAGCACGATAGAAGTGTTCAGAACGACAACATGGTAGGCGCTGATTGAGCGAGGTGAAATTATCGAGTACGGCATTGACGTACGACAACCATACCGGGAAAAAGTAACTCTGATGTATCGAGCGTGTTGGGTGAGTGGTAACGCTCTGACCTCTCATTCGGGAGGACCCGCGTTCGAATCCCCTTCTGGCCATCCCAATTTCAGTTTTCCGTGTTTTCCCAAGATCACTCCAGGCGAATGATGGGATGGTTCCTCAAAGGCCATGCCCGAATTACTTCCCGGTCCTTGGCCCCAGTCCTTTCCCGTTTCTAATGACCTCGACGTTGACGAAACGTAAAGCCGGAAAAAATTATGTCGAATATGAGAGTTACTCTTGAAGACCCTAGGGTTTAGCACGCACCCACCGTCTATTAAATTCACTAAAAAAAATCTTAAAATATTTTTGAAAAATCAATCAAGGTGACGGGTATAAGATATGTCAGAGTCAAGCTTTTCTGGATGAAATGTAGCAGAAATGACACCAATACTAGCAGATTAAATACAAAAATAGGATCTGATGCAATAGGAGAAGTGAGTGAGTTCTGTTACTTGGGAAGCAAAATTACAACCGATGGCCGAAGCAGGAAGATTGTTAAAAGCAGAATAGCACTAGCAAAAAGAGTCTTCATGAAAAAGAGAAACCTTTTAGTTTCAAATATTGATCTAGGAATTAGAAAGAACTTCTTAAAACTCTATGTGTGGAGCACAGCACTTTACGGTAGCGAAACATGGACTTTAGGAATACCGGAAAGAAAGGAACTTGAAGCATTTGAAATGTGGTGCTACAGAAGAATGCTGAAACTTAGGTGGACAGACAAAGTAAGAAATGAACGAGTTTTGGAAATGATGGGTGAGAAAAGAAGTTTATGGAAGAAGCTTACAGGAAGAAGAGACAGGCTGGTAGGTCATATTTTGAGACATGGTGGATTGGTTAATTTGTTAGTGGAGGGAACAGTTGAAGGTAAGAACTGTAGAGGTAGACAGAGATTAGAATATATGAAGCAGATAATTGAGGACGTGGGTTGTAAGGGGTATGTAGACATGAAGAGGTTAGCACAGGATAGGAAGGGATGGAGGATTGCATCAAACCAGTCTAAAGACTGACAACAGCAAAAAAAAATGGAGTGGTCGCATTACCGCTGGATAGCAACAGCACATATATAAAAAAGAAACTGTGAGTGTTTTCCGGAATAAGGAGCTTTCCGAATTCTTTGGTTTCTGTTATATAAACGTTTCATCATTTCTAATTGTCTCGTAAGACGCTGCAAGTGTTTTGCTAAGTACTTATTTCAGTTGTGCAAAATGATCCGGTTCTTCATTCATTCTACTTACAAACCACTAACCTCACTGTCCACTGTATATCTCATTCGCGAAATTTTCACGCGGGCCACGTAGTAAAATTTGTTTTTAAATTGACTTCATTATACGCTTTGTGAAGCTGCCTGCGCCGGTGGAGAACAGGTTAAAAACACGACTTTAGGACTTCAGATTTCATGCTGAGCTTCTGCAATTTTGTCTGGTCTTTTTCTTCTTTACATGCAGTCTCTGAACAATTATTAACTCTGAATAATGCGTTATTGAACAAGAAATTGAATAGAAATACGTATTCATTAATTCACAAAATATTGACTGCACTAATTCCACGCTTGCATTATCCCATATTAATTAATTTTCTACTAATCAAAAGTTACTGTTACCTTGCAAATTCCTAAGAATCTTTACAGTTTTTTTTATTTTTTATGTGATTGTCATATGCTGCTATTGAGCTACAAAAAAAATAAAATAAATAAATAAAAAAAAAAAAAAACCCAGACACATTTGTCCCGCAGCATTCGGATTCATAGGAATTCCTTAGCACCTTCCTGAAAGTGACACAACTAAACATTTCAATATCGTCTACACCGACAGCTTACGGAAACATTTTGTTTAGACCGTCATTGTTTTTAAATATTTTTATGTCTCTTAAAATGAAAAATTCCTCGAGATTTTTATTACAGCTGTGGCAATTGCTGCAGTCAATATCTATTAACGTGTTTAATTTTCCTTCCACTGCACTAACTTAATCCTGGAAGTAAAGAT
Source organism: Vandiemenella viatica (assembly GCA_031002005.1). Classification (NCBI taxonomy): domain Eukaryota; kingdom Metazoa; phylum Arthropoda; class Insecta; order Orthoptera; family Morabidae; genus Vandiemenella; species Vandiemenella viatica. The sequence continues at coordinate 53,268,758 of JARYHS010013631.1, read as the reverse complement.
TTTTAACCGAAGAAAGGTATCAAGTTTACCATCAAATGGTTGTTACACTTCGTTCAATTGTTTACTATACCGTCATAGATGATAACGTTATTATGACCGAACGTCGTAGGTGAACGGTTTAAAGGTTCAGGTCTCGCATTCGGGAGGACGCGGATTCGAATCCCCGTCCGTGCATCCAGATCTGGGTTACCCAGATCACTCCAGGGGAATGCCGGGATGCTTCCGTCAAAAAGGCCATGGCTGAATTCCTTCCCGTTCCTTGTCCCCATTCCCATCCCGCCTCTAATGACCTTAGTTGTCGACGAGGCATAAAGCCATAAGTAAAAAAAAAAAAGTTTATTATGGCGTGATTATCTTAATTGTTTACTAGCAGAATGCAGAGGCGATAATACAACGTATATACAGCAAACAGTGCTCAATCTTCACAGGGCGCTAATGACCTAGATGTCGACGCGCCCTAAAACCCTAAAAACAACAACAACAACATCAATCTTCATGACATGAACAAGTACTTAATGCGGTTCTACAAAGATACCTTCTGGGACTTCCTGTGTCCTTAAATATTTCTGTTCCCACCGGTGAAGTTCAGAGACTGTACTGTTGCAGGGCCTTAGTAGGTAAACGTGACGCCTATTAGATGACCTATATTTTTGGATGATTGCAGGTGGCATATGATTATGGGCTGTGGCTGGTTGGTAGAATGGCCAGGACGTTGACCAAGTGATATTTGAATGAATTAAAAATATTGTAATTTCGAGTCGGAGCATCAGTGTAGATCAGCATGTTTGAGTAATTAAGCCTGGTGTTTCGACCTTAAATACGTTGATATTTGGCTACACGGACTCCGTCTGGGTACGGGTGCCTGACGGGCAGGAGCGAAACTTCCGCAAAGACGCCAGCGCGGCGTCACTAATCGCAGTGGAGAGCCATTGTGAGCTGTTGAGAAAGGGGCGGCAGATCGATGATTCGCCACTTGCCCTCGATAAAGTCTTCTTCCTGCGTGCCGCACCTGCAGCTTACTGCCCCAACATCCCACAACGACGGTCGAGTCTTCAAGTGGAAGCAAAGATGCGAAAGAGCCTGGTAGATAGTTTTACCACAACCAACATCCAGAGAATTGGAACCGGGGGTGACATGTAAAAACCGAGCGGGGCGGTGTAACGGTTAGCGTTCTGGCCTCGTATTCGGGAGGACGGCGGTTCGAATCCCCATCGGGGCATCCAGATTTGGGTTTTCCATGGTTTCCCCAGATCACTCCAGGCAAATGCCGGGATGCTTCCTTCAAAAGGCCATAGCCTAATTCCTTCCCATTCCTTGCCCCCATTCCTTGCCTCCATCCTTGCCCCCATCCTTTCCCGTCTCTAAAGACCTCGATGTTAAAAAGAGACGTAAAGCAGTTAAAAAAAAAGACATGTAAAAGAAGCGAGAAGGAAACCGTCCATGAACTTTAAAAAGAATCACCCGGGCAACTATACAAAACAAACAAAAATTCAAATCTTGTGAGAGAAAAGAGAGCAGCAATTGTCACTCAACAGACGTGACACTAACTAAATCCAAGGCAAGACTGAGGTATTTAACACTATATTCTTTGAGGAAATATAGATGACAGACCGGCTTTTCCAGGTAGCGTAGGTTATGCCCTGTTTACACGGTGCGAGTTAACTGGAACGAGTGTTCTGTCTTGCTGCGCTCGCAGCACTGGATAGTCCACTCTCCTCGTGTTAACAGGTACAAGACAGAGAGTTGACTGAGGATAGTGGACTCGGTTCACGACCAACTACTGGCGTGCGAGTTCAACAATCAAGATGGCGACAACTAACAAGTCGCGTAAGCGGAGTGAAGCAGAGGCATTAAAATCTTTAGAACTGCATAAAAGTGAGGAAATTCAGTGGAATTTAAAAAATTAAAATTATAAGAACAAGGATTTTAGAGACTCTGCTATCAAAAAATTGCTTCATAGCGATGTCATTTTTTATGTATGGGAAAAAATATTTCACAATAGCTCTTCAAATTGAGATACAGTTAGTCTTAAATGATGCAACTCTATATTTTCACTTGCAACTTTTTTTATATTTTTTATTTTAAGGCGCTGGGGCATTTAAAGCATTTCTTTTTAATATTCACTATTTTAACGTTTTTCTACGTTTTACTTTATTATTCTTCATATCATTCAACATTATAGTCAACAAATTAGGTACCGTTCGATGTTAATTCCTTTCTGTAATATTGACACACTATTTTCAATAAGATCACAATGTAGGAGTAGAGAACTGTCCTGACAGTGGACAGTGCACTGTCTTCTAATTATTACTAGCATGCTAGTCCACTTTCTTACCCCCACCACCGCCGGTCCGGCCAACTGTCGTTCCAGTCAACTCGCGGCCTTAGAGATGGAATCGTTATAAACGGTTTCTAATGGCATCGTGAATCAGCTGGAAAGTCTGAAATTATGAAATGCAGCTAGTTCCCGTGGTATTCTGGTCATAGTATGCAAATGCAACTGAGCCCTGGAAGACAGTAAATCAGTAGAAGAGGAAAAAGATACCATCTAAGCCGAAAATTTCTCAGGCAATTCCTGTTTTAAGTATAGGATATCGGAAAGGACCCATGAAGAAAAGATAGGTATTTATAATACGTATTTCCAGAACACGCTCGATTGTTATAACATTTTTAGATGAAATTAAATTGATTATTCTGAACCAACAACGAATTAAAAGTTATACTTGGCGTAAAAAAGCACTGGTAATATTTTGTCATGGTTTGATGAAATGTGTTAGTACTGGAATATAAGTTGAAGTTATGTTCCTCCACTCTCATAGAATATTACAACAGATAGTAGGCCTCTTAACAAATATCCTTGCGAATGGATTTTCGCAATAGATTTGTGAACGGATTCGTGATTTTTGTAACAGGTTGATCACTGTAAATGAAAAACTCTTTAGTTACCTGCATGTTACATGTGTTATGGGAATGTAATAGAACTCTTTTTCACTCTCAGTTTTTATAAACGAACTTCAAGACAACGTTATTAGTAGTTTAACTTGGAAACCAAAAGATAATACTATATTATCTATTGTGAAGTAAAAAACTCCACACATCGTAATCTTGTTCCTGTTTCAACATTTTTCGTTAAATTCAAAATTAAATTACAAAATGCAGAAGGCAATGCAATGCCCATTGCAAGCAAAAAGAATCTGCGAGCCATGAGCAAAAAGTAAGTCATTCAATCCTCGTAAAAGTTTCTTGCCTTTAGTACTTGAGTGTAACAATGCAAAACAACAAAAAGTTGTCGGTTGATGGTTATCGGCAAAGATCAATCTAGCTGATGGCTGATAAGACAAATGTTGAAGAACTGCAACTTTGCATATAGGAGATAGCGTTTGAAATTCTCTGCTTCAAAAAAGGTTCTTCCAAATGCAGCGTATAGCAGCCTATTTTGTGACCATTTACCAGATTCCTGACAAACGTTTCAGCGTCGAGATACATAGATTTCGATGAGATATTCAGGTAGACACAGGACGCATCTTCCGCTTCAATTTATTAACTAACACTCAAACGTACACATTCATTTTCGACACGTAATCCACTCAAGACATTTCTGTTGGGACTTTTCAGAGCGCGCCTACTGCAGGTTGAAATGCTTCTGTCGCCAACGTCATAGGGAAGCAGTTACAGGTGGGATGAGATATATCCAATGAATTTTTTTCATCACTCGTCTTATAAGGGACCACAGCGCACATGCGGTAGAGCTTAATTGGTGGAAAGTACCTTCGTGACCCACAGACTCCACTTGTAGATGCAGATTAAATGCCGGTCCTGTGGTGATGACGGCATGCAAGCTCTGCAGCGGAGATCGGGCCGGCTCAATTTCCGCCAGCCGTGCGGCCTAGGCGTCATGCGCGGCTCGCTAGTCTGAACGCTACGTTGTTATCGCCGGCAACCTCTTCAAGGCCGGCCAGAATAGCGTGACTTCGCGTTGCAGAGGTCGCCGGTTCGAGTCCTTTTCAGTGCATGGATGATTTTAATCAAGTGTTGTGTTGTCCTTTCAGTTGAGATTATCAACAACATTACAAGAATCTGTCACAACTGAAGAAAATGAAACACATACGATGCTGGCTGAATGCCATTTAAGAATTTTAAAAAAAGTAATCTCTTGATGCGTATGTATGCCGCACTCAGGTAGGTCAGGAAGAGGACGCAGTCATCGTTCACAGAATTTCGGATATTTACATCAATCTTCCCTCTTTCAGCAGATTGCCAAATCTGTGGCATCTTGGCCATTAGTATTGTTTTGTTAAAGTCCATTCCGGAGCAGTTTATCACAACTTTTATAACTTTTGCAGACTTGCCCAGATATGGCAAGCGTAGTTGAAATTTTGAGTCTGTGTTGCGCTTCGAAATAATTCTACCGTTAGAGCAGAATGAATGGATTCCTAAGTTCCCTTCAGATACAATATATTCGGTGTCTACTGCAAACAGATTCGATTTAAATATCTATAACCAAACTACCACAAAAACAATGAAATTGCTGTAGTTTGTATAACAGAAGGTTCCGATAAGGTCACTTAAAGATCTGATTGGAGATAATTCTTTGTTACATTTTGTTTCAAGAACTTAGCTTAGAATTCGCATTACCAGACTATAGTTGCAATCAACTACCCTCCAGTGACACTGGGCGAGGAGGTTCAAATCCTGGGCCCTGCGTACTGATTGCTGCTTGTAGGTGGTTTTCACCTAGGGGAATACTGGGATGGTTTCCTAACCACTGCCTAATGAACTACACGCTTCACAAATAAAAATACACCTATCACAGAGAACATAAGTTACACATTTCCAACATACAAGGCAAAATATCCGTCCTACCATTAGAACACGTTCCTTCCACGCAGATGGTAGACGTGGGGATAAAACTCGGGCAAACCGAGCCGGACTACCCACAAGGGACTCCGGCAATAAAAGCCACACGATAAAGAAGCTTTAGAGTACAAGTTTATAATACAACATCCTTCTTTCAATTTAACTCACAATTAATTAAATATATTAGAGAAACGGAGGCAAAAAATTTCACTTAAGACAACTTCGTTCAGACAAAATTAATAGGCTCTTAGTTTTAGAAACGGATACACAAAATCTTATTATGCTTCCACGGACAAAAATACAGTAAAAAGTCGATAGTGAGAAAGCCCATTAACCGAACGACTTTATCATTTTTTTTTTTTTACAGAATATTCGCTGATTTATAGTAAACTTTGTAAACAGAACAGTACACCCTCGCACTAGTTATGTTCGGCAATTTCACTAACAAAGAACTGGGCAGCATAATGACTTTAATCCTTATACATGGCGTTTGTTACCGGATTATATCACCGGTTTGATGTTGTAACCGCGCCGCGACTGCAATAACGAGTGTACTTATAACAGTATTTCAGTGTGTTGGAGGTTTTGAGGGGTTTTTTTTAGTAATCTGAGCCAGCCGTGTTTGTTCTGCGCATGTGTATTATATCGAACTCCCAAAACTATACTGTAGTATATTTCGTATCCAATCACAACGATAATCCGATCGCAATTAGTTAGGATTAGCGATGTTCTATTAAACTTCAACGACAGTGTAGTCTTATTAATAAATATATTTTCCTGTCGATTATTCCGTTAGAGAATTAATTGCTTTAAAACGAATAACCAACTTGACTCAGTACAATCAAATTACCATGAAGTTGACAGTAATTTGCTATTTTAATTTACACTAATGACACACAGTAGGGAGCAACGAATAATTAGAATTTTTTTTTTCGTTTAGCTTATTCGGGAGTACCCCGTGGGGAATGGATTGTCCGTTCGCCTGTCGGCAGAGCTATAATTCCTGGAGTTTCTCTGAACATTTCCTACTCGAGGAGCTGAAGTGCCACTGTCTGTTTCTGACATCTGTTATCTGTGTTCCGTGTGATAATATTCTTGGTAGTGAAATGGTTAAGGGAGCGTCCATAAACTACGTGACTCGGTTTATGGTTGGGAGGGAGGTATTGGAAGAAAGCTACGCTGGGCTACGTGGAGGGGAGGAGGTGAGTCGCAGTCAAGTCAGGTAGCTTTTCATTCGTATTATTTGTCACAGTTAAAATAAGGTAAAGAACACACAATATCACGTGAATATTTATTTCCGTCATTAAATTATCTCCAATGTAATTTTTATATCGTAAATACTGAGTAAAGAGGATTAAGACAAGGAAGTGTATTGTCACCTGTCCTTTTTAATGTAGTATTAGATGTAATGTAGTATTAGATGTAATGTAGTATTAGATGTAATCCCAGAAGTCCAAGGATACATAGATACAAAAGAGCTGAAGGTGATAGCATATGCTGATGAGTGGACAATTGTATCATCAGATAAAAGGTGTAATCTGGAGGTGGAACATAGGGAAGGACGCCAAAATTCTGGTCAATAAAGTATATTACCAGCCCATACTGACTTATGGTTCTGAAACTTGGACTTGGGCAAGAGAGATATTGCAGGCGGCAGAGATGAGGTTTCTGAGAGGGTTAGAGATTGTCACAAGGAAAGATAAAACCAGAAATGAAAACATCAGGGAGAGACTACAAGTGGAAGCCTTAGAAGAGATGTTAAGAAAAAGACTGCAGTGACTGGAGCATATTATGACAATGGAGGAGACGAGGATGTCGAAAGTAGCACTGCTGAACAGTGGGAAGCGAAGGAGATCAGTTGGAAGACCTCGGTCAAGATGGATGCACCAGGTGAAGAAAGACACAGAGGATATGGGAGTCGTTTCGAGGAAAGTGAAGGAAGAAACATCTTGGAATGGCCGCCAGACTTGAAAGAGGATGTGCAGGATGATCCACAAAAGCGGAAACGTCTAATGATGATGATGATGAAATACTGACAGCTCCGCGCATGCGTGTGACTTGAAGCCATTGTGTTGATTGCACGCGGCTGATGCATTTGAACGACGCGGCGCTTTTGATTCGAAAAACATTAGACTTGCCGTACCTAGACTCGAATTCACTTACAGATGTCACCTGGGATATTCCAATATAGTGACAGTTCGTATTATTTTGACTAGGATCTCCTCCGTGTGACTACACCACTCGTTGTTAATACAATCCAAATTTTGTTTTGTCAAGTGAATTTCGCGACAACTTTCATACAGTGCTCGCTGAAGTGTTATTTCAAGTTAGAAATGTGGTGTGAAGTAGCGTTGTACAATAAACTTTGCAAGGCTTAGCAAAAATGTTTTTCCAACGAGTTATCAGTAACCAGTGAATTACATAAAGCTTTTAAGCATATCAAAAAATCATTTCCTGGTAATGTAAAAGAATGTTTGCAGAACTGAGGCAAAATAAAACAAAAGATGCAGGCGTCTTAGTTTTTTCACACAGTAGGAATAGTTTTTTTTTCTAATTCATCAATTAATGAACATTCATGAATGAGATAAGTAGGTTTTTATTTATAATTATAGAAAAGTACATAATGCAAATGTCGGTTTTGTCGTTATATGTGCAATATTCTTACGATAGTCTGTTAAAAGAAAACAGTATAAAATGTCTTCTGGAATTAAGAGATAAAAAAGCTGTGTGTCACATGGAAAAGGGGTGGGGAAATACGTCGTAACAAAAGCCACGTGATTCTACGTGGGGAGCAGTGGAGGTGCAAGGGAAGCCATAATGGAACTAAATAGTTCATGGACGATCCTTAATCTATTATCATCGGGGACCATTCGATTATTTGTCAACAGCAGCACGGCCACACTGACCGTTATTAGAAAATTAAAACAAAGAATTGCACTAAGCGTGAACCATGTGTCTACTGGCCTCGATAAATAATATTATTTCTTGAAAAATAAGCAGAAAAATACATTTAAAAAAATGTATATGCTGATTTAAATATTGGTTCCAAAGCGCTCGCACTGTCATTTGTCTCATGTGACGTCATGTCTCAGTTCGCACCACTGTAAACAAAGCGAGCGATGGTTTGTTTATTTTGTTGATAAAATGAGTCCTACAGTTTACAAGTGGTGTGCAGCGTCTCAGTGTCCAAATACTTCAATTACATTTCAAAAATTCAACAAACTGTTTATTTTCGCTCAAAATAAAGAAAATGTGCGGGATAAGTGCCTAAACTTGCACGACGGGACCTGGCTTATTTTTCTACAAAATCTTGGATGTAGATTTTGGAGGACCAATTTCAGTAATATTTTACTACATGTTTAATAATGTTCAATAGACTGTATACCATAATATTTTTTCTATGATAAATTTAAATGTTTATCGATAAATAAATTATCACTCTCCAAGTTGAATATCATGTGCTGCCATAAAAACAACGTCTTTATAACCTGTTGAAATTAGTCAGACATCTTTTATATGATATGGTCATTACTTAATAGAATAAAATTATATAAGCCATTTAGAAAATTAGAAATGCTTTCCAAAATATGGACGTAATTTTAGTAACGCTGCTACTGTTAAGAATGCGCTGTTCATCACTAACCATGTCTGCGATTTATGTATTATTTGCAAATATCCTATAGCTAATACAAGTAGTGCTACATTTTGAAAGGTTAGCTAACTTTATCATCAGAATTTATACATCATCTCATCTGAATAATTGTATTTTGTCGCGACGAATAATTGCTGCTAGTTCTTTGTCAACTTACATACACATCAATTAAGCAATATTTTCATCTAGACTACTGCCTCTGCTAATACTGGTCCCATAATACTATATTTATCTTACAATAACAATTCTTTCTAGGGTTAATAAGCTTCTGAAATCTAACCTCTAAATTCTAAATATTAAATTTCAAATATAACGATTAGAAAGACTTCCTACTCCTACTTATACAATTTTTTCAATTATTTCACAATAAGTGCACTTGTCAGCACGAAACTTCGTTTTAAATTTTTGAGGAAAGTTTAGACGTTCCGAAATTCTACTAAGGAGAAATACTGTTTTATACAAAAAGTTTCTCAGTATCGGCACATCATTTTTTGATATATTAGAACCATTTTCTTTGGTAAATCCAGCTTCTATTGCAAATATTATTTGTTTTATGGATGTTTAACCATAAGTAAATAATAGATCTACTTGAAACCTTAAATGTAGGACGCACAGATTGTCGACAGCCGCTTAACACACGGAGCACAAGTCGCGTGCTGAGAAGTGACGTCACGCGCTCTGATTAGTGATTCGCATCACATGACATTTTACGTTTTTATTTTTATTAAAAATTATTATATTTTTAACTCTTATAAAACAAATATAGTAGATTTTCGGTATTTTTAATTGAAGTTTCATATTTTTGTTTTGAGTGTCAAGCAACCTATTCTTACGCAAGGTTGAGAGACAAACAAACCCCGTCCAGTGTGGGGTACGGGTGAAGTTGACAGTTCCCCTCTGGTGTTTCCAGCGTGACGCGGGACAAAGGACGCCTGGCTCGTTCGGCACCACGCCAAACTCGGCGGCTTCCTCCGCTTTTACCTCAGTTGACCCTTGACCTATGCAACACAACTTTTCTTCTCGTTTGTCTTTCCCGTAAATATTCAGATTTTACGGGCTTAAAACTGCATCTTCTTTCCGTTACTAGGCGTTCCTTTTTTGTAGATAAAAATAAATCAGCTTATAGGATTAAAACCAAACTTGTAACATTACTTCTGCTTACCTCATTGTTAAATTTTTTTTTTTTTTTTTTTGCTAATGCGTTCGCAATGCGTATTTTTTTATTTCTCTTTGCTTGGTTGCTACCATTAACAGCTTTATTCTCGACATAAAAATCTTCAAGAAACCTTTCATTTAGGCATTGCGCTCTAAAGCATCGTCATGCTTGACTGGACCAGGTATACAGGGCTCTGGTTCGAACCTTGGGATTGGCAGAGGTGTTTTGGGAATCGTGCGAATGTGTTGACAGCGGTTTTCAAGACTCGGTTTAAAACAAAATTTAAAAACAACAAAAACAAATCAAAACGCATAAACAAAACCAAAAATACTAAAAAACCGTTACACATACAGAACACAAGTAATATTGTTTACTGATTGGTGACGAAGCTTACTCTTACCTCAGCGGTCAGCGGGAGGCTCTTGCTACGAGATGGTAACTTAATAGAGTTGTCGTAACCATATAGTAAGTAAGTATCTTGAGAAACAGCGAGAAAACGCTAGCAATAAGTAGATTATAAACTTGAAACGTTACACTGAAGTAGGGTAATTGATTATGTAGCTGATAGTTGGTTTGGAACTACCGAGCATGGTGGGTGAACGGTAGCGCTGTGGCCTTGCATTCGGAAGGACGCCGGTTCGAATCAGAAGCAAAAGAAAGAAAAAAATAGTTTGAAACTCGGAAAATCTCTCAGTTTAAGTGCTGCATCATGTAACACTTATGCTTTGAAGCATACATATTTTTATTTGATTTTTAAAACTTAAGTTGACTAATGATTTAGTAGATAATTTAAATGCATATCTGATTCATTATTGTCATCCACATTTATTAATGTCAGTGTCCAGTCAAAGAGTACTGTCTTATTCATTTACAACAGTACTCCATAAAGACAAAATTAAAAAAAAAAAGGCTACCAGTATTGATACACGTAAAAACCATTATGAAGCGGAATGTCGTATCCATACGTTGGCAACGCAAGTTAAATATCTGTTCCTTTGACACAAGAGCTCGACGCTCAACGCAGCTGCATTCAAAAGGACGCAACTAAGGAGGCTCGAAGTTGTGGCAGCGGGAACAAATAAGACTGCCTAAGGTTTTAGGAGATTTTGCACTCTGCTGGGAGATTCGTACTTTTCTCAAAATTATCCATTTCACAACGTGACAAATGGTTGTACAATCTTACCAGATTCTGAAAAAAAATTGTTACATAAATAATGATTAGACAAATTTAAATGTCTTTAAGGTACCTATGACAGTATTTAATATATTTTTATGATTTTTTATTGATTGCTGATGTGTTTTATATTTTAATCAAGGAATGTCTAGCTTGCGTCACGTTTTCCAATTATTAGGTTTATTGCCTATCCTCAAGTTTCTACAGAATGACGTAATCTACGCCTGAAAGGACTTAGTTTGTGTCCTAGAAAATTTGACTGTTCTCTCACATTTGTGGCTAATTCGACAGATATCAGTCTCAAAGTCCACTAGTTACTTTATTCTACCTATTTAGAATATTATTATCGTCTCATTCAAGTTGATGCTAGAACAATTTTCTGCTACCAGTAGCATATTTCATCAGTCATTTAACCTAATTTTGTGGTATTAACATGTCTCTTTAGTCTCGTCATCAAACTTTCTAGTTTAAATTAAATGTTCGAAAATCCCACCAACGACTTCAATACACTTCACAGTTCTCTCTTCAACATTACGTGTAGCTCTTCTGAGTATGTCTTACTTTCTAGTTTAAATTAAACGTTCGAAAATCCCACCATCGACTTCAATACACTTCACTGCTCTCTCTTCAACATTACGTGTAGCTCTTCTGAGTATGTCTTGGTGTACTTTTATATAGATGGCAGTGTTTATAATGCGAGCGAGTGATTCGTCTCTTGTGTTTACTTTTTCATTGTAGACTTCATTTTTCAACCATCCCCACATACAAAAATCTAATGGGATAAATCCCAACGACCTTGGTGGTCAATGATTGATGGGATTTTCGAACAGTTTAAACTTTTGTATAATTTGCATGAATTAATTATTTGCTTGCTCTTGACCGTTTTCTGATGTTTATTTCATGCATAATAGTCCAACACCTGTATTTCCAAAACGAATGTAAATATGACACATGTTCATATGAACTTTTTTAGTCAATATTGTTCATACTACCTCTTCATTTAATATTTAACATTCCTCCTGAATCACCATGTATGTCCTTAGATCGCTCATTAGGTTCATTGAATAATAGACCTTTAGTTCGCTGCGTATTTAGCACGGGCGATTCTCATAACAGTATCAGATAATATGGAGTCTTACCACTGGTAAACGGACACGACGGATGCTTCGGCATAGAAGACGAGAATCTGAAGGGGGCTGGTTCCGGGATTCATTAAAGCGCACTTGCTAATAATTTTTGTGGAGTTTCCCAGGCGTGTCGTGTCCGCCGCACGCTTTATATGCCCCGAGCGACCCGGAACACATTTTAATTAAATTATAATACACCATAAATTCAGGACGAACGACCGGAATGTGGAGCTGTTTTGCGGTAACGAAGTGATAGCCGGATTTGGGACGAGTTAATTTAGACTGGCACATTGAATAACAACTGAAATGGTCCATTTGCCACAGTGGTTAGCGGTTTGTCTCTGTGGAGATCTGCTTCATTGGCGTGACAACTCGATTCGCGTGCGTTAGGCACGGCGTACTCCTCCAGTATTTTCCTGGTCGCAGTACTCCCAGCTCTTGCAGCGCTATTACAACTCTCTGTTGAAAATATGTCTGCGTATTTTCATCTGTCTAATCGCTACTACCAAAATATTTCAGGCGAAAGGTGAGAGTTTGATACCGCAGGTACCTTAAATCATTTCCACTGATGTAGTGATACCAGTTAAAAGTAAACAAACAGTGAGGTTGCTAGAGGGGGTCCTGCTGTGTATGCAAATAATAGCAAAAAGTGCGCGATAAAATTGAATGGTAATAAATTAAAAATCAACATTATATACTCCCCTCATACGAGGTGTGGTGGTAAAATAAAGAGACAATCGCTGTAAATATATATATATATATTTTTTTTCTTTGAATTTATTATTATTATTATCTGCAATCCTGTCGGATCACTCAAACCCTTAACAATTCAGTTTTCTAAGTTTCCATATAGCTTTCATTTTTTCTCCGTGGATTCTCTTTCTTTCTTCAGTCCATTTCGTCCTCGGTCTCTTAATGACTTCATTCTCTGGCGGTACTTTGTTTGTCTGTCTATTAATTTCTGAAAAGTTTATGTCGGATTTTTCGAGATCTTTTTTGATCTGCTATACCCAGGGCATAGTTTATAGCTTTTCTATGAACGTCACAATTTTATGAATCAATCTTGTTGCTGGGAATCTGTGGATATGTCCATAAAATCTTTCCTCATGTCTGCCGCGACGTATGACAGTTGTTTCTCGAGATTTAAGTTTAATACGTCTAGGCATAGGATCTTTCTTATAATTTTGCGTTCTTATTTCAAAATGCTTTCTAGATAATCCTTTCCTGTGTAGTGTTAAAGTTTCGCTAGCGTACAGAGCTTCAGGTTTGATAACTGTGTTGTAATGTCTGACTTTTGTTTATATGGACAAACATTTTTTATTATATATGTTGCAGGTTCTACCGTAGACTCTCCTAAGTTTTTGCATGCGAACCGCTTTGAATTTATATATACCTACTCATTATCATTTTCAATGTACACCCCTCCTCTATCTCTACAGCGTTCCATATTAATTTTACTTTGAAACAGTGCTGGAAGGCTTCTTCTGTGAACTCCTTCATGACGCTTTTACTATCACAGCTTCAATGGACTGAAATCTTGTTCCTATTATTGCAGATTTAACCTTGGGAAACGGATAAAAGTCACATGGTGCAAGGTCGGGTGAATAGGATGGATGACCTAACACTGGGATGTTATACTTCACTAGAAACGTCTTCACAGACAATGCAGAGTGAGCCGGGGGCGTTGTTTCGATAAAGTACCCATGACTTGTTCTATCACAGTTGGGTCGTTCTTTTCTTATTTATTCATGGAGTTGACCAAGAACCTCAAGGTTATTTAACTGATGGTCAGATTGAATCACATTACCGATTTTTTCAAGATTTTCATCTGTTTTTGACGTGGGAAGGATGATCGGGACGTCAATGATTTTAAACTTCTTCTCGGCCATCTTGGAAATGCTTAAAGCACTCAAAAACTAGAGCAGGTGATAAATATTCACTGTGATACACTTCTTGTAATAAAAGATATTGTCACTAGCAATTTTCTCAAGTTTTATGTGAAATTTGTCAACAATTCGTTGCTGCATTAGCATTTTTCAGGAGAAAAAAAAAAACGACAGGTGTTATACAAAGGAAGGCGACGGCAAGACTGATTTGTTTACAGACATGGGAGGCATTGCATTCGAAAGAGAAGGCTTCAAGCTACTCAGCTGTCAGTCGTTAGCCTTTGGCGCATGCGCAGTACTTCTGTAGAAGCATCAGTCTCGTTATTTTATAACCACACCTCATATTATCAAAATATTATAGACAGTCAACAAAAATTCTCAACAGAAAGTTTCTAGTTGTTTTAATAGTTAAAAGTAAAACGTTTAGAACATTATCTCACTGCCATCTTTCTAACATGACGAATTACTGAAGGCAACAAGTTTCTTCACCCTTCTTATTGCCAGTATCAATGGCTCAATGAAAGAGTTAGTCCCAATGTGTCTAAGGAAAGTGGCTGTGCCATGATTGGTGGAAATATTGAGCGTTTCAGTGCCGAAAAATTTTCGTCGTGGAAGCCTACACTGAAATACTAATTTTTTCAACGTGTGGGTAGCGATTCCCAGGAGGACGCGATTACCAGCGAGGAAAAAGTGAAAAGCAAGGGTGTAGTAGGCTACTTACAATGCAATAAAAATGCCGCCTTTTCAGTGATATGGCTGTGCCTGTTTATTTTATAATAAATTGTTGAAGAGTAGTTGCATTTTTGAGAAGTAAATACCCAAACCATTTTCTAATTGGAGAAAATTACACAATGAGGTTTATTATTAATAACCGTAAAACCATATTTCAGGTCGTGAGAGAGTCTATTTTAATTTTTTTTGTTAACTTGCTTTGGGCTTTGACTGTCCTGGTGGAATTTAACTCATCGATGAGCTAGAGACTTGAAATTTTGACCATAGCTCAGAACTGGATGATAATGCATGAAAGTGGGAAAAAATGGGAAACGTTGTCCGGAAAATTTGAAAATTCGGGAAAAACTGAAAGTACTATTTTCTATGGACCGATTTGGCTAATTTTTTTGAATGCTCGTAATAGTCCGAATAAGGTTTTTAGTTAATGAAAAATGGGAAAAGTTGTCCGGAAAACTGGAAAATTCGGAGAAAATTTAAATTCTTTTTATCTGTATACCGATTTGGCTAACGTTTTTTAAATTTTCATAATAGTTGCAACAAGGTTTTTAAAGAAAGAAAAATTGGAAAAGTTGCTTGGAAAATTCGGGAAAACCTGAAAGTACTTTTTTCTATGGACCAATTTAGCTATTTTTAAAATGTCTTTAATAGTCTGAATAAGGTTTTTTAGAGAAAGAAGAATGGAAAAGTTGCCAGGAAACTAGAAAAATTCGGTAACGACTGAAAGTACATTTTCTAGCTACCGATTAGGCTAATTTTTTATGTTTTCAGTAGTCTGAATAATGTTTTTAGGGGGAAAAAATTGGAAATGTTGCCTGGCAGAACGAAAAGTGCTTTTTTTAATTGGATTTTTGTTCGAATTCAAGACCATAACTTATGATTCAAACGATGGATATGCATAATTCTTTTTTTGTTATGTTCCTTATTTCCCCGATATGAAAATAAATCAATTAAATTTATTCTATTAAAAAAAACTGGAATTTGTAGCATGTCTCTATGATTATGTCATCAAAATATTTAAAACCAATTACAAATTTTCACTCACATAACCCTAAAAAGCAGAAAATAATAATAAAATAAAAACTTTTTAATGTACCATGTTTTTATAACGGACTAAAAAGTATAAAATAATTTCTCTAATCCTTATGAAGGACAAAATCACACACAGATTTCTAACTTCTTCTAAATTGTCCTGAAAATTTAAACTTTGTAATTTTTGATAGCTATTAAAATACTTGTAAGATTGGTGACGAAAAACATTGGGCGCATGGAATACATAATTATAAGAAGTGTAGGGAGTAGTTATCAATGATAGAACTTCCTTATCAGTTCACATTATTTGCGGTGTAATAAAATTTTTAGTAGAGCTATTAATGCATCAATTATCTGTTGCGTGCGTCTAATGTTTTTCGTCACCAATCTTACAAGTATTTCAATAGATATAAAAAATATCAATTATAAATGTTCAGTACAATTTAGGAGAAGTTAGACATCTGTATGTGGTTTTATCCTTCATAAGGATTAGAGAAATTATTTTATCCTTTATAGACCGTTATAAAAACATGATACATTAAAAAAAAAATTATTTTATTATGCTTCCGCTACTGTCTGCCTGCCACAGACATGGAAAGTAGCGCAGATCTTTTGAGTAGTGTACTCGGTGTACTTGGTCAACTGACTGCAGTGAATAAAACCGAACTCTGTGTGGCCTCCGATCCAACCTTCTGACCTCCAGCGCCGGCTATGCACATAGAATATATCAGTGCCCGTAGAGTGCCCGTCACTACATTCCAGCACAGCATTTGATTTCTCGGTCATTAGGTACAGTCTCGATTAAAAGAAAATTAAATACATCTTTTTGAAATCACTGACATGGTTTTATTACTGACCGGAGAAGTCACCAAAATTTGTTTGCTTGTAAAGTGTAAAAAGATTGAAAAACACTGTCTAAACCATTAATCACTTCCTGGTATCAAACTAAGTTTTTAAGACTGCCCTGATTTTTTATTTTAAACCTTTTCTCTTAGTCCACTACACATTCATTGAAGAAGCAATTAATAACAAGTCTTAGACCAGTGAATCTATCCATATATCTACCAACTGTGCAACTTTCATAGCAGCATATCTCTTGTTATTTTCAAAATAAATGTGCTAGTTGATAAAGAAAACGGCCAGTGAAACATATTCAGGATTATCAGGGAAACTGATACAGTTACTCAATCACCTAGTCAACATGGAGCGGGCAAAAACCAAATGGAGTCCGGAGCTCTTTTCCAACGCACACTACACGTTGGTTTGGAAATCACTTGCATACAAATTTTCTAAACGAATGAATCTAATGTTAGTTAATCACTACACTGCTTAATAAAATAAAATGTCAGACGCGGAGAAGCAGTTGAAGATTTGTTTTTATTTACGAATGAGTATCTACATGAAACACTGACCGAATAGTGTGAGGATTAGAAAAACATGATTCACAACTCGACTAATAATTCATCGATTAGAAATTATTTTCTTTGCCTTTCTTTGTTCGTATCAGCTTCCCGAAAGGAATTATGTTCCTTAACAATATGGTTCTAATTACTCAGACAGAACAAAATACTGAACATACGAAACTGCAACTAATGACTCGTAATTTGAGTTAAACTTCTGCTACACTTAACAACCGTAAATTAAACGGAGTAAAAATAAAAATTCTTGTTCCAATTGAAAGACAAACTGCTCACATTAGCATTACTGTGCTGCTTCGATGAACCATCTAAAAGCATTTCATGATGCCATTTCACGTTAATGCGTAGTTCGGTTCAATACGATGTGCCACTGCAGTGTGCTAACGGCTTACAACTGACGTGGGTCCGTCAAAAAAAAAGTTTCTAAACATTATTTTTAGTGTATGATTTAAAGCTGAGAAAAAAATAACACTTTTACTCTCTGCAATAGAACACAGTTTTAAAAATTAAATCCCGAAGGAAAGGTTAAATATTGATACTTCTAAAAATAGAAGTGCTGTCTAACAACAAAAATCAGATTAACATTTCTAGGGTATTAATACCTTGAATCAGCAAATTGTGACAGTGAAAACAGCAAGAATAATGTTTAGTGCCACGAGTAGCTCATCGTTAGAAGAATAATTAGATACCAAACCATTAACGATGTGTTCTGAGTGTAGTACGATGCCCTTTACTACAAGGTCGAAACTCGTTTTGGTGAATAAACATCAATTATCTTTCTTCCTACTCAAGGATTAGGACTTCTGACCTTTTCCGGTTTCATTAACTATTCCCTTCTGTTCCTTTGTCTACCTATACTACTTCTACCTTTCGGGCAGTGTTGGTTTACTACTTTTGGCAATCGTGTATCATCCATTCTGTACAGAAGGTATCTCCAGTTAATCCTATGTTCCTCTATCTTGTCATTCATAATATGTATATAACTATGTACTGGCTTTCTGGAGTGTAGACAAAAATAGTTATAAATTTCTACCTGGTTCAGCAAATTCGCAGTATAACTACCTTTATCGTGACATCACAAACATCAATCATAATGGTTGTTAATAACCAGCGTTTAATTTAACATCAAGTAGAACTCCCAAAAAAACTATTTTGGAAAGGAAAGGGATTCGACAGTTACAGCTCCACTCAAGGTGGAGGGATCTATGAGAGTATATAGACGATATCAAAGGAGAAAGAAAATACCTGGAAGTAAACAGACTAGCTTTGGACAGAAGAATATAGCAGGCCAACCATCCTCCGGGTTGAGAAGAAAAGGCAGTGTTTATTTATTTTAACACATGTTTGCAGCATACCAACGATCCTTTTGCCTCTGGTTTTACGACTCGACGAAATATCCAGTGGGCAAGTTTTAGCGATATTTTTGCGGTGATTACCACATAACTTTGTACCAGAATTGCGTATTAGGCAGAGGTAGTGAATATACGGCTCAAGTTGGAGGCAGTGAGCTTGCAGTTTGCGCGGGGCGTGCAGTGATGGAGGCGAGAGGCCGTCACAAATTACGTTCCACGTCGCAGAATGTATCAGGCGCAAGACTCTATCGCATTACGCGGAGCCTTAACATCACTTAGCATTAATTAGAGAGGTGCCACGTGGCAGCTGCAGCGGTAAATCACAGGACCGAGCCACGACGCTCACCTAATTAAACGGCTCCGCCTGCGACACGGCGCGCAGCCGGCTTAAACCAGGTGATGGACACTGGCTAGTGGACTGCCTCTGCACCCCTCCTTGATCAACCAAACTAAGCACGCAGTGGGGATAAAGTATCGATTCATTGATTTAAGAACATCGTTAGAAAACAGAAATAATTTATTGCTCAGATACCTTGTGATGTGAGCACGCATATACCTGTTTCTAAAATAAGTGTTTTGTTATAAACGTGTTTGTCCCTTGCTTCTATAACACTACCGAGGTGTACGATGATTGAGAGGACGAATTGAGTTTCATACGGTAGTTCTGAACAGTATTGATGCCTTCTCTGTTGGACTTTAGCCGGTGCGAGCAAAAAATAGAGAGAGATTATGGAGAATCACAGAGTTGGGAAGGAATTTGACTGTATGAAGTATTGTATAATCGACTTATTCAGTGTTTCAGACTGTAATATCGGAGAAGAGGGACAAACAAAGCGAGAGAATTTATGAATGTTTAATTTTATGTGTAGAACACTTTAACACTGAAGCACTTTGAATATTGAATCCACTACTACCTCGTGAAGTGGTAAGTTTGTGGGTGAAACTCTTCGACAAGAAATAGTAAGCAAAAAACGGACTACATCATAATGTGAATGATGCTTAAAACTACGCGGAATATTCTGAACCCTGTGTTGTCCCGTTTGATAGTTAAACCGAAGAAACTTATTTCAATTGAATATCAGGTCGATTCTGCAACAAAAAATATGAACCGTAAGATTTTTTTTATTTTATGCATATTGAAGTAGCTACATGGCTTCGGAATTTCGGCACATGACGTTATGAATATTTGATATCACAATCTGTTGGCATACTTCTTCCGCCACTTCGCTAAGGAATCGAATGGGAGCCATACGTCACTCAATTTCATAATACGAGAGTTCAGATACGGAGCAATTTTACATGTGTTTGCGGAAATACATTCATAAAAATGTTTAGTATTATGCAACACATGTTGTGTCCTTTATTTATACACTAGCTGTTACCCGCGGTCTTAGAAGTTAATTGCTAGAATTTTATATAGAAAGCTGTAAGCTACGTAGGACGCGTCGCCAAAAAAAAAAAAAAAAAATGTAGTTGGCATATGACGGGGAAACCATCACCAAACCACTCTACCAACGAACATGTCTCGCGCAACATCTTCAAAAATAGAAAAAAATTGACTTGGATGTGTATGTAAATTTAGCTGTAATATGGCAACTATCATTTCACCTAAAAATCGAAACTAGCTGTAAGAGAACTGTTAGTTATATTAACTCTTGATATTTGTGTCTCCTGGTTTATGGGCCGGTATCTACTCATCCCACGAGGATAAATAATTCGAACAAATCGGCTAGAATTAATATCTCTGAGCAGTTGGGTGTTGAAATTCAAACCTGATTTATTACCAAGTTAAAATTAAAGTGTCATTTGGCACAAATTATTCGCAGTGCTAGAACGATTTCCTAATGGCAACAAAGTACTTCTTCTCGTGCATTATGGCTCGGTTTGAACATTTATTCAGTACTCTTACTAAAATTAATCCGACGTGATCACACGAAATTAAATGTTCTTAATTCATTGTTTGTCCAGCGATCACAGAAACTCGCGTTACGTTTTAAAGTCGACAGCAGATTTTAAAAGTATATTACTTAAAATTCCTGTCGCCAGCCTGCGTAGTGGGAAAAAATGGTGAGCAGTTATTGGATGAAGGCTGGCAGCCATCCAATATCCGTTACGATTTCTGTACGCACAGTCACGGCCTTGTGTGTGACTTAACGGCGTGAACCCAATCACGAGATGGGCTGCCCACGCTTCTCGCTAACGGAGAGGGAGAGAGAAATGACGTATTTAACTGCTCGCACGTTCCCCGAATTGCCTGAAATACTGCGCGATTTTCATCGCAAGTTGTAAACACTCGTACAAGGTCGGCTATCTTACCATTGGTTACGATGCGAGTTCCGATTTAATTGCGTTCGCTTCCTGTTTTCTCTCAAATATTAACTTGATTTACGTGTCATAACCCGCTATAGGAAGTGTCGCATTTAGATTTCCAATAAGCATTGCAGATTTTTTATATCTTTTCCAATTCCAGAATCATATTGAGGTAATTATCGTTACGTAGTTATTGGTTCTTTCGAACAAAAATTAGACGAGTGGAATTTGAATTATTCTCAGTAGCGGATCATTTCATAATTCCTGTCTATATTAGATATACAGTAGAGGAATCTCATATATTCTCCCCTACTACTGAACTTGCCATAGGTATTACTGCATAAACATAAACACATTTCCAAGTGGATAAATACGACTAAAATTAGAACAGCAGTGGGAAAAAAGACTGCATCGTAAGTAATATCCATTACTTCAGATAACAATTCAAATCCTTTCTGACACTGTGGAAAGCACATTAATATTACTGTGGTCAAGATTTCAAAAACATATCTTCGTAACTCAAATTTACTCAATTATATGTTTCAGTTTACTATGAATATTCATCCTGTTCAAGTAGGTCTAACAGAAGAGGTCTGGCAGCTGAGAGATTAAGGCGTTTGCTGGAAAAATACAGAGTAATGCGTTCAAATGCGGGCACTGATAGAAACTTTGGCAACTGTGGTTGGTAATGTGAGCTACACCCACTCTGTACTTCAGATTCCTCATTAAAATGGAGTTACAGGAACGACAGAGGTGGAATGCTTGGCAAATCGAAACTCCATCACCAGGTGCCAAGGCCGTATGAATTTATTTACCTTAAGTCTTGTTTTCGTTGTTGACTGTTTTGTAGAAACTGGTTACGAAATATAAAAAATTTTCGTAGCTGCAGAAAGGAATTGCATGTTTTTTTTTTTTTTTTTTTTTTTTTTTTTTTTTTTTTTAACCTGGTAATGTCTAAACCCCAGATGCAGTTGTAAGTATGCTCACGGCGCAATTTTTTCCTTCTGTTTGAGGCAAAGTTGAAAGAAGGCCAAGAAGAAGAAATGACAATTCTTCTTTTCATTTTCTTAGAGAAGGACTTCTTTTTCTCATATGGGCGCGCGATGACAAAGTAACTATCCAAAAATTATAGTGTTCGCATGTAAGCAAAATAACTAACAGCACCCACAAGAGGCTGCGATGGCCGAGCGTGGTGGATGAGCGGTAACGCTCTGGCCTTGCGTTCGGGAGGACGCCGGTTCGAATCCCCGTCCGGGCATCCAGATTTGGGTTTTCCATGGTTTCCCCAAATCACTACAGCGAATGCCGGGATGCCTCCCACAAAAGGCCATGGCTGAATTCCTTCCCGGTCCTTTTCCCCAGTCCCATCCCACCTCTAACGACCTCCACGTCTACGAAGCGTAAAGTCATAAACAAAAAGAGGCTTCGTTTTAAATGCTTAGAAGAGCAGGTATTGGTTTTTAAAGGTTGGTGCATTGCACTGGAAGCGATGTTTGATTCAATTTACGTATTTTGTGTTTGTGTTTTTGTCCTGTTTCCTCACAGAATAACCATTTACTGCTTTTGTCGTTGAAAATAATGTGCACCAGTTCCGCCTTTGTCAAAAGTAATGCTGAGTGTGCATTTTATATCAATATACCTTTACTGAAGAGCTACTACTTATTAAGAATAAAAACATCACCATGACTTCTAATAAAAGAGAATGTTGTTCTCATGAACTAACAGATATAGTGTTTCTGACTAATTTTGTAAATAATATTAGTTTGATTACTATCGTAACAGTGGTTTTATAATATTAGGACGTCGTTTATTACCTCAGAAAAATTTGCGATTAAAATCTGAAGATACTCAAAGTTTAAAACTATTATATATACTTTAAGTAGACTGAACAGCAAGTAGCTGTAAGAAATAACAAAATTTCGCATCCATTGTGATGATGTTTAATAATACTGCCGACAGAACTGTTTGGAGTGACTGCTACGTCATTCACGTGGTCACTAGTCAGTAACTCTTTCCCTCCTCGCAATCTGCCAGAGTCTGCGGACTCCAAACAGCTCAAAGGCTTTTTTTTTTTTAACAGTTTAACGTCCCTTTTTAACAACGTGGTCTTTAGAGACGGGAAAGGATGGGGGCAAGGAATGGGAAGGAATTCGGCCATGGCCTTTTGAAGGAAGCATCCCGGCATTCACCTGGAGTGATTTGGGGAAACCATGGAAAACCCAAATCTGGATGCGCGGACGGGGATTCGAACCGCCGTCCTCCCGAATGCGAGGCCAGAACGCTATCCGTTACACCACCACGCTCGGTAGGTCAAAGGCGAGCGCCGACGCTTTGTGGTTCACACAGCTTCCCGTAAACATTGGTCTCCGGGAATATTTTAGTCTTCCGTACACTACACTAATCGCTTTGTAATTACATTTTCTATCGTATCGTATCGTTTCGGCAGGCTTTAAAATGTAATTAACTTGTAATTTAAACCACAGGAATGCTTTTCTGCAATTAGATGTAAATTAAGTTACTTGTTTCTAGATGGTTGCGGATAAGATATAGTGACAAATAAGTTACTTTTCATCACTTTCTCGAGATTCAACCAATGAAATTTCTGACTAAACTACGCAATACATTGGACTCTATGTTAACTCTCTTTTGAGCTTGTATTAATAGAATTTCTTGCATCCTCGGAGAATGCTTGACAGACTTTCTGGCTTTCTCCCAACCGGGTACATTCACGAGGTAGTGTACAGAATATTTTTTATCCAAGTTAGTAACATAATTTCCAAAGACAAAGGTTTTAACCGTAAATATTGAAAATTATATCTGTCCACATATAACGCAAAATCTAATGAGCCAATTGCAACAAAACTGTCGTAGAGATCGCGCGTATCATCGGTTAACATGTGTTCTAGTTTTTATTACCGTAGACTGAGATTGTTGGCTGAGCGGTAACGTTCTGGTCTCGATTCAGAACGACGAAGGTTCGAATCTCCGTGCAGCCATCCAGATTTCGGTTTTCAATTACCTTTCGAAATCACTCTAGGCGAATACAGATATGTTTCCTTCAAAATGCCATGTTAGGATTCCATTCCGCTCCTTGCGGGTAACATACATAGATACTATCGGTATATGCATTATGTATGAACTGTTACTAAAACATAAGTACTGTATCAGTTACGATTTTTGTTACATATTGTGAAAGCAATCCTAATGGATCTCTGTAAACAAATTTCGTGACGTATTTTTAAATCATAGTTATTGTCACTGGTATCAACCTTTTTAAAATAAAAAATAAGTATATTGTTTTCCTAGCGCTCACCCATATTTATTACCCGTACATAAACCATGTTTTCACCGGCTGAAAGCTATGTGACATTTAATGAAAAACTCAAGAACTATACAAGAACTATATCTGTAAGAATGATACATTGATAAAATGTATCTAATTCCTCATGTTTTACCCTTTTTTCTAGCGAGTTCGATTGCAATCACCCGTGGCTAATCATGTAGTATTCATTTCTAGTTACGCTGCTGTTAATTGTCATACGATCTTCTAAAAATCTTGCACACCAAGAAGCAAAATAACGGATAAAAGTTTAGAAGTAAAAATAGGTAAGGCATTACACTCAAATTTAGAGACTGGAAAGCTTTCGTTTTAATTAATTTGATGATAAACAACTTGACCGTAGAAATGAAAGATTACTGTATGAAACTATGCAGACTGACTTATTTCGAAATACGTGGTATGATATATCATGTTACAAAGCCTATATAAAAGGACTATATCATCAGGTTGTATGCAATAAGATTGAAGATAAGCCTTGGTATGATCATAAAGAATTGAGTAGGAAGGAGAGTTCATTGATGAATAGATTTTGTACAAGCCACGTTCAGCTAAACGAAAAAAAAATACACATCCTAGAGATACTTGAATTCCCGAGATGCCTCAGACGTGGAAAACCTCTACCAATACATCTTAGTTGCAAGATATACTATAATAAAAGGATTTAACTGATAGAAATACCTTAAAAAGGGACGTACCTCCCTTATCATTCGCAAGCACTAAAGCCGCCAACACAATCCACAAAAATGTATCAAAAACCAAGGGTTTAATCTAAGACCCAAGTAACCTCACTATATTGTCCCTGACAGGATTAACCCAAGGATAATCAGACAGACCCGGCAGATACTGAGCGGTAATTCTCTGGCCTCGCATTCCGGTGGACACAGGTTCTTATCCCCATCTGGGTATCCAGGTTCCAGCTATCCGCGGTTCCCGAAATCATTCCAGGAGAACGCCGGTATGGGTGCTTGAAAAAGTCATGGCCAAATTCCTTCCCTTTCCCGCATCTAATGACTTCGACATTGTCGAGTCATAAAGTCAGAAGCAAAAAACCGACAGATATCCATGGAGTAAGTAGCAAGGCCACCGATATAGTGAATGCTAGTGGAATAGGAAGAAAATACTCAGATTACTGACGACGATTTAAAGCTCGACGCGAAAACGAGCCTCTCTGGGTCACACGGCAAATTGTTATCAATTATAACACACTAAACCTTGATGAACCTTTCGATGTCTTTATTTATATTCAACAGCAATGACATAAAACTACTTTGTTTCAAAAAAAAAAATACATTGTGTCACGTATCTGTATAAATGTTTTTTTATCTGCTTAACGTCTCTCTAACAGCGAGGTCTTTAGAGACAGATATATGTTATTTTTTGTAAATATGTTTTAAAGTTATATGTATTATTATATTAGAGAGGTTTCACATTCGCAGTGCTTTATTCGAGATGTAGGTGATTTGAAATTGTCTGTCCCAGTGCTCGCAACCTTGCGGCCGGTTGCAGACAACAAAAAATAAGGTGGTGTGAAACAGCTGCGACCCTGCCTCGGGAAGCAAGGCGGCAGTATTCAGTCTG
This sequence comes from Vandiemenella viatica, assembly GCA_031002005.1. Taxonomy (NCBI): domain Eukaryota; kingdom Metazoa; phylum Arthropoda; class Insecta; order Orthoptera; family Morabidae; genus Vandiemenella; species Vandiemenella viatica. Next base: position 53,243,147 of record JARYHS010013631.1, on the reverse strand, counting down.
GATTGGTAGCCGACAGAACTGATGTGATCAAGGCAATATTTAATGTTTTGTACAATGGTGTACTGAATAGTTTAACATGTGAAGAAATGATCAAAAGAATACTTGAAAATTACTGTGTTGTCGATTTCTAAAATTGATAAGCCTTCAACAGGTAGTAGACAAGAAAATGTGTAAGTAAAATGTTCTTCAATCGCTCGTGGCCGAATAACTGAATTTGGCGTAAAACGTGAGGAAGACCAAGGGGAACCATAAACAAGAACCACCGAACACCTTACAATTGTTAAACTTACGTCTGCGCTGATAACAAACATTACTGCATGAATAATCTTAAAATACAATCACCACTCAAACCGACAGCTTTCTTGTGACGTCTATCCGCAGTAAGGGAATTCTCCTGTGTGCTGGGCAGCCTGCGATACACGCACAGTGGCTGCTCCTCGTTGTTGGTCTACGCCTCCCCAGCGCACACGGCTGACGGATGAGAACGCATTCATCGGCTGCCCGCTCGCCCCCGCCCCCAACCACAAATTGGTCACAGCAGCAGCCACTCGCCATTTCATTTGCATACCACTCTGACTGGCATTCTGATCAAGCTTCCGCAACAAATTCACAAGGATTTATAGCGCCACCACAAGCACTGACCGTAATTGCAGCGATATATTTTTTAGTAGGCTGACGGTTTAATGAGACAAACCAAAGTGTCCGATAACTAATTGAAGTGAAACATTCTTCCGACCTTACGATGCACTCTGATGTAAGTTCAGTCACACCGCAACTGCATTCTAGTCATTTCAAATAATCTTCACTTGATCATAACAGCGCACAGTTCTATGGTACCGGCGTTTGATGAAAGTTAGAAAGCAAAGAGTGCGATTGCAGACTTTTATAAATATTCACACTTGCCGACCGGTAATGGTAGCTGGCGCCTAGCGTGTTAGAGCCACAGTGTTCGAAACAATTTTCATCATACAGGACTTGGAAGTTAGCATAGGGTAAGAGAGATGTTGGTGCACGAATCTTAACCACCAGATTGTGTGCAACAGTTCTGTATTAGCTTAACGGTTGGCGTGTTGTATTTTGGAAGAGTAGACCTGAATGGACCGCACCGAGCGCGGTGGATGAGTGATTAAAGCTCTGGCATCGCATTCGGAAGGACGTGGGTTCGAATCCCCGTCCGGGCATCCAGGTTTGGGTTTTCCATGGTTTCCCCAGATCATTCCAGGCGAATGCCGGGATGCTTCCTTCGAAGAGGCCATGGACGAATTCCATCCCGTTCCTTGTCCCCATTCCCATCCCGCCTCTAATAACTTTAGCCGTCGCCAAGGCGTAAAGCAATAAGTAAAAAAAATAAATAAAAAAAAAATGAATGAATGGACCGGAATCGGATTTCATACTCACTCATCTTTTACTCCTCATTAACAACATACTAAACATTATGGCTTTACGCCTCGTCGACTTCGATGCCATTAGTGGAAGGAAAAAGACTGCGGTAAAGGAACGGGAAAGGAACTCTGCCATGGCCTTTTGAATGAACCATCCGGGCTTCACCTGTAAATTTCAAATTCTTTTAGTCACGTTCTAGTTTCAACTGGATATCTGACCCAGAAAAGTAATTACGTATCATGGGGACAGGGAATTCGGGGCAAATAAAGGTATTGGACAGTATTTTTTTATGATATTTTGTGGAAATGCCACCGCAGAAAAGACTAAATTTGGCATGGAAAGTTTTTATTTCTAGTTTTTATTATTATTATTATCTGCAATTGGAACCTGTCGGATCACGCAAAGCCTTAACGATTCAATTTTCTAAGTTTCCATATAGATTTCTTTTTTTTTTTTCTCCGTGGATTCTCTTTCTTTCTTCAGTCCACTTCGTCGCCGGTCTCTTAATGACTTCGTTCTCTGGCGGTACTTCCCATTTGTTAATTTTTTCTCTGTATGTTTGTCTGTCTATGATTTCTGATAAGTTTATGTGGGCTTTTTACAAGTCTTTTTTGATCTGCTGGACCCAGGGCATAGTTTTTAGCTGTTCAATGTACGTCACAATTTTATGAATCAGTCTTGTTGCTGGAAGACTGTGGATATGTCCATAAGATCTTAATCTTCGTTTCCTATGTCTGCCGCGAGGTTGGACAGTGTTTCTGTTGTCTTTCGAGATCAGGATGGCTGAAGTGCTTTATTGAAAGCTACTCCTGTCGGATTTTAAGTTCACTCGCCCGGTAAATCCTTTCTATTCCATTCCCTGATCGCTCGTGGGAAAAATGAGTACAGAAATGAATCGGTTCTGGCCCTGATTTCTCTTATCTTATTTTCGTGGTCATTCCGAGATATTAATATTGCTGGTAGCAGTATTTGTTTTCTGTCGTTCCGAAATACTTCTGAAAATACTTGACAAAGTGAAAATACTTGACAGTAATGGTCGTCAATCAGAAGCAATGCGTAGCTTCTATAGTCCTCGAGGGCACCAAAAGGAAAACTGCAGCTTGCAAAGAGACGTCTTGCCGACGCTTCAGCTCTGTTCAATTTAAACACAGAGCGGGAGGCGGCACTGCCTGTGTCGCTCGTGTTTGGGGTAAACACGTCATTACCGCCGGCGCCTATAGCACAAAGCCTTCAGCCGCCGGCACGGAGCAGCCTGTTCACACCACGAGCGAGGAATCAGTGAGGCAGAGAATTTGTGTACAAGTACTCTGCCAACGACCATAGTTCAACACTTCCTCATCAGCAAACTGTCAGGATTGCGGTACTTGTCAGTGCCTTACGTCAGTGGTTATATGAAATTAAAGGAAAGAAATCCTTCCAGAGTTGCACGGTATACTACGTGCACTCGTGCTACTAACAATTTTTTTTTTTTTTTTTTGGTTGGCTTTCTGCAATTAAGCCATTCATCCAGCTCAATGTGTTTATGACATCTCATCCAGTGAATTAGTTTCTCCAGTACATTATGATTCCTAAGTATAGACACCACAGGACGGACAGGACATTCACACAGACACACAACACTTAAACATCCATGCATGCGGCCGGATTCGAACCGGCGACCTTCGGCACGCGGAGCTAGTGCTCTAGCCCCTATTCTACCGAGGCCGGCTGCTACTAACAACTGAGAGACAATTGGAGCGCTACGCTAGGCACACAGCTCTCATGTTGTGGAGTAGCAGAAATCTACCCAGTATCAAGACGCTCTTCACTCTGTAAAATATAACTCCTACCAGCTGTACCAATCACAGACAGAACACGTCGAATTTAACCAACATGAAACGTGTCTCTTTTTAAAGAGTGCTAATTTTAATTTAATTTACGCTATTAATCGTCTCATAAACTACATTTATCTTTTCACTTTTTTTCTCAGTGAAAAGAACCGTTTCTCACTTTCCTTTAGATTCATATTTTCTACTTTAAATTTTCGTTTTTAATAGCAACGTCCTCAGCGACGAACATTTTCATTTCTTTAATTCAAGTTATTTGTTCCTTTCTTTTGATTCTTATTAATCTTTTAATATACATATCTCTTTGTCTACTTGTAATTATGATTTTTGAACAAAAACTACATCACCAAATACATTTTTACACCCATCGTAGTCTAATGGTGCAGTTGAAGGCTTCTGCTTTCCATGTGCATCATTTTTTGTAATTATTTCTGCTAGGAGTACCGTGAAACTCTAAGCAGCTTGCAGTATCCAAATTTCTTTTTACACGAGTTAATTATCTCTCTATATAAATTCGTTTAACTAGTTATATAAATACTGTAACTGAAGACCCTGTATCCAAATCGTAACAAGTCAGGAACTAAATTAATTGATTCTCAAACTACTGTACATTTCGAAGCATCTAGCTAGAGTCGAATGGCTAACGGATATGTAAATTCCATTTCCAAACATTTTTTCTATTTGTTTTTACGTATTGTTTTTTTTAACGTAATTTACGCAGAATGTTTGAATAAAAGTACCGTCGTTCCCAAATTTTCGGTATAGTGACGACTATAATAATATTCCGCAAACTTCCAATTTAAATCTCTCCTCACGATAAGAGCTAAATAAGTACAGTATAATTGTTTCAGACTACAATTTTAAGGCCACTTAATTCATATCCTTTAACCACTGGTAAAAAACTTCCTTTTACTTTACGTCTTGACAATGCAGAGATCATAAGAGGCTGCGGGAAAGGGCAGGGGGCAAGGAGGAATTCGGTTATATATTTTTGAAGGAACTGTTTCGGCATTCGCCTGGAATGGTTTTTGGGTAACCATGAAAAATCCGAATCTGGATGGCCGGACTTGGATTCGTACCTGCGTTCTTCCGAATTTGAGGCCACAGTATTACCACTCAGCCACCGCGCTCCGTGTACGTGAAAAAACGTAATGCAAAGTGCAGAGTTTTATTTTTATCATGAGATTATATTCTTGATTCAAAGTGCACAGAGAAGCATTTATTTTGTGATGTAAAATATAACTGAAGAGTTTTTCTAATAATTGGCTACGTTTTAATCAATTTCTTTATCTCAGGGACTTAATTGGTCTGCCTTGTTGAACACAAAACTCTATTAATTCGCGCATTCATTGCGCCAATATGGTGAGCTGACTATTCTGCGCTGCGGTGGCAATTGAACGGCCACTACTGTCAGCTGCTGACGTGTGGTTTGTGTACCCCGGACACAGATAATTGCGGGACGCGTGCGCGAGCATCGGCGTACTGGCTGGACGCTGTGGAAAGCGGTGTCGCTTCGTTCCGAAGTCGATTCGGAGATCGTTAGTCTTTGCTGTTTACTTAGACTTATGTCCACCTGGACATTTGACTGCCAAGTTGTGTTTGCTACCGATAGAGCACAATGACTCTCAAGAGTCTTTTTTTTTTTTAATGGCTTTCGGCCGTGTTAGCCATTTAGCCAGCTCAATGTGTTTGTCTTACAATGTACAGATTTCTTATGAGTATGATTATTGTCTCTAATGTGTAAGGACGACACAAGACGAACACAACACTTAATTAAAACCACCCATGCCCTAGGCCGGACTCGAACCGGCGACCCCTGCAACGAGAAGCAAGCACGCTACCCCTACGCTGCCGGGGTCGGCGAGTCTTATTTTAGGCCAAGTGCCGTTTCCTGCTTTTATTCCACCCTTTGAGGGTAATGATGAAATTATTCCTCTTCGCGCGATCCAATCAAGCTTTGGACTAACGTCGAAACCGAGATCTGCATCCACAAGTATGGAATTTCTGCATGAAATCGTACATTTCTTTCCCCCTAGCTTTTCTTTTTTTTACATAAAATTCTATACACATATCATGAAATTTTTGTTAAGGTTGTGTGATAACAGTCATAATGAGTTTTATAATATTGTTAGCTAAGCGACGAACTGCTCGAAAAGGTTGAACAGCAAGCCCGGCAAAGTTCATTTGTTAAAGTTTATATCATTTCGCGTCGTAATTATATGTGTAATTTAATTCACTTGTGAAATCATAAGTCGTTTCCTTCTTCTTGAAAGATTAGGTAGCAAAAAATGACCACCGTTACAAGTCTTCTTTGACCCGCAGACGACATTTAACGTGGGCCATTACTTGGCGTTTCTGGTAACTTTCAGTATCTCGGTGTGTTATTCTCACGCTACATATCCTTCTTCGGCGCCTGTCTGGCGACATACTTTCCAACGTCCGTTGCTAGAGCTTTGTTTTCCTGATTGTTATCTGCGAGGGCGCCGGTTCGCCAGTGAGCGGTCAGCCCAGCTTTACGTCGTTCCTCCACTAGGATTAAATGATGGCTTATCAGACAGCTATCCTTTTGTTTGGAGCCGAGAGGAACACTATGCGTATATGGCGAGAATACGCTGTCTTACTCAACTCATATCATATGCTATGAATAACGTTGCCGAGTGTGGAATTCCAGTCACACAGCGTTACAGCATATGTGTAAGTATCGACTGTGGTGGGTGAATGGTTAACGTTATGGCCTCGCTTTCGGGAAGACGCGGGTTCGAATCCCCGTCCGGGCATCCAGATTTGGGTTTTCCATGGTTTCCCCAAATCACTCCAGGCGAATTCCAGGATGCTTCCTTCAAAAATGCCATGGCCGAATTCCTTCTCGTTCCTTGTCCCCAGTCCCATCCCGCATATAGTAACCTTCGCCGTCGACGAGGCGTAAAGCAATAAGTACAAAAAAAGTGTATTTAAGTAACATAAGTCAGTGAGTAAGTGATAAAAATCATGTTATTTCTTCAGAGAACGTGTCAACATCGGATCGGAAACACGAAATGCATTTATATGCCTCTGTAAAATAAGATGGGGTCAGTATGCAGTGATATCTCAAACAAAAACACCTCGGTATCTTTTGTGTCTGTGGTTGTGCTTATTGTTTGAACACCCTCTATATTCGCCAGATCTCTGTTCATATGGCTGCTATCTTATTTAGAGTCAGAATCAGTCGTAGCGTCGAAAACGATTTGCAAACAAAGAGGAAATAGTAACAATGTATCAACGACAAGTATTACAACCAGCCGATAGTGTTCAACGCCTTCCCCACCGTTGAAAACCCGAAGGCAACCTAGCTGACTCTATTGAATGATGATGTATGAAAAGTTGTTGGCCCTCCCACGCGGGAAAGCGCGTCAGTCAGATGCGACTTTTCCAATTCACTCTCTAGCTTCATCTTATGTAGAATGTATGATGTTATTTTCTGCTTTTGTACATTACTGTGTTCATTTAACACTTTTGTTCTGCAACGATTTCTATTTACGAAATATTTATTTAGACCTTGCCGGTAGCTGGTATTTCGTAGCGGAATATTGATGAACACGGTTCTCGGGATTTCAAACGTATATACTGTTTCCAGTGAACTTACATTTTTGGAAGAGATTGCTCTAATGTTGGGTAAAACTTGAGAAGCTGTCTTGGTTGATAATACTTACAAAGAATGATGGTCACACGTAATTTTTTCTAGTGCCAGTATATGAGCTAATCGTTATATCTAATTCCCGTGTTCATTTCTGCGCCCAAATATTTGCGTAGTACTTGGAAATGGCAGAAACAGGTGCATTACCTTCTCAGTTCTGACTATTACTTTGTGGTGAAATAAATTACCCTTTCCAGCTAACTGTTGTAAAAGCTGTAGTTGACACGTGTTTATGAATTGCGGGCAGCTTTGTTATACAACAAAAATTAAACCTCTAGTCGTAAAGTGGTTTAATAAACATCCTATTTTGAAGCGGAAAATAATTACGTCAGAGTTTATGAGCGAACTGTAAATACGGGGTTTCATTAAAATCACATAGTTGCGGTGCAAATTACTGTGTTCATAAAATTTGTTTATATCAGTTGATGTTATGAGTGAAACAAAAACATAAATTGTGTTTGTAACACAGCAATACAATTTTCTATAAATATTTCCGACAAATTATAACTGAGTTAATAACGGAAAAACATGGAACACAAGAGCTGGAACAAAATTACCGGTTAGGTAGAGGCAATAACTCAACAGTTAGAAGTAAATACAACATGGAGTTTGCTTAGAATATTGCACATAAATTAGATGAGAAACAAGGAAAAGAATCTAGAGCCTTATTCCGTATTACAATTATTACTTTAATCAGTGCAAGCTGAAAAGCAGATTAAACAGCATAAAGAGCAGACGGTGAAGATTCCTCACATTTATCTCCCCCACATATATAAAATTAGTTTTGTCTGTGCATCGAGAAAAATTATTATTCCTTTTAAAGATGCAAATAGTCCATGAAACAAAATTTTTGTTCGACCTCGACGGCAGAAGCATCTCTTTATATTTACGGTGCGTCTGGCCTCATTAGCTTTAAGATGTGTCAAGTGGTTAGTTAGGATATGGAATTTAAAGAAAAGTGCATGCTAAAACTCTCTCATGAGTCAGTTTTATTACTTACATGTATCAGAAATGTCACAAAGCAAACGTTTTAGCGAGTTTAGTAATCTAAAATTATTAATCTATTCAACTTTTTAATTTAATGAATAAAATGTTAGATATTAGCGATTGCTTAGAAACAGAGAGTAATCTGTTTTTTATAGCGTTTGTATGGGAACAACATTTGGCGAGCGTTGAGAGAAGATGTTAGTATTATCTAATTTTTGTGTTATGCATGTAGTATATTAGTAATACTACTAATGTAATACAGGGCGTTCGCCGGGAAACGCAACCCACTGTTAGCGCTACAAGGAAGAAACTGCTCGCGGCGAGCGAGCGCTCAGTTTCCGGCATTGTTCGACCGTCGGCCGCGGACTATTTCATAATAATTACGCTTCATAAACTTCATAAACTTGTGTGCTAAGCATTTAAATGTGACGTAATTCATTAGCTTACCTTATAAAAGATGCTGGAAGTGTTGACCCTCTTGTGTAATGCACATTTCACATCTTCTGAACATATTTCGAGACACACGCTGCCCTAACTGACTTAATGATTTTTTGGGTGACTGTTCTAGTCGAAAAGCGATATCGTCAATTTTCTCCTCTGTGAGAATACGGTTGACCGACAGTCTCTTTTTGTTAAAAAATGAACCCGTTTCTCTTACTTTTTTAACCAGACGCAGAATTGTTGATTTAGCTGGCAGTAAAGCGCCAGGAAATTCGCGACGAAATTTACTGCGACACTTTTTAAACGACTTCTTCTTCACATATGTATCGTAGAGAAATATTCTTTGTTGCAAACTGTAACGTACCATAATTATACTCACACTCAAACACGGTACAGATTAATAAGAGTATGAAGCCCCAAACCAGCCAAACCGCAAAGAAACGTTTATTCACAACACTGATTAATAAGAGACTGAAGTCACAAACTATCTACAATGCAAAGAAACCGTTCTTAACAATGTAAGGGTCACTGCAATGCACTGTTGGGGCAGCGGAGGTGTTAAACAGTGCGGTGATTCACGGTGCCGGTTGGCGGAAACTGCTGGCTGGACTGACCGAGCAAGTTGCCGACGGCAACAGACTGGGAGGGTAGCGTTTTCCGGCGAACGCCCTGTAGATGCCTAATCTTACCACTTTCTCTACTGGTGTAATAGCATCGAGAATCGGTTCTGTGTAAAATCCCATTATGATCATTAAACTACAAGCATACTTTTTATCCTACATTAACTATAAATTCCAACTACATTGAAATTTGTTTTATTAAATATTTAAAGCGTTTGTGATTGCCGGTCATGCATGGGTCAAATACTACCAGTAGAATTTTATCGTACATCGCAGCTCTCAAATGTAATTTAAGTTTAGTCAGTTCCTATTGACATGTCCCCTACAATATGATTTGTGTTGTGATATTCTACAAGTATATGTAGGTATGTGTATCAAATGTAATGGGTATGTTTTAAATAAAGTAGAAGGTAAAACCCGTCTTATCAAGCCTAGTGTTTCGAAAGATATCAGTGGAAGCATCCAGTTTAACACGGTCGTCATCAACAACTTAATATGCCCTCACTGTATACGCATTTCGAAGAAGCTGGAATTTAACCCAGGACGTCCGTGTACCATAAGTTTATTACGAATTATGTTCAATTTACTGCTGCATGTTGCTGGCCCAGAATACGAGATTGGAAAGTTCTTGTATCACATAATCTCGTTTCGGATCGTATTGACAATTAACTACCTCGACCAAGATGTGGGTCTGAATGTTATTAGTTTTATTTATTTGGCATGTAGAATAGGGAAGTACGAGCAGTAATTGTTAACACAGGTAGCTCAAGGGCAGTATGCTCTATCCCCACTCCGCTGCCCTTACCCCTACATGCGAAGGGAATATTTACCACTCGCCTACGTGGATACTGCGTTAGCTTGGAGAGGTAGGAAGGGTTAGGTGGTGTGCTGAGGTGAAGAGCGGGGCAAGAGGAACGTAACCTTGGGCCGCCTGTTCGGAGTGTACAGAGAACATAAATTTTACCGATGTTATTCACGCACACATTAAGTAGCGCGATTTAAAATAACCTGGTTGCATTTGAATGGTGTTATCGAAGGAAATTTGTGAAAGGAAGTGGATTATGAGAGGGATTTTAGTGCAGCACCGCAAGTTTTAAAATGTAATCAAATCCGCTACGCCTATCTGTGAAGCCGAAAACGAGAATTACAGGTAGTCAGAGTGCTGTACGTTTGTAATGTAGATAAAGAAAATATCTTCGATGTCATCAATGTGGAAGTTTTCAATCATTGAAATATTTTGTTTAACCCATTACACACAAAGAATATGTAATGTGTTTTCGGTATATAGAAAGCGGGCCCTGTCTATTCGTCTGTTTGTTCTGGCACCACATAAAACCTGCTGAACAGATTTATGTAGCGGTTTCACAAAGTGAAAACTTAGCATCTGACTTAAATTCTGAGCCGTGTGTAGCTACGCGAACTGGCGCCGGATGAGGGAATGGAAAAACTGTTCTTGATCTCAATTTTTTCAGCGTAATATTTCGTTTCTTCCTGGCAGTTCGCAAGGAGACATGTTAGTTATATCATCCCAATGCCGTTCGTGCTGGCAGCTCTTGATGTACGAGGTAAAGAATTGCAAAATCGTGCAACGCTAAATATCGAGTAGTACAGGGGTGGCCAACCCGCGGCCCGAGGGCCCCACGCTGCCCGCGTTGAATATTTTTCTGGCCCGCGGGATTCATCACACTTTTACAAAACATATTTTTAATTAATTAAAAAATACATTATTTGTGCATCCATATTTTCTGAACGTATTTCATTTATATTTTTTATATATCATTTTTTGTGTTATACATTTCTTTAAAATGTGCGTTTAGTATCATTATTATTATATTATCTATGTTTACATGTAAGAATAGTATTAAACACAATAATAATAACTCATTATGTTTCAACTTTTCACTTAAAAATATGTTTATAGTGGGTCAAAATCTAATACGGAGATATATAATTTTATATGCAGCCCGCGGAGTTATGATGCAGTTCCAAAGTGGCCCGCAAAATCATTTGAGTTGGCCACCCCTGGACTAGTACAAAGCCTGCTTTATTAGCAGTGGCGAAGCATTCGAGCGTTTTAAAACACCTTGTTCCCATGAAACGTGCCGCGCGTCCCATTCCCATTGGGAATTTTTTTTTAATCTCCTGAACTCTGGCCACCTATTTACACAGATGGACAGTGTGAATCAATGAGAGGTGGGAGAGGAATTGAAGTCTAACCGAGCCTCCTTAGGACAGTGTTGTGTTGCCGTCAGTCTCCGAAACTTATAACTTTGTATGTTCTGTGTGTGTTAAGTGTATTTTTTGTTTGTAAAATGTGTAAAACATGAGGCAGAGAATGGGGACGGTCCCGGCATTCACCATGATAAATTCTGGAAATGGCCTAAACACCGCAGTCAGAACGGCGGTACGTCAGAGCCTGGGCTCGGCCCCATTCAAATGTGCGGCGCGTCAATGCTTTGAGCCACACTGGCTGGTATTTGCCTTCTTTTCGCTACTCTTTGGTCTTTATACCATTACACATCTATTTTTACAAAATTTCACGAGGTTAAACTTTGGATTATCGTTTTAGCTAGGAGGGATAAAACTTCTTCCATTGCATTATTTTTTCTCTGTTAGGCATTTGTGAGTGCGTTCTGTCTTGGTTCTTTAGGTGCTGGCGTCTATTATTGCTGGCGAAAAGTAGTATTTCATATGTGACGTAGTATTGCTGCAATTTGTAGAGGTCGAAGAACCTGAGTTTTGTGTGGTATCGAGTGGCGTTGTGCGTGCTGCCCTAAGGAGGATCGAGGTCGGCGGAGCGATAAGGGTCGGGCAGGCCGCTCAGGTCTCGTTAGGGCCGACAAGCCGCCACTAGCCCTCCACGTCAACAGAAAGGCAAGCAACTCACTGCCACACAAGCAGAAAAATATCGCCTCGTACAACTTCAGCTTATACCAGTCCTTAGATTTTGTTACTTAAGTACGACACAGAGTTATCTGATTTGAGTCTCTATGGTAGTTCTGTTGTTTGCTGTAAAGGTTTTTTTTTATTATTTGTTTGTTATTGGCAATGGGACATACAGCCATAATACAGCTTATGAGTATTATTTCATAAATAACACAATTCTTAAAACCATTTCCGCTGTGAAGACGGATGCTTCTCCGGGCAGTTTGAACATACCATATCGCTTTCTCTTTAGATCCAAGTATGCACAGCCCACTGATCAATTGGATTTCGACCCGTCTGTGTAGATGTGGGACGCGTTTGGCCATTGGAATTCTGCCAGCTTAGCGGTACTGCCATGTCTGGGGTCTTCCAGATTGATGTCGGTTCTCACGTTGAGTGGTGTAACAGATGCTTCATATGGCATAGAAAACTCTGGAAGGAGGTATGTCGACATTATCTGTTGTATCTGTTGATTTCTTTTAGTGCGGTTATTAGTATTGGGGTCTTTTTGCGCGACCAGTATCTCCGCAAGTCAGTTGGTTTCCAAGGGCCTCAGTTTTCCGGATGAGGGTGTTGTTATTAATCTTCTTTTGTTTAAGTAGGAACTGTTTACAGAGTTGCATACGTCGTATATGAATAGGTGGTTCTAATGCCTCTACCAGTAGCCCATTGGTGGATGTTGACGTCATAGCCCCTGTGCATATTCTTAGTGCTTTGTACTGCAATCTGTCGAGGTTTTGAAGGGTGGTATCCGCTGCTGATCCGTAGAACAAACCGGCGTAGTCAAAATGTGGTCTGATAAGTGATCGGTATAAATGTCAGGGCAACTTTCGGGTCTGTACCCCACCAAGGTTTTGTGGTTGCTTTCATGACATTAAGTGCCGTCTCGCATTTGCTTGAAATGTCTTTGATCTGGTGTTTCCAGTTAATCTTGTTTTTCATTGTGACGCCCAGGTATTTTACAACTCGTCTATACGGGAAACTGTAAAGGTTAAATAGATATTTATGACCAATTTCCGATCAGCAGATTAGTTTGAAAGGGCTAGGGTTAAATTAAAAATCTATTGCGTCTCGCTTGAAGGCATAAGACACTCTTAACCATGATTCATCCCTGGGATAAACATGGGATGGGACCCATTTGACCTTCTTTTGCAAAATAAGATAAATAGTGTGGTCCTGCCTTTACGCACAGGCCACGTCGCGATTAACGTCAGCAGAATGCGGACACCAAAACGGGCCAACTTGCAACTAAGCTTGCTTTATCGCTATTAAAATACTCTGCCACTAGGTGGCAGAATGCCACGGGGATCTTGTAACATTATAACTAGTGTTCGGACCCTTAGGACAAGTCATATGTTTTTCCTGCCATCTTTCTGAGCTGTAATGCTGAATTAAACAGTGATTGAAGACCGAGAGTGGTGATGTAACGGATAGCGTTCTGGCCTCGCATTCGGGAGGACGGCGGTTTGAATCCCCGTCCGGGCATCCAGATTTGGGTTTTCCATGGTTTCCCAAATCACTCCAGGCAAATGCCGGGATGCTTCCTTAAAAAGGCCATGGCCGAATTCCTTCCCATTCCTTGCCCCCATCCTTTCCCGTCTCTAAAGACCTCGCTGTTGAGAGACGTAAAGCAGTTTTAAAAAAAAAAGTGATTGAAGGTTTCTGATTGTATACAGATGTATTTTATACTGCATGTAATTGCATATTTAGGTCATTTTCCTAGTTTTGGTAATACTACAATAATATTTATGGTCATGTGGTGATGTTTTGAGGAACAATCTGGTAATTTTTTAATAGTATCGGAAATTCACTAGAAATAGATGTGAATAAATTAAGATAATTATTCATGAACTGTAATCCTATTATACATTGGAGGAAAAAACCAAACTAATTTTTGCTGATTAGGTCAGAACTCACCAGTCAAGAATTAAAGATATACATTATTATCACTTTCTAAACGTTAATGTTCAACCCATCTTTTAATCTCGACAATACAGCAGCGGTATGCATGTGGCGACCCGCGTCAATCAATGTCTAAAAAAAAAAAAAAAAAAAAAAAAAAAAACCTTTAGAAATTGATCCTCAGTCAGTGATAAATTTGCAGTGGATCAGTGAGTACCCACATGCCGAAAACAATTTTTTTTGAAATTGCGAAGTTGCGTAAGGAAATTTGGAGTGGAGTATGTTAGTACAAATGAAAGAGTTCTTTCCTGTAAATTAAAGTGACGTTAACAAAATGATTTAAAATTTAATTTCACAATGGTGCAGTGGACGCACGGGAGCAAATTATGCTGTCTACGTGAAAGCGACACTACTAAATAAGATAAATGATGTGTAAGTGGCATGTTTTCATGTATAGTAAATTTAAATGTTTGGTCATATTTTGTAATTTTTAGGTCATATCTATCCGTTTTTAAGCTCATATTTCCCTGCATATTTCTCTAGTTTTTTGGTCCTAAAGATCCGAACCCTAATTATCACTAACCCCCAATCATTTTTGTTGTTAATTTACTATTATTAATATCAAATTATGTAACATTTATTAGATATAAGTATGTTAAATAATTGTATTAATGTACTTGTATGAAACTCTATTTGTAACTATGTTGGGTTTCCACAATCTGATCTGTGGTTTGTTTAGTAACTGGGGTTGCATGGTGTTGCTATCCAAGTTGTGTAACGCTCTTTGACTGTGGGCAGCACAGCTGTACGGCAGTGACTGTTGGTTTTGCGCCGGCATTGTGGGAAGGCTGCGCGTGCCGCTTGGAGGAGGTTGTATACAGCTTCTTCATATACAAGTTAAAATAGCTTGCGAAATGTAAGGGAAAAGTCTCGGTGTACCGTAAGAGTCTTAGAAGTTGTGCCGATGAACGTTATTAATTAAATACAATAATATTTTTACAAGAACAGTGAGTTTTTCAGTTCCAGACAAAAGTCAAAATACGCCTAAATTTGTTTCAGGATAAGCTCCCATCAACAGGCTGTAAATAAGCAATACCGGGAGAAAAATTCTTGAAGCTAACAACGGAAGGACCTGTGTGATACAGTAGTGCCCAGTCAGATAATAATTCTGATGAAATAATTGAGGTATTACTGTGGCAGCTAGTAAGGATCGTTTATTTATTACTATTACTTGCCTAACTTGTTTTGTGTTAAAAAAAAAGAACAGTTGATAAGAAAAATAGACAATTCCTGTTAAAAAAAAAGGAAGCACGTTATCTGACAGTCTCATAGAATATACAGAGAGCCTTCTCTGTCATGGTGTATGTCAGGCATGTGGGAAACTGGTACGTTACAGGTGCAAGGTTGTAATCAGTAGTTTCATATGTTTCCATACTATAAAGATGACTAGAAAGCGGAATGGATAGAAGATAACTTGTCCCAGGGATGAGAAAAACTGGGCGGAAGAAGTGACTTATGTACTCGTGTGTTATTATTACATAAAGAAGAATTTATTCTGTTATCTTGATTACAATATAAACAGTTGAGGACTGAGGCTTCCCATGATGAAATTTCCGAGTTTCTTCTAGTAAAATTCATTTTTTTTTTTTGCGAAATGCTTTAAATATCACTTCTTTCGGAAATTTTCCCTGTACTAAAATACCAACACTGAGGGGTGAGTGGTAACGCTGTAGCCCCCTTAAGGCCATCCACTGTTCGTTTTTCCATGGTTACCCAAAATAAACACAGGCGAATGAAGGGATGGTTCCTTCTTTATCTCTTTTACTAAAACAAACAAAAAAGCAATTGTGGAATTCCTACCCGTTCCTTGCCCACAGGCCTTAGCCATCTCTAAACATCACGACGTTGACGAAGCTGTAAGCAAGAAACAAAAATTTTAGATTTCTGGACAGTGTTCACACTTTAATATATTTAATCAAAAAATGACGTAGCTGTTCACAAATAAAGCTGTATACGGCGCGAGCTGCTGATCACATTGTAATGCTGCGTGTTTGAAACAAAGCAGCAAGATACGACACTAAACACCGTTACAAAATTTATAAATTCAAATGCTACGTGGCTGCTGCAATTGATATTCTTTTATCTTGTCGCAAAAAAATGCAATCAGTTGAGTTATTGAAACATTTCAGGAACGGAATCAATAAGGCCTCTTTGCCGTCATATCGACGAAATGGCGTGACGGCTAAATACGAATTTTTTCGCGTTAAGCGTAGCTATTGTTATTCATTTTGCTTTGTTCTCTACTCACAAAAGACCGGCGAAATTGGAAGTTATTTGTACGAAAAGAATTTCATCCACAGGAGTGAAAGCGTTTGGGAGTATGTATGAACCTTTTAAAAAAAAATTAGCGCCAATGAAACATCAAAAGTGCTGCTATTTTAAACTAAATTACATTCGTATTTCAGGTTAACAATCAGTCGAAAAGAGCCAAAGATCATTTCAGTTTTACAGTAGCATTGACTCTAAAAAATACAAATAAAGGCACAGTTTTTATTAAATACATGCTGATGGTGTTGAAACGAATTTTCTGCTTCACTTCTATTTTTCCATAGACGTCAAAATTTTTTTCGGAATATGTGATTAAAATAAGACTTGCAAAACAGAAGACTACTGTCGAAGTATACGAGCATTTAACGAATCATGAAACCACAAAAAAAAAAGATATCCAATAATGACTTAATTAAATTGGCGGCTTTCCTTAAATGACCATCTAAAATACAGTCAAATTATTGATTACAGTTATTTTAAATTTCTTTTATTCATAATTTCTTCGGTAGGTACAGATTTGGAGATAAGAAAACACTTATTATTTAACACACCATGTGCGAATGCATCAAATTGTGAATGGTAACTAGGAGCGATCAGTTTCTCTCAAGGACTAAGCTTGCCTGTTTGCAGTTAAGTAACATACGTAATAGTATAGCTTCTATGAAGTTGAACTGATAATCAAATGCTCAAATCAGCAAATTTTCTTTTTCTGTAGGATGAAACCTGAGAGCTAATAGTGCTACTACGACAATAGTCCGTTATTAAATTACTTATTACCATTTTAGCAATCCCACTACGTAATACAAACTACATAGAAAGTTAAAAAATGTTGCTGGACTGAAATTCAGTATGTTCTCAGTAATATTGGTAGTACTGAACGTCTCAAGTAATTATCTCGAAACTGATTGTTATGGGGTAGTGGATACACTCAAATTAAGCGAACAGTTATGTAAGTAATCGTGTCCCTTGAATATACAGAATGTACTCACAAAAGGAGTAGAGAATTGAGCATGTAGGCCTATGTTTGTTAGTGGTTTACACTTGGTTGATAAGGTGCAGATTAATGGAGGTCATACAAAATAAGGATGTTGCCTACTGTTTGCTCATCCCGTGAGCATGTACTGCAGTTTTCCCACGCTTTTATCGAGGGTATGTGTATATCTGAATCAGAAAAATTAAACATTCCACTGGTACTCAATCTTCTTACACAGACTTACCTCGTTAAGTACTGCTAGCAACGTAAGTATCGTCAACATTAAACATTACAAGAAAGGATCGTGGTGAGTTAGTGGGTTTTATTTTTATCTGATTAACGTCTCTTAACAGCGAGGTCTTTAGAGACGGGAATGGATGGGGGGCAAGGATTGGGAAGGAATTCGGACATGGCCTTTTGAAGGAATCATCCCGACATTTGCCTGGAGTGATTTGGGAAACCATGGAAAACCCAAATCTGGATGCCCGGACGGTGATTCGAACCGCCGGCCTCCCGAATGCGAGGCCAGAACGCTAACCGTTACACCACCATGATCGGTGAGTTAGTGGTAACGCTCTCACCTCGTATAGGTGAGGATGTGAGTTCAAATTCCCTTCCAGCCAAGCAGAACTCATTTTATCACGAAATCACTCCAGGCAAATTCCGGCATGGTTGCTTCAAAACGCCATGGCCGAATTGTTTATCGCCTCTAATGATCTCGACGTCGACGAGGAATAAAGACATAAGCAAAAAAAAAAAAAATAGTCACTGTTGTGTATCATATTAACCTGAAATCCCAAATTATTAGAAGACTGCAGATTATAAGCGACCTACAGTTGCTCCAACCGAGGTAGTTACATACCACAGCCTGTAGAATCAGCTAGTCATACATAATAGTCACACTGACCTGTTTTACCGGAACAACTATTAATTTAGTGCTTCGCCTCGTTATTACATTAGTAAGCTGAAAATGGTATAACTGATGTTACACTAAAGATACCGTCCGTTTGCCTTTTAACAGCAGTGTGGTCAGGGTTAACTAAATATCCATTATGCCATTTGTAATCTAAATTTATATTTTCGTTGCGATGGGAATGCTAGGAAACACACAAGCTTCCCTTGTTTCTTGCGGCCGTAGTTTAATGAATATTACTTACTTCGCAGGTTGTTTCGTTTCCTCTGGGTTCTTTCATTTTGACTGTTATACTTGTAAATTGTGAACATATTTAACTGTGCATCCAGAGATACCCCAGTTTATAGCTATCCGAACGTGGTATAAACTAAAAAAACATTCAGTGCTCCGCAGTCAGTAACATTCAATTAGCTCAAAGCAATCTTTGCCAGTGTTTTGTGGCTCGTCTTCGTTGACCTCATTGGAGCTGTGAGTAGGTAAAGGGCGATGATCGGGAAGGAAATTCGCCATGGCCTTTGAGGAGAAATCATTCCGGCATTCGCCTGCAATGATTTCGGGAAACAACGGGAACCGAAATCAGGGTGGTCTGACCAGGGAAAGAACACATGGCGTCCCGGATGCCAGGCCACAGCGTCAATCACTCATTCAACAAACTCGGTCGATTTAATTTTTTTTTTTTCTGCTTGTTTAAGCAGTGGTCTAACATGTAGTTTACGTAAATATCTTTTCTCTCTTCCTAAAACAGTTTGTAACCACCATTGTCCAGCATATTACGGTTACCACAATTCTATCAGAATATGTGTAATTATGTATATGAGACGCTGGAATCAAACCGATGACCTTCGGATCATGAGACCAGCCAGATTATATTCTACTTTGTGGCATGTTAACGATTTTTTTTTTTTTTTTTTTTTTTTTAACAGTTTAACGTCCCTTTTTAACAACGTGGTCTTTAGAGACGGGAAAGGATGGGGGCAAGGAATGGGAAGGAATTCGGCCATGGCCTTTGAAGGAAGCATCCCGGCATTCACCTGGAGTGATTTGGGAAACCATGGAAAACCCAAATCTGGATGCCCGGACGGGGATTCGAACCGCCGTCCTCCCGAATGCGAGGCCAGAACGCTAATCCGTTACACCACCACGCTCGGTGCATGTTAACGAGAAATATAGTCTGCTACATCCTAATTTATGTGTGAAATGTTTCATAAGACCCGTGTTGCATTTCGGTAGTGTTCAGGAAATAATGTCTGTGGACAAGAGGTGTTGGATTGTGAAGATTATAGCACATTAGGTATAACTAGTGTTGGTAAAAAAAACGGTTTTTTTTTCTGGCTTGAAAAAAAAAAACATGAAAAAAAACTTTTAAAAAAAACATGTTTTTTTCTGGAACGCGTTTTTTTTTCACAACTACTAAATCTCAAATTTGTAAGGCAGTTATCGTTTAAAATGACAGTTTTAGAGTTTATTCTAAGTACTTATCTTAGTTTAAAATCTACTATATTTTTCTGGTTCAGTAGGAAAAAAAATTACGAAAATATTGGCAAAATTGACTGAAATTTTCTTTATGAACGGGGATTTCCCGAAGAGACTAGGTTGCGCCAGAAGGTATTGTTTGGATTGATACTTGCTATTTGAAATAGTGCTGCCAGCCCTACAAAATACCTACAGATCTTTTAAAAAATTAGGAATTTAAAATTTATCCACGGTTTTTTGCCTCTTTTTTATTACTTATTGGGCTTTCCTTATATTCGTATACTTGTTAACTCTCATAGTATAGTAGTACTGACTCATTAAATTGTCAGTAAAGGAGAGTGGTTTATTTTGGTGGCCTCCTGTGAACCCCCTCTCCTCCCCCACGTAGCCCCACGTGGCTTTTGCCCTACCCCCCCCCCCCCCCCCACTCACGTAGCACGTAGCTTTCTTCCATTTGATTCCAGAAGACATTTTGTACTGTATTCTCTTGTCAGACTATTGTAAATTACATACGGATATAATTAACTGAGGGAAATAAATACTCACATGCTGTTGTGAGTCCAGTTCCTCATTTTAACTGTGAAAAATGTTACGAAAGGAAAGTTACGTGACCTGGCTCGGAACCCCCCCCCCCCCCCCCCCCCTCTCCCACGTAGCCCAGCGTTGCCTTCCAGCTAACCTCTCCTCCCTCTGGACCCTGCCACGTAGTTTGTGCACGGTCCCTAATTATGAATCGTTTCCTTGCAACCGTTGGTGTAAACAAACGATTGAAAAGAAGTAAAGCTCCTATTTTGTATGATAACAGATTTTAATTCAAACTTAAAAGACCGTAGTACAGAACTATCGGCGCAGTCTTTATGCACAGTGTGTACTTTGCTCACAATTTAAAATTGCAATCTCAAAATCTTTTGCGTACAATACAAGAACAACCAGTAAAAGAAAATTTAACTATTTCTGAAGTTATGGATCTAGAGGAGATAGAAAATTCCGACACCGATCGAACAAGTGTTGGTAGTGCTGATACTAGTGAATGTGGTACTGACATAGAGGATGAATAAAATTATATTACCTATATAGATACACTTATGAATCATTATGTGAGACATTATATGATTCAGTAAGACTTAAAACACACTTGTAAAATGGAAGTTCCTTAAATAATTATATTGTTTTCTGAAAAAAAAAATTAGAAAAAAAACACGTGTGCTAGGTTTTTTTTCATGTTTTTTTTTTTCACAAAGCTGAAAAAAAAAATTTTGTTTTTTTTTCAGTTTGCAACACTAGGTATAACCGTTTTGATAAAGAATTCCTTTTAAATTATTTTCCTTAAATTTCTGATATTTTCGTGGCCGAGAGAAATTATTATAAAGGAACAAACATTTTGTAATTATTTATTATTTTTAAAATTGCAAATGTGCCGGTCCGGTCACGAGTTTCCTTCAGATCTACTTCTGAATTTAACAATTTCTTTTATTTTTTTTTCCCAGTACGATACATAATTTGTTCAGCGTACCTTTCGGTATTTTATACCCATATCTGACTACACTACTATCAATAGAAAATATTCCAAATTTTTGTACCTGTAATCAAAAATCTTTATGAGTGCAGAAATATGGAGGAAGAAATATCCTGACTACATGTAAGTTGAAATTAATTTTCAATATTTTAAGGCAAAAAAGTAATTTTATTGGATTCTAACTGACAGAATAAATCGAAGTTGACGGAAAATCGACCAGCATAAGACATGCTGAGAAATAAACTATTAGGAAGGTGTACGTGTTGTAAAGAAGCTTCACTGCCCTTGAGAAGATGCTTAGACAGATTTAGATTGGTTGCGGCTGCATGCTGAAAGGGATGCTTAGAACAGAATGGCGTTGATCTTTAGGCATTTGGGAACATCGATTTCTTTATAGTGCTTGATACGACGGCGGTGATAACAGCAGATACAACAAGATAATATTTAAAAATCCATGCTAAGGTTAGTGGAAAATTACATCCACGTAATATTAAATATGCAAACTAATTAATAATGAGTGAACGTTCCTTCTTCAGGCCAACCGACAAGCAATACATCAACCAGATTTGTCTACAGCAGTACTAGACAGCTAGGAGGAGATAGAATTCGTTACCCCGACCTTTAAATGGTCTGCTGACACAGCTAGTCGTCATTCAGAACCGTAACGATGTCTCGATGGCACAGGACATAGAATGGAATATTGTTGGAGTCTTGGATATTGCAAACAAAAACGGCTGGATTGTTAGCGTCACACCTCTGATAAGTCTGTTGTAATAAAATCTGGAGTGCAAATCTTCTTTGACAAATGAGATCTAGCATCCTGAGGAAATAGAGAATCTGTTGATTCAAGTAGTGCAGAAACCTCCATGATCTTTCATTGAATCCATGGGGTGCATTTAAAAAAATATTTTTAATCGTAAAGTGCTGCCTTATTGAAAGAAATCTTCAAGATGTAGTTACTACAGTGTCGACTGCTGCATCCCTATTAGATATAATGACCTGATGACAGTGTTTCTATCGACTGCGCATTCCGTCCCAGTCGTAGCCGCCTTAACCTCACCCGGCAATCCTACCAGGTTGAGGAGACCTACACTTTAACGTGGAATCCGAACCACAGTATTCTGGTATACTTCGTATTACACAACAAGCTGTGCCAGAGGTGAAGGATGGGTTAAGCACCTATGAAAATCCCCGCCGAGACAGGGATTCCAACCGGGAATCTTTCGATCGCCAGCCATACACCTTAACTACTGAGCCACCAGACTACCACCCTAATGGCTAAAGTGAGCGATCACATTGCAATCGCTTCGTCAACCGTAGTGCCAAAAATGTAGATCCTTATTAATAGTTTGGGTGCTGGATCCCATAAATATTTTATCAAAACATTATTAGGGATATGTAAAAGTGCAATATGCTTGGGGAGGGGAAAAAAAACGCAGGTGTGAATCGAACCTACCGCAATTACAATTCGCTACTCTAATGACCTTAACAAGTATGGATGAGGCACATCAGTGGGCAGTCCCCTGACCCAAAAATAAATGCTCGACGTACAAGTATTTTCAGGTTAGGTAGTGCACCCCACAACAACGCCTATTCTACGCAGCACCGCATTGTTGTTTGTAATGTTAATTTAATCTTTCAATTCCAGTGGTATTTATTGTATCCCAAAAATTAGGATGCAATAGTTTGAGAACGCTTTCAGTAGAACAATAATAATCTATGGTAACATAACCGCAAAGCCCTTGCTTGTTTCGCTTGCAAATTACGAGCTACAGTATATTAAATGAATTTTGTTCAAATAGATAAGCACCTTATTAGAGATTAAATTCGAGTTTGTAGGTTATAGTATTTTTCAGACAGACTTCGTAACAAAAGGAATCTAAAATTAACAACTTTAACGGGCAGTATCTTTTTTACCTCGCACTGAGAAAATGTCGTAATCCTCTACTTGACAAGATGTGAACAATGCTATCCAACACGCTTCATGTCCGCTTCATCTTGTATTGCACTCTCATTGCATATAATTTTAAAATCACACATATTCCTATTAAGAGCTATAGGCTGTAACAAATGAACAGAAACCATACTAACAACAGTGCTCTGTCGTTCTTCGGCTACGAACCATAAAAAAGGAGTACAGAAGTCTCAGTTATCAACCTTCTGTTACGTTCGCCGTCTTCATCTGTAGACACATACTGGAACCATAAAATTCAAACCAAAATCTTGGTTCCGCTTACAGTATTTCAAAAGTAATACCTAATAAAAGTTTTGAATCGACTTGCTATTTGGGTGTTCAGAAAAAACTTATCCAAGAATTGAACACAATTCAACTACGTCCTAACAGCAACATTCATTTATTTTTCAATAATTTTTGATAGTATATTCTGCTTTTTAGTTGTGTCTGAAGAATTTCGTTTAAAAAAGGGGAACAAAAATTATATAATTTGAAACAATTAAAATTTTCATAAATTCCAGTTATTTTAAAACATGTAATGATGATTTGGCTTAATTTGTTTTTCTTGCGGCTTTGCGCCTTGTCGACGTCATTATAGTCGTGAAAGGACTGAGGGCAAAGAACTGGAAGGAATTCGGCCATGGCCTTTTAAAGGAAGCATCCTGGCATTAGCCTGGAGTGATGTGGAGAAACCATGGAAAACCCAAATCTGGATGCCCGGACGGGGATTCGAACCCACGTCTTCCCGGATGGAAGGTAAGGACCGTTCACCCACCACGCTTGGTAAATATTAGTACCTTGGTCCTGCCAATAATTGATTGTTGGTCGTTGGACGCGTGTGGAGTGTGCTGACATTCACGGTCGCAGGTGACTGTGTGTGGCAACGGTCGTTTCGCCGTGGGTGATATATTGCTCCCAACAGCTTCCGCCAGACGTCAGGCCGACGAATGACCTGTCAACTCAACAAAAGGTCCCTTGCCGCCGAAATGTAAACGATTCTCCAGAGGATTGCTCAGGAGAGATCAGTTCATAATCCGACACCGGAGCCTTTCCAACAAATTACGATTTACAGGTGTTAAAGCGTCAATGATATTTTTTTCAATTGAAACAGATTAAAGTAATGAAAGTACGAATTTATAGCTTTTCAATTAAAGACTAAAATATAACAAAATTCCAAGGTAAAC
The DNA here is from genome assembly GCA_031002005.1 of Vandiemenella viatica. Lineage (NCBI taxonomy): Eukaryota > Metazoa > Arthropoda > Insecta > Orthoptera > Morabidae > Vandiemenella > Vandiemenella viatica. The sequence goes on along the minus strand of JARYHS010013631.1, from coordinate 53,219,049 downwards.
GTAGTGTAGGTACTGTTGGATCTCAAACAACCTCAGATAAATGAACATAGCAGGAAAGTATTTAAAAAAATTAAGAGCTTTAGTCAGATCATAATATTTTTAGTATTCTGTTGTACATACGTCAGAATTCCTTGTGATCGTAAACCTTTCTAATATACCTGGGTCAATCAACTGGCCGTAGTTTCCGACTCTGGTTTCAAGACGTTTTAATTTCCAGCTTTGAATTTTTATTTAAATCAAATATAAGACTGATCGTGTGATGCATCGTCTAAGACCTAAGTAATCATTAATCAGTTTGAGAAACAGCTACACACATTTCTCTAATCGTGATATAAATGATAAGTTATTCATCTCGGGGAGTAATATCTAGTCGAGAGTTTACGTAAGCATGTAAACAAATTCCTAAATAATGTATCTTTCAAATTGAATATGAAAGATTAAAAATGAAGTTCTCTCTTTCTTAAACTACCACCTCAAGAAAATTCTCATATTTCAGTTAATAGTAATAAGAGGCAAACACCTTCTGTGGAAGGAAATGAGCTTTGTTGCATCGTGTTTGCGGAGGAAAAGAAATAAATTGGTAAAGAAATGGATAACCTTTTTGTCGGTAGCCACAACACAACTTTTTCTCTAACTGCAAACTGTTTACTCCCATGATCGTAATTCAAAATTATGCTATTTTCCCTCTTTTTAAAACTTTTTTAGTAACTTCATCCCAGGATGAGAAACATTCTTTGGGTTTTCGGTTATAATTATAGTGTCTCGAGTCTTATGCTTTCTTTATCTGAAATAAAATTCATACTCTACTTAACATTATTTCTTGTTACATTCACTTCAAGGGTACCATCGGTTATATGACCAGAACTAAACTTTCCAAGTTTAACACACTTCTCAGATATTATAAATAACTCGAGAACTTTTACATAAACGTAACTTTTATACGAATAATCTTTAAATTTAAGGTCTAACTACTGTACTTCAATAACTTTTGCTGCTTCTGTCTGGCTGCTTCTGTACCGTCCAGCCATCTTATTCATGTCTCTCCCGTTCCATTCCTAACCATGTACATCATCTTCTCACTGGTCTCGGGTATGCTGCTCCCCGTTAATTTTGCTGCCAACGATACTCCAGAAAATGCTATTAATATACTATACTCACAAATTATAATTCTAATAATTTCTATATTCGTATACATTTATATTCTGGCGTGACGCGGCAAGTGGGATTAAATCCTAGTACATCAGTTATATCTGGTCGATTCAGATCTGTCGGTCTTCACTGTACTCACTCAAACCGTCGTGTAAAATGTGTAGTTCCCCCCAACCCCCACCCAAATGTTACATTCATACAAATTTTTCATGGATACATGCGCAGATTCTGTCCAAATATAATCAGTTCACTACGTGACACTCCATGTATCTGAGCTGTATTGGGACTTGAAGCAACAAACAATGCAACTTCAGCATCGGGTGAGGAATAATTATATCGACACGTATTTTCTCAATGTATCAGACTGGTGTCAGCAGTCTCTTTAGTAAGCTCACCAGTTCGCTTCCTCTGAAGTAAAGGTCACACACAAATACTAATAGTAGAAAATCCGGCTTCACGATTTCTAAGTCCATCTGTTTTTTTAGTGAAATGCAATTTTTATGTATGACTATTAATATCAGAACATGGTTTTGCAGGGTTACCTATCGAAACATGGCACAAGTACTTTTAATTAAATTCTAAAAATTTATAATGTTTTTAAAAAATTTCGTTATATAAATTGTAATTCATTTCAAAGATAGACATATAAAGAACTTAAAAACCACGCCACATTCCAAACTTTCTAAGTTCTTTACATTGTTTGAAATAAATTATAATTATTTTTAAAAACAAGTGAACGAGATTTAATTTTTTTGAAAATTTAATTAAAAATACTATGATAGGCAATCCGGCAGAGTTGTATTCTGCTATTAATAATTACTAATAAAATTTTATTTCAATCAAAAAACAGATGGTCATATAAATCATGCAGCAGGATCCTAGGCTATATGTAATACCTCGAAAACCACGGTTTTCTGAACATCAAAATGTAAGAAGGGATTTAAGAACAACTATCATGACGAGAACCGGACATATTTATTATCAAAACCATCTATTCCGCATTCGCGTAATAGAGTAACGTGTTCATTCTGTCCACTAGTGATTTCTGAGTTTATCCACATTATGTTTTCTTGTTCACGATACCAATCAGAATCCACTCATTTCTATAAGTACCTAGCAGATCTTTCATTTAATTTTCCGAAATATATCATCACACTGTTCAAAATCAGAACGTTCAATTTTACGAAGCTATAAACCAATCCTTCGAGATACTGATTAAATGATTTAAAAGGATGAGCTCCAAATGAAATTCGTCAACATCACTAACCACCAAAAACTCCATTCTCACGACCGCCCCGCCAAAAAGAAAACACCATGTCGGACCTCGTGGCCCTACTTAACTTTTGAATGGCTAAATGATCTCAGTTACAGTGTTTATTTTGATTAAAAACTAAATAAAAAACGGTAGTACCATAGAACCTAGGCCATAATACGTGACATTTGAGACTGCTGTGATACGGGGACTTGCAGGAGAGGTCAGCTGCACAGATGACAAGAAGCGAGCACTGTGGTGGGTTGTGTATGTAATTGCGTGTCGCCCCAACGAGGCAGTTCCATCCCGCGGAATGGCTCGCATTACACACCAACTACTGTCGTTACAGTCGACACGAATAGCAGAGGAAGCATGCGTGCAGACCAAGTGCGACGAGCGATCTCGTTTAGTTGACAGCTCATACAACCGCCGAAAGTAAAACAGTGCTGTTTATTCCGGTCGTTTGTACGAATTTTTTCAGGAGTTAAGGCATGAAGAAAAGTCAGCTAGATGATGAAATTTAGCTTCAGTTTACATAACCCTTCCACGGCGACGTCTATTCATAATTCGATATTTTTCGTTATAAATTACAACTCTGAGCGGAAATTTGAAAAAGACCAGTGTAGTATTATCTGTAAAATAACAAATTTCTTGCAAAATTGTAATGAAAATTTCCTCGGTATTCAATTCTCCGTCAACGGAAGGGAGCAAGTAAATTGAAACATCCTAATGACAAGTATTGTCAGCCCATTTGGCTCAGTTCGTTGCTTCACAGCGATGGTGTCAGGCACCTAAAAAGGCGTTTCCTGGATCCAGTCCTCGATCCATCATTCCTGCGCATATTTAACTACGTATTTTATGTATCTATAGATTGCGGTGTGGCCTCCATTTCACACCAACATGAAGTAAACGCCTCTTGTCCTCCAAATAGTGAATGGACACCTGAGTTTCTCAAATACAGGAGAACAAATGTTACCAGAGACGATACCGTCGAAGTTCAATGCTACATAGAATGTTTATCCTCTAACGATGTCAGTGAACGAAGAAACTACTTAAGTAGATGGATATTTAGAACAAAAAACTACCGTTAAGTGTTTAAAACTACTGCAGCAGAAGCACTGCAAACGAACGGCTTTTCAGCAGAGACCGAGCGTGGTGGGTGAACGGTTAACGTTCTGGCCTCGCATTCGGGATAACGTGTGTTCGAATCCCCATCCCGGCATACAGATTTTGGTTTTCAATGGTTTCCCCAAATAACTCCAGGCGAATGCCGGGATGCTTCCTTCAAAAAAGGTCATGTCCGAATTCCTTCCCCGTTGCTTGTCACCAGTCCCATCACGCATCTAATGACCTTAGCCGTCGACGAGGCGTAAAACAATAAGTAAAAAAGAAAAAAAAAATTTCATCAGAGCTGGTTTCACCGTCTCAGAAAAGCGGAACAATCTTTCTGCTGAACGTTTAGTTGATCTTTTAGTTATTTACAGTAACGTATGAGAATGATATCAATTATTTCATCAAAGTGTGTTCAATGTCGTACATTGATATAAATCCTTACAAGACGTCACATACTCGTATGTTTGAAGCCTGCGTATAAATCATAACCCACTAAATGTGTATTAAGGGTATACTTTATGGAAGTCAGTGACTTATTTATGTTATAATTTTCACTATATTGTGTTCTTATTTCACGGTTTGTAATACTTTCGTGACATATGTTTATCAAACACATACACGGTTCAGTAGATAGAACATTTTAAAATATTGATAGTAGTCATTGATGTATAGTAGTTTCGAGTGTGCGCCTGTCGTACAATCTTTGTCCCCTTTCATGCTGATCTTCACACATGCGCGGCAAGCGCGAAGAAGACACTGTGCGCTATTCCTGCATTGCCGAGCCTTCGTTGTCCACCTAGCTTCGTTGTCCACCGAGCCTTCCTTGTCCACCGTATTTAAGTTTGCCCGCCGAGTGTGGGGATGCTCCAACGGTCATAGCTCGCCCAAGTAGAGAGGACCGTCCACAGGAATAACAGAGTGAGTATTAGCGTGAGTAGACGGCAATTTACACGACACTAATATATACACTTCACTAAGTGTTTATTTTCAATAGGCCAACAAAGGACTGAAACATTTTTTGGGAGGAAACAGAGGTGGAGCGAGTCGATGAATGTCAGAAAAAGTCAAACAGTTTAATAGGAGAACCACCGTTCTGTTGGAGTGTATCGGGATAATGATTGTAGCTTTCGTACGAATAGGTAGCGTGAGCCAGATTTCAGTTTTCCGAACAATCAACACGAATGACGGGAAGCTGCTGTTTAAAAGGCAGCGCTGACTCTTTTTTTTGTTCCTTGTCTCCATTCCTCTTCCGATTCTGACGTCGACGAAACAAAAAGCGTTAAAGGAATTTTTAAACATATTGTGATCAATAATTATCTACTCAGTACAACTCTTCAAAACCTGTGTGGTAAATATCATTAATGATAGTACGGTACGGTGGCATCACGTAGCAGATTGGTGTTAGGGGTTTTTCCGAAGCCAGAGAGTCCGTTGCTGTGTCCACTAGGGGCTCTCTGAGATGACTCCCCGGCGGCCAGCAGGTGCTGATAGTCTGCACTCAACGCTTCAGACTGCGAGTCGTTCTCCAGCTTATCGCGCCATCCAGGTGCCAGGAAACGGGCTCACATCCGCACTTCCAAAATCGACCGCGCGTCCTTTTGTTTCCGGATCACACCCACCCCCACCGTCCAAATCCCTTTTGATGCGTCCCCTCGCCCAGAATGGGGTAGCCGGCAACCAGTTTGCGACCGCCGATATTACCTACTTTCTTCAGTACAGTGCAGATGCCAAAATTTACAATTATTTCTTCAAGTTTCTTTTCACATTAAACAATTTTAACAAGATTTTTGTTTCCTCATACTAAAAATTACAGTAAAATTAGCAATAAATTATGTTTAGAAAGTGCAAACATCATATATATTATTTCTATAAGGTATTTTTTTGTCACAAGCCTGTATCTTCCTTCATACTTAACCGAAATCAATGAATGAGGTGTCATTTTAAAGCTTATGGTCTTCCCTTTGGTTACATCATATTTTAAGAAATGAAGTTTTCGGAATTCGACTCTTAAAGGGTGAAAATGTGAATATTTCTAAAATGCTGTTTTCTGTATTATGAGTCAATTATCTCCCTGGATACCTATCTGAAATCGTTTTATGAAGTATCATTTTAAATATTAAGAGCTCCGCTTTAGTGACGTCATATATTAAGACAGAAATTTTTCGTAATTCGACCCTTAAAGGGCAAAAGTATCAATATTTTTGCAATTCGTTTTTGTGTCACGAGCCATTTATCTCCCTTAATATCTAACTGATATAGATAAATGAGGTATCATATTAAATATTAAGGTCTGCGCCGTGGTAACATTATATTTTAAGAAAGGAATTTTCGTAATTCGACCCTTAAAGGGCAAAAATGTCAATTTTTCTAAAATGCGTTTTTTGTATCTCGAGCCATTTATCTCCCTGGATATGTATCCAAAATCGATAAACGAAGTAGGAGTATGAAGAGTAATGACTGAACTTGGTGACATCATATTCAACGTCACTATTCATCGCATTTTATTCCCGAAATTTTCGCACGGGTCATCTAGTAGACAGTAATTTTTATAAAAATCATAAGTTTATCCGGTCTTAATGCTAATACATTCCAACTACCTCGGGATTTAAGCCATACATTCAAGTAAAATCAAAAATAGAGTGACCGAGCTTGATGGGTGAGCGGTAACGTTCTAGCCTCGCATTCAGGAGATCGCGGGTTAGAATCCCCGTCCGGGCATCCAGATTAGGGTTTTCCAAGGTTTCCCGAAATCACTCCTGGCGAATGACGGGATGGTACCTTCAAAAAGCCATGGCCAAAATTCTTCTAGTTCCTTATCCCCCCCTCCTTTCCCACCTCTATAACCTGAACGTCGAAAAGCGAAAAGGTGTAAAGCCATAAACAAACAAATAAAAATCCGAAAGAAGGAGAGTGTAACGTGGCAACTACTTTTATGCCTATGTGTGCTTGAAACTTTTAATTACTTACAAAGAATACCAACGCATTACGATCAGATCACATTTGATTTTATGTTCGTACACGTTGTTTATTATATTAAATTTACCACTTCAGATCAATTAAACCATTTAAAACTGGTTAATTAGTAATTGTTAATGAGGATATTAAAAATGTGGTAGAGTCTCTGCCGGTTTTGATGACATTCTTAGAGCTGCTCTCAAATGTGTTTTGGACTGTTCGGTTTTGAAAGTATATTCCGTAAGTCAGTCAGTACGTCATTCTGGGGACTCGTTTACAAGCTGTAGAAATTCCGTTTCAGTTTTTACATTCATTGTACCTTTGGCAGTGTAAAGTTATTATTTTCACTGTATAAAATATTTAACTATTTGAATAAGTTCAAGTGAAATGGATTACTTGTTATTTGTAAGAAGTTTGATCTTTTGCACGGTAGAGTCGTGTCAAACCCAAGATTAGTTGTTCCCCTACACGGCGAGTTGCGCTTTAGGATTTGTGCAAAGCAGTGCTACATAATTAAAATCGCAGACACTCATCCCCGTTGTTTTGTTTCAAACGTCCCACCTTAATTAACGTATACAAAAGAAGTTTTCCCTCGTCAGTAGGTGAGGTTAAGGGCACAAAAACGTATAAAGTAGGATTGTTCAATGTCCAGTGAACCACGAACCCTAGGGACATTATATTTATTACTTTACTGTGTTTATCACTAATACGAAAATTCCATTTTAGTTTAAGTTTGACGGCGTAAACATAGCCAGTCGTGACAAGAAGTCATGCCTGGTTTAGTATCTGCATTATTCAGAATCGAGAGACCGATCTCATATGTACATCGAACAAGTATTTTACTCCAGTGTGAATTATTCGAAACATTTCTAAAACTGAAATGATTCTGGCTGAGACACTTCACTAGCTGCTCAGTGCTCTTTTGAGGTATAACTTTATAGAATCACACAGCTCAGAGGTAACAAGTATAACTTCCTGTTCAAAGACAAATTTCTTGTCATTGCTGAGCTCCCTCCCTCTTTACCCACTGGTTGTTAGATGTGCTTCGTCTCATAATTTTTTCGTGACGCAACTTATGAAGTTTCTATTTTAATGAACAAAATATACTATGTAAATGTAACGATAAAAGAATTCTCTGGCAGGTGGTGGAAGGAGAATGAGGTAGAAGGATTGGGGTAAGGGGCTGATACTTCCATCACATTCCCGTAACCATTATCTCGTGACACAATCGATTGGTAATACGTTCGTTATCAAGGACTGAATCAATTTTCTGGAATGTATGCTCCATAAATTGTGTGATATTGATAGTAAATACTGAAATATAAGGCAATTTTTGTTTGATATACTTTATAGCCTTCTCCCGGACTAACATGTTTGTACAATTTATTAACTATTGTTCTAGAAATGTTTAAAAATCTCCTGATGCTATTGTGTGATGCCCGGATAAACAGAAAAATATTTTATTTCTGGTGGATAGAGAGGTTGAGTTCCGTATTTATTTTCTTCACCATGCGGCACATAGGATGGTGTCTTCCGCCTGGGATTTTCTTGATTTCTACTCATCGGGCAGCAGGCTGATTGAAGCTGTAGAGCCGTTCCAGACGTTCAGTACTGATGAAAACTCTTCGGCTTCGTCTGGGATCGAAGGCCGGTCATTAGGAAAGTAGTCTGACGCTCTATCGCCTGATCTACACGGCTCGCATTAAGGTTCGGCATGACTGGCATTGTGAAAATAACCACCTTCCGGCAAAGATTTAATACGCCTTGAAAGGGTAAACCTGGAAACAACATCCTGCTGCATATAGTGACTCATATGCAATTAAATAAGGAGACAACTACAGCTTTCTGTCCTTTTGTGATCTATTAAAATCGCACTATGCCGTGATTTATTTACCCGCGACGTAAATTGAAACGAAATGGCCCTACGGGACACATCTGTATTGAATCTGATAAACCTCCTGCGCCTTACGTTTTGTGGCGACCAAGTCCATTACGCTGATGACGTCTGTATCGATACTATCCTCCCGATATTACAATGAAGCTTTCATCTTTCAACTCCAAACAAACGAGACTGCGCCTAATGTTCTCTCCAGAGAGGTCGCTTGTAATTCCATAGACTACCAGAGACAACACAAATAAAAAATTTCCACTATTCGTTTCCATTTCAAAAAATGTGCTCTCTACAGTTTACTAATAATCAGTTGTGTAATAAAATCGAATTCATCATTTATATTAAAAGCACTTTATTCTCAAATTGTAAAAGGAACTTGCTATAAAGCGACATACAGTAGAATTTGTTTCCGCTTCTCTTAAAAAATTATTATTAAAAATATATAAAATTTTAGTTTGTGAGACTCTCCATTGAACATATCTTCCGCTAAAGTATGCATTATTTTTTGGGGGGGGGAGGGGCTGAATTGTTCCATTATTCTGAATCTTCAACATACTTAAAGATACTAAAAGATCATTCTTTAGAATGTGTCTTAAAAATAATACGATTAGATTTTTCCTGGCACAGCAATTTTCCCCCCCCCAGCTGAGGGCCAGGGGCAAGCCGTTTCAGGGCATAACAATTGTCCTTTTCGGCATTTGATGCCTTACGCTCCCAAGAGTTTTTATTAATTAAAATGGTAACAATCATAACAGACAGTAAATTTTTTGGAAGGTAACAGTATTTACATATTTTATATATTAGGAAATAAAAAGGACATCTATAGCAACTTCAGAAAACTAGCAGCAATTAACAATTTATCAACAAGCAGAACTTTTAATGATGATGGAATTTTAAAAATTAATGGTTGAAACAACTTACAGTATTCATTGCAACGGAATTCTTAGTGATTTTTAAAAATAAAATTTTTGTGATTGTTAACAATTTATTATAAATAATATCAATGACTATAAACATTAGGATTTTAATGATGACGAGATGAAAAGATGGGCGAGAATTGATTTTGGGACTACTGGTTTGTATATATCAAAATACATACCCTTGCTGATTGGTAATGGTTTTAGGCTATTAATGCTTAGAGGTATTCAGTATAAACGGGCTGTAATGTTTGGGCAGTACCTGCGATATTAGATGAGTGAAATGTTTCCTGGTGTCCTCGTCAAAGCATTCTTCTAAAATTGGGCTATTGTGGGGAGGATATATATACTATTGCTTGGGGAGTTAATGATTTACAATTTTCGTATTGAGTAAAGTAAGAAGATCGGAGCGGTTTACAAGAATATTTTTGTCTGAGAAAAAATAGTCTAGTCCGAAGAGGTTCTAATTTAGATACTGAGTAAACCATAGCAGATGGGCTGGAGGGAAAGGATGTTACGGAGGAAACGGCGCTCACGAGAATCGAGATGCTCAATTTTGGAAGGGGGAAGGAGAAAGGAAATAGGGGCGGCATACTCCTAAATGGGGCGGACAAGCATTTTGTAGATGAAGAGTAAAGTGGGTTGGGAGCTGACAGAAAGTTTCGGACGGATACATTTATCGAGGTTAGTACGGGAAAATAGTTTCTGTATTAGGGATTTGAAATGTTGCTTAAAGTTGAGGGTTTTGCCCAGATGTTTTTCTAAATATTATACAAAAGGGGATACAGTGATTTTAGTATTCCAGTTTTTAACTATTAGATTCGATTCGGATTAATAGAGGGTCTTGTGTCTGTGTTGGAATAATACCGATTGAGTCTTTGTGGGCTTTGGTTTAATCTGCCACTTAAAATAATTTTCAAGTGTGGATAGGTATCTATTGGCGCGGTGGTTAAGAAATAATGTATTACGATGTGAACCCCAGTAAGCGGTGTCGTCTGAGTATAGTGCCATAGATTCAGATTGCAGCAGAGGTCTAGGGATATCAGAAGAATACAGTATGTAAAGGATGGGAGAGAGCACGGCGCCTTGCGGTACGCCGGCCTGAGGAGTGAAAGGGGATGAAAGAGTATCATGAATTTTTGATCTGGCACGTCCTAAAAGAGAATTTTTTTTGAATGAGTTGATGAAAAGTGGGGAGGGAGGTGGGGAAAGCCAAAGGAAGAAACTTTGTAAATGAGTCCATCGTGCCACACCTTGTCAAAAACCCTTTCTATGTCCAGAAATATGACAAAAGTTACATTGACAGCGTTTAGCGATTTGGTGATGTTTGATGTTAATTCAAGTAGTGGGTCAGATATTGAATGATTAGGGCGAAATTCGGCCTGAAATGATGGGATTAAGTTCAGTGAGTGGGCGAAACGGAGGATGCGTGATTGAAAAATTGTTTCAAAGATTTTTCCAGGAACGGTCAAAAGAGAGATGGGACGAAATGAGAGGGGGTCGTGAAGTGGTTTTTTAGGTTTCGATATCATGAATATGGTCACTGGTAATGGAGTCACCAAGGCGTGCTGTAGAAAGGGTATCATTGAGTGAAGAACTATATAGGACATGATCAGGGGATAACGTGCCGCGAACAGAGACGGATAGTTTGTGGAAAGTTGGCAAATATTTTAGGTAAGGATGAAGTCAAATAGGGCAAGGCCTTGGAATTACAGGAGTGATCGCCGAGGGGTGTGTGCCCGACATTAAAATCACCCAGAATTATAAAAATTTTAAATGAGGAAAGATATTTTAAAAATTCAACAGGAAGGGGATCTTGTGGCCGGGAGTATAAACAAACTACAAGAAGAGGAGGGGAGTTTTTGTGGAAGACTTGAACGGCAACAGTTTCAAGGAAAGAGAACTGAGCAGACAGGGAGACATGTGTGGCATAGATAGAAGATTTAGAGAAAATGGCTACACAACCCCTAGCCGATCTCTTCGAAACGCTCTATACCCTGAAATTTTTAAAAGGGGATGAGGGAGAAGCCAACGTTTCAGCCACGGCTACTATATGAGAGTCATGTTTGATAGCTGAGGTCTGGAAAAGTTTTTTTTTTTTAGTATCGAATCCACCAATATTCACGTAGAAAAAACGTAAAGATTCACTCGCCATTGTCGGGTCTGTCTAGTCGGGAGAGGTAGGATGGAGGAGGTAGTTTGCTAACTTTGACGTGTAGTTGGTTGTTTTCTGACTATTTATTTATTTGTCGTATGGCAAGCAACTAATACAATAATAAATATATACAATGACAAGAACGTTGGTAGCGTTCACAAGCTGATGTCCAATTCTTCCAGCCATTCTAGAAGGAACTTGTAGCTCCAAAAACATCTTCATATGGTCCATCATACTTCCGTAGAGGGCATTCCCTGTAATATGCTCCACACTCTGGGAAGGAGCACCGCAGTCACATGCAGGAGAATCCTGAAGACCCCACTTATACAGCATGGCGTTGCATTTCGCATGGCCTGTTCTTAGGCGATTTAGTTTGACCCACTGGTCTCTATTTAGATGGAATCTGGAAGTCCAGGTGGGATCTTTAATATCTGAATGTTTTACAGATGCGGAGTTCCAGCTTTGTCGCCATTTTTCCATGACATCAAAGTCAAATACATCTTGCCATACCGGATTTCGGATTTAAGACGAGTGGGTGGTAAGTTATTTAGAACCTCGTGGATTGGGAGATCTGTGGATGATCAGGATGGTGTAGTTTTATCCACTCACGTGCCGTTGCTTCTTGGCGTCTTATCTCTGGAGGTGGTATTTTGCTGATCAGGTGCAACCAGGGGACTGGGGTGGATTTTAGGGTGCCAGTTATTACTCTCATACACTCATTCAGGTGGACGTCGATTTTTCTAGTATGAGTACTACGTTGCCACACTGGAGCACAGTACTCAGCAACAGGGTAAACCATGGTGAGAGCGGTTGTTCGTAGTGTGTCGCATCAGCTCCCCATGAAGTACCAGCTAGCTTCTTCATGATGTTGTTTCGTGTTTTCAGTTTCTGACTTGTGTTTTCGAGGTGTTTTTTGAATGTTAAGGAGCGGTCTAAGGTGATGCCAAGATACTTAGGATGGAAATTATGTTTCACCCTCTGGTGGCAGAAGTTCACTTTGAGCTGCTGATGTGCTATTCTATTGCTCAAGTGGAATGCGCATACTTCTTTTCATTGGGTTCGGACAAAGTCTCCACTTTCTATAATATGTGTTCAAGGTTTCTAAGTCGTTAGAGAGAATGCTCTCACCTTCCTCTAATGTGGCAGTTTGGACGGCGATAGCTAAGTCGTCAGCGTAGCAGAATTTATTGCCGGTTGTTTCTGGCATGTCACTGGTGTACAAGTTGAAGAGCAATGGAGCTAGTACTGACCCTTGAGGTAATCCATTTTTTATTGTAAATGACTTACTTGTCTTATGTCCGACGGTGACCTTAAAATATCGTTGGTCAGCATATTCCTCAGAGTGATGTTAGTTTCCTGCAGGGTATATGTTTTTTAAGTTTAAGTAGCAGTCCATCCAGCCAAACTGTATCATATGCCGCTGTTAGATCGACAAAGGCTACTGATGTTTTTAACTTCTTCTGAAATCCAGCCTCAATGTATGATGTCAGTGCTAATACTTGCTCACAACAGCTCCGTTTTAGTCTGAAACCTGCCTGATATGTTGGTGTTATGATATTTATTATTCCTTGTATGCGGTTAAGGATGAGGCGTTCTAGAAGCTTATAGCAAACACTGAGTAGAGCAATAGGTCGATAGCTTGAAGCATCATCTGCTGGTTTGCCTGGTTTGAGGATCGTCAAGGTGTGAGCCATCTTAAATTCTGGGGGGACTATCCCAGTGTCCAGGATATCACTGAAGAAGTTCTTGAGCCAAGTTCTTCCCTGCTTGCCGAGATATCTTATGAATTCTGGGAAAATGCCATCTAACCTGCAGCCTTCCTCATTTTTAGCATTTTGATGGCTTTCTCAACTTCTTCATGACTAAATGGATTAGAAAGGATAGGATTATTTCTAAGGTTGTTATCCATTTCAATCATCTTTCTCCATCTGTTTCTTCATGGCAGGATCTATTGGGACTTTGTCAGCTCTTGTTTTATGTGCAATGCCATTTCAGCTGGTGTAATCCTGGCTCCTCTTTGCACATGTTTGAGGCTGCACCCAGTTTTCTAAGGAGAGTCCATGCATTTCTACTGGAGTGAGTAAAGCTCATTTGAGAAGTTAGCTCTTTCCATTTCTGTTTCCTCCCTTCATTCAGTTTTTCTAATATTCTTTTTCCTGTTTCAGGGTCACCAGTTTTTTGAAATTTTCATATAAAGTTTGCGTAGATTTGTCCCAGCATGGAATGTATTGTTTCCTGTACCCTCGAGGGATGTTTCGTTAGCTGCAGCAATAACAATACCTACAAATCTCTTGTAGTTTTTCACTTTTGGGGGTATCCATCGCAGGTTATTATCTACCTCGGAGCTATAATTGTCCCAGTTTGCCCTCTTTAAATTCCACCTTGGTTTATGAATCGATCTGATAACAGGTATTGTGATACCAACACTGATTAGTGGGCTGTGTTGGCTTCTGGGGAAATGCTGAAGGACTTTCCTTGTGTGGTCTAAAGGTTTTCTTTCATCTTTTTCATGACTAATTTTAACAGTAATATTTAGAAAATGTAGGGACTGTTGTTCATGAGTTTAATAATATCTTGTTTTCTGTCCTGAAATAGGTTAGTAAGTACAGTTATTAATAATCTTATTAAATCGTCTTTTAAGGATAGGTCGTCCACCATTTCGGAGTCGACAGTGTCAGGTATAGGAAGAGGGTCGTCTTGGCATTTAATTTTTGCTGTCACATTCGGAGGTTTTGCTTCCTTAGGTTTCTTTGGACACTTTTTAGGTGTGGCGTTATGAGTACCAGAACAGTCGGTACACTTTGGGGGAGCTTCTTTTTAGTGCATCTGATAATGGGATGATCACTACCTCAGTGGGTGCATGTAGGGGTCCGTTTTGTGCATGAAATGGAGGGATGTTCGTAACTGAGGCAGTGGGAACATTGTGCTGGCAATGGGGGTGAAGGATGAGTTGGCTCGGTGAGATACGATATATCTGGAAGAAGAAGCCCTCTTCCAGAAGTTGATCTATTACATATTTGTTGGGTGTGATAATATGCATCATCATCGTTGGTTTGTAGTCTTTCTAGATCTAATTCGGAATACTTTAATAAACTCAAGACTTTGTTCTGTTAGTGCTTGTCCAATTTCTTTTCGGAAATGTCAAAGTCCACTCTCTTAACCACAACTGAGGAAGTAGGGGAACGGGGAGGTTGTAGGACAAGGAAGCGAGGAGGAGCGTATGTTACAGAGACTTTTTTATGAAATGCTGTGGAAAGCTGGGTCTGGATCAGACTGACGAGGTCAGCGCAAGGGCTCTTGACAATGAGAGAGGCACGAGTGGTCTTGAGGTAGTCTATTGATTTCTGAATATAATGGCGGAGGGCTGTGGCGATTTCTTTTTGAGTGATTTGAGAAGTGATGTTGTTCACAAATTAGGTGTGGACAGGTGTAGGGCCTCGGTAATGGAGGAGGTGAGGGGGAGATTGTTGTGAAATGGATGGTTATCCTGGTGAGAGAGAGGTGAATTATTTTCAAAAACGTCAGGGCATGGTGATAAGTCCATATGTTCAGAGGGAGCGGGGTTGGGCGGAGTGGATGGTCCATTCTGTTTAGATTTCTTTTCGTTGCAGGAAGAATTTGGTTTGAAATATTTACAGGATGCTTTATCTTAGAGGCTTTTTGGCGAGTTGAAGAGGCAGGGGGAGTCCTAGCCTTAAGGGCTTCGGAATAGTTTTGGGAAGGATGCTGGGATCTCATAGTGAAAGTGTAGCTTGTGGTTTGGGCCTAACAAGCTTTCGGATGAAATGAGTAGTTTAAAAAATAAAGAAATAAAGTAATTATCTTAAGGCTGAGACTCTGAACTCCAAAACTATGTAGCTCTTTGTAGGAACTTTCTAGTAAATTCGTTTAGAGTGCTATATTTCGATATTGTAAAAATCGGTGACAAGCATTCAGTTGGAAATATTCAAACTAGTTTCATGAAAACCCAAAACGTGAAGCATGAATTTTGTGCCGCTGCTGTATCCTGTGTGTACTGGGGAGGAGCAGTTCGATTTCGGTGAAGTGGGCGGACCCCTACCTGCAGCGGCAGATCAAAGGAGCGCTCATTGTGTCATCTGAGGCAGCCGATGCGTAGTCTAACGAGCAAGCAGGAGTGCCGGCACAATAGAGCTCCCTGTCCGCACAATAAGCACGAGTCTGCTTTCAAAATACCGCCGTCAGACCACCACTATAAAGGAAAGCAGCAATAGCCCAAACATCGAACCACACCTTAAAATACAGCATCTTAAAATTCATCACAAACAACGTAGTGCTGATCGTTGAATAAAAGTGAGATATATGCTCTTAATTCGTTCATTTACTTTTCGACGTTCAAGATTCCAGCTCCTGATATAACCTGCCATCAGGTTTCAGGATGTTGATGGTATTTTCGGACATCTGACGACAAAATAATCTAATCCTTGCATAAACTAATTTTGTTTGGACTTTGGAACTTCGTATTCTTTAAATGCCCCTTTCAATACTACCTCTGTGAAGTTTTATCATTCATAAATTTGATGGGACAGTACTAGGCCATTTAACAGATTTTCACCGTGTGGTTGGCTATTAACTGGGTCAGCAGAGGGGGTTCCGAACAAATGTCTGGACTCGAGCGCAGGTATAGGCAGGTCCAGCGAGGTACTTCTAAACAATGGTAAAACATTTCCGTAAGCGAAATTTTCTTCGGATCTTCATCAAGTTCCGAAACATTCGAAGCAAAAATCGTATACGCCGGCGCTACTTAAAGGTCCGAGAGTCAGTTATGAAGTAGTAAGCAGAGCGTTCACTCAATAGTGGTCAGTCTTCAGGACACAGAGAACGGTTTCATTTCGCCTTAGCCGACCAATATACGTATTCTTGTAAACATTACGCCTGTTAATGAAATTTGCCAGTCACAGAGACGACCTCAAATTGAGAATTGGTATGGAAAGGAAGGTTCCTTTAGGGTTTAGAGAGTCGTCAGAAGAAGAAACACACTGATTTTTTTTCTGATCATACTTTCAATTAATTCTACGATTTTCTACAGTATTTACACCATTCGTAGTTCATGGTAATCAGAAGAAACATACGATATCATTTAAATCTTATAACTGGTAATTAAATGAGTTCTGAAGTTTAAATAAGAAATACTTGTAGAATTAATTTCCATTGGTAGAAGACAGTTGTGAAATATATATAAAAATGTACTCACTGATATGTGACTGATAATCTTCCAATTTATATGTTTATAATCGGTTCCAAGTTCTTTTTGTATGTTTCCTCGAACAGAAATTATGATCTGTTTGACAAAACAGTATTAACATTTATTGAAAAACCAGTTCGCAGTTCATACAATATTACTTAACTGAGGTTGCTGTTCCTAGTTGCATGTTGGATTTCTAATTTGAAAAAAAAAAAAAAATTCAAAAAAAAATTCAAAAGATTCGCCGCCCAAGAACTGCGGATCGCTTTTTGAATTTAGCTCAGGGCTTTGGTGCAGAAGTAGTTCATTTGGAAAAGTGCACCATCATCTCTTTTACCCTGCGAGCCAAATCCTGATGAAAATTACTTCCAGTTCTGCTAACCCCGAATCAAGCGCCGGACACCATCACCGTGAGGCAAGCAACTGAGCTAATGGGGTAGAAGTTACATTTATTAGGGAGTTAAATTACAATTGTAATTCCCGTACCTAAACATCCATGCCCGTTATTTACAGGTTTACTGCTACTAACCTCTTCAATCCTTTTCTGTACATTGCAAGAAATAAGTTACCTCTTCTCCACATTGGCCTCTGTTTGTAGCTTATCTAATGCAAGAAAACACCGCCGTCTTAATTCCTAATTTATTTGTTACACACTCCATTTTCACGAAGAAACGTAAATTGTCCCTTCCCAGAAATAATCGAGGAATGAGGGTTCTCACCAAAAATAATTTGTCGTATTCTTCGTGTTTGTTGTTTGCCAGGAATATTGCGTCACTATTCTCAGTAGAACCTCCTTTAATGGACTCCATGCCATCTCAAAAAATTAATTATAACTAAAGTAACCGTTTCAATCAACCATTAACAGAGATAATTAGGCCTAATCGTACCTAACACTTGCAGTCCACTAAAATTATCAGCACTATAAAACGTATGATTGAATTTTATCTCAGTCCACATGACTGAAGGTTCGGTGTCTTCTTAATCACTGACTCCAAATTCTGACAATTCCAGAGAGCAGC
The DNA here is from genome assembly GCA_031002005.1 of Vandiemenella viatica. Classification (NCBI taxonomy): domain Eukaryota; kingdom Metazoa; phylum Arthropoda; class Insecta; order Orthoptera; family Morabidae; genus Vandiemenella; species Vandiemenella viatica. The sequence goes on along the minus strand of JARYHS010013631.1, from coordinate 53,201,395 downwards.
AGGTTTTGTTGTTAAACATAGTAGCATATTGTAATCGTCATAGCGCGAGGAATTAGCACAGTCTAAAATTACACGGAAACCTACAAGATGTAGACTGATACAGTCAGTATAAGTGATAATCAAAAGACATAAGATCACTAAGCAGACTAATGAAGCCTTGTATTATTCAAAATTATCATAACTAATATACAGAAATTCTTCTCAGGTTTTCTGCGGAATCAGTTCTTCCATGTTTCGTCAACAGCTTCTGTTGACTTCATCAGGCGAAAAGGTTTAAGTTGACACTACAACAGCAAGACACTGACTGTGCATGCCTCGCTGTTTCAGCAGGCGGACGCCTGTCTCAACTTCGATCTTTTTGCCTGATGAAGACAACAGAGGATTTTGTCGAAACGTCGCACATGGAAGAGCTGATCCAGCAAAATGCCCCAGAAGAATTTCTGTCGTCCGTACGCCGGGAAATACTAAATTCTCACACAACTAATTTAATTAAAGACAGTATAAATATTTCGAAATTCACAGTCAATTAAATAGCTACAAGCAACAATTTCCTTATTGTCCTTTTTTTTCTCTATTTCTTTATTACAATCGATCAGCGAAGAATCGGTTAACAGATTGGAATGGACACCATGTAAATGAGGTACAGAATTTAACAAACATGAAAACTTATTAACCTTAAAGAAGCTATGCGCTTACAAAGGAAGTCTCGATACCGGTGAGATTATAGCAGTTGTGACGGCAGTATCACGGTGCTCTCAGAGTGCTGGCCGTGAGGCACTGGACCGTGGCGAAACAGCCGCAGCAGCAGAATGGACATTCCTGCGATGCCCTCGGGGCACATCGACCTGATGCGTGGCCACACCAACTTCTATACCGCTCTCGACGGTTGGACGAAAAACTTCGTACGCTTCCCACCCGCCAAAAAAGCTTCACTGCTATACAACATGCAAACGTGGTCCTCCAGGACTTGCAAAACAGCATAGACAATTCATCCCAAATATTGAGTACAGGACCCATTTTGAGTACCCAGCATCAGTCGGTGGAAGTGATAGACTTCGGGATGCCATTCTCTGCCTAGTCTTCTTCAGGCAGTGTACTGTGGAGTTTTAGTCTTTCGACATTTACTCCGTCTTCAGTAGATGTTGTAGAACTTCTCGATAGGTGTATCTTCTTATTTTGGGCCTTGTTGATTTATCCTATTTTGGTGTGTCATCAGTTGCGAGCGCCAGCAGTGTGTACTGCCGGGCTCGCTGATCTTCACGAGTCTGTCTGGATGAGTTGCGTGAGCAATTCAATGAAGGTTACAAGTTTCGAACCCAACTCTGCATTTGCAGCTTCGTGGTTGCAGCATCTAGGAGGCTGTGGTCGACTTAATGTTCGACCGAGTTGAGTTCTGTGTCGAGCTCTCGAATCTTGGCGAGGCTGATCGGGGTTGCATGCCCCGATTGCGCAGCTGAGCTTTGCACCTTTCTTGGCAGTCTAACGGCGAACTTCGCTGGGCGGTGCGACTCTCTCCGTAGAGGGGGCAGACTCAGCAGGACGACTCGTCGTTTTCCCCCGCTGCAGTCGCTTCCGGGCAGGACATCCTCGGTGGTAGGCTGCATGAAGTCCACCGGATTTGCAGCAGGTGGGGTTCTCTTTTGGCCTGAGGCAGGCCGCAGGCTGATGCTCTTCCCCGCAGCGCACGTACCTGAGCTTGCGGGTGCAGTGCTTTGCATTGTGTTCAAAGCCTTGGCATTTGAAGCACTGGATGATGTCGGTCTTGCGCGCAGGTCTGCTGGAACTAACTGAGATCTTCTGGGTTGTGGGTGTTGTCTTCGTAGTAGTTACAGTTATCTTGATCTCTTCTTCTGCCGGTAGGTTCTTCTGTTGGCGGTTGAAAGAGGTTTGCACTTCAGCAGTTAGAGGGCGTCCATTAATTACGTGAGGTGATATAGGGGAGGGGTGAAGCGGGTGTCCAGCGAAATCTCACCAAGAAGAGGGGAGTCAACGGAAATCTCAGAAAAGGATCCACAAAACGTCACGGATGTCGAGTTTACGGGGGGGGGGAGGGAATAAGGTCTAAAAACGACGCGGTTACCGAATTCTGCTAAACGTAGTTAGTGGACGCCCCATAAAGACAGCTTGGATCAACTCTCTACGCCGATCCTGATGGGTGAATGATATTGTTCTGGCATAACACTGCAACACTGCAGTGTTATATTAATATGATTTTTAAAAAATAGCTTCTTAATGAGTACCAGTTACTTCCAGACTGTTATACATTAAATTGGCGTGTCTGTCGTTAAATTTTTATATATAAGTCATGCCTATCAAAAACAATAAACTTTTGCGGAACAACCAGCAAATTAAGAAAAAATAGAGGTTTTCTAGCTAAAACGCGAGAAAAACAAAGAAAGCAAACAGTCACGGAACATTCGCTCTAGTATTAACAAAAGATAACTAGGACAATCAATTAATGTTGATCATTGTAACAATCCCAAAAGGCAACTTCCTGTTAATTACAGTCTTATAAATTAAATAAATTTGTATGTGGAGAGGTATGCAGTGATAAATTGTAAATCAGTGTAGTTTTCCTGTCGGTGTATACCGCTTTGATGAATGCAAGGTTGTTAAATGAACCGTGACTTCATTAAAAGCAATAAAGTGCGTGAAATTATAATTGACTATAATTAAGAATGTTTTGAGTTGTATAATTTTGTCAGTTTAATGTTCAAACGCTTGTAAATAATTTTTTTTTCATTTTACAAATATTTCATTATGATTATATTTTTACGATTTCTATAGTTGCTACAAATGTCAGCGTTTCAGAAATATCAGGCTATTATTCCAATGTTCTTTGGAAAAAAAAATTTCGACGCTCTTGATTGCGAACGGAAAATCTCGATTGGAACTGTGCTGGCACGACGCTGTGTCACTACTTAGTTAGAAACACGCTTTAAATTTTTGGAAGAAGTTTGATTTCTTCTTCTTTCAGAGAGTTTAGACGGAATAAAAGTCAAAGTAAATGTTTGTCGTTGGTGTAATCATTTGAGCTGCTATATAGCATTGAAAAGTATAAGTAATTCAGTTGCATAGTTTGGTGAAAGTTTAAGCCACTTGACAAATTTCGTGTGAATCTTTGAAAACGAAAATAAAAACACCAAGTTCCGAGTTGTTTCATAGCATGAAATTGTCTCCATTCTACAATACGAAAAATTATTTTGGTTTTAAATGTTTGTGATTATACCTGTCTTTAAACCAATACCGTAATATCCAACGTAGTTTTAATTTTCGGATGAGTTTCGAACACACCGGGGTTATATATATATTATTGTTATGTTTTTTCGTCCACAACACATGTCTTCAAAGTTGTGCATGCATATCTGAAGCATCCTGAACAAGGTAAAGTGAGTTTACAGTTTATAAACAGAGTGTTTTCGATTAATGCTCACAGTGTGTGACATTGGAACAGGTAGTGATGACGTAGGCACGTACGTGGAGACTTCTGTGTACCGTGTACCCCAGACTTGGCTCCGTCAAGGCGCCACAGTGGCGCCTCAACCCCCCCCCCCTCCTCCCCCCCCCCCCCGCCAACCAACCCATCCTTCCCGCCTTTATCCACCCCTCCCTCTCTCCCGCGTTCGCTTTGTCTCTCTCCTGTGCGCTTGCTGGTATTTAGGGCTTTCGCGCGGCAAAACTTGCCGCTCTCGTCGCTAGATTAAGATTTTATTCAATGAATATATAGCAGGAAGTGAGTAAATAGGCTACGTAATGCAATTTCTTGTAACAGAGAGGCCATCGATCGAGGCGGCTCACCAGCCAGCCCGTGGCTCACAACAAACTGTTTTGATGCAAGACAAAGGCACACAACTACTTCCTCCCAGACGTGGCAACCGCCGTTGTTTCTCGACTAACCAAATACTTATTTACCCTCTTTTTGCATATTTGTATTTTCATTAGTCTGAAAAAAAACACAATTTTTGGGCATGATGTATAATTTTATTTGTAATTAGGCTTAAACTATTTATAAAATGCAGTTTCATAAATTCCTCTTCAGTAGGTAGCACTTGAGTATATTCCATAATATAAACCGAGCGTGGTGGTTGAGCGGTAAAGCTCTGGCCTCGCGTTCGGGAGGCCACAGATTCGAATCCCCGTACGACCATCCAGATTGCGGCTATCTATGGTTTACCGAAATCAAAACAGGCGAAATAACTCCTCAAAAGGTCATGGGCGAATTCCTCCTCACTTCCTGCTGGCATTCCTTTCATGTCTCCAATAACCTCGACGAAGAATAAAACGAATAGAGAAAAAAAAAATCGTGTTCTAATGCAACTTGAAACATTTCGTTTTACTTATTACGTTTCATACATTTGTATACATACACACATTTGTTCACCAACAACTTTTCTCGTACTTAAAAAACGTAAGTGATAATATCAGGTGCGCGTAGCTTAAAATGTCCTGTATGGTGGATAGATTTTTCAACAAAGATCCCCTTCTGATTATAATTATATATAAATGTAAGATACAAACTAATTAATCGATTAAATTTAGTTATATTATTTATAATCAGATTTATTTATTTATTTGATTTCTTTAATTTACTGTAGATGACTGACTTTTTTATGGAAATAACTTTGCCTGTGCCCGATACTACCTAAAATTGTGGTGTATTAGAGGCCGAAGGAATGAATAAACTGTAACTTTTGCATTCAAGTCTATTCCTCCCACCGAGGGTACAGTACGTCTACTTTTACATCCCATCAGACAGTCGAATTAGCATCAACAGTGTCTTACGCCTAGCTCTACTCGAAATACGGAATGATCTGAGAGTTAATCCGGCCATTTTGATACCCAATTTAGATATAACATCTTCAGAAGATACCACAATTTTTACACGTAATTACAGATAAATTTAGTATTTTTAACGCTATCGGATTCTAAAGTAAAGGGAGGATGTATTATTGGCGCAAGGAACATTAACCCAAACATTGTTCTTTGTTCCGATACATACATACAGTATGTGTGCAGTAGGGCGACAGCTGTGTGGAGTGAGGCACATCAGAGGACTGACTCCATAAACACGGAGCCCGGCAGTGTAACTGGTCTGTTTGAGCAAGCACGAAGTGTAGCCGACACGCCAGGCGCGACACGCGTACACAATCCCACTGCATATACACCCAGCGCGACGCCGACGTACTAGCGTCTACACGTTCCTACTCTCAACAACATAACATAAACCATAAGATGCCCAATAGTTTGGACTTGTGAGTTAATGCGTCGTCATAGTGGACACAGATATATAAGATTTTTTTTATTTTGCTTATGGCTTTACACCTTGTCGAGGTCATTACTGTAATGGACGGTTTTGAGACATATTAGTTAAGGTTAAATATTAGTACTTTAGTTGAAAGCAACGTCCCGTACACACGCGCAGAGTACGCGTGAGGTTAGCCTCGTTTTGCAGACGCGAGCGTCAGCAGATGCCAGGACGGAAGGCGATGACCGGGGTAACGACCGATCGAACATCTAGAACGTTCGACGATCGGGATAAATTACGAGCGACGGTACGCACTCACGCTCTTCTGCAAGTATCAGTACTGTAGGGCAGACACTATGTCAGTTTAATGGTTAGGGTGCCTCTCTATGTAGCCGGGTCTCGCGTCATGGCCGATAGCAGGGACCATCGCTACCAAGACTAGCTGCTAGCCATTCTCCATTGTAAGTAATGGATCCACCATCTATACTTTGAGTAGACCATGGAAAACCCAAATCTGGATGCCCGGACAGGGATTCGAACCGGCGTCCTCTCGAATGCGAGGCCAGAACGTTACCGCTCAGCCACCACGCTCGCTCGGTACCACAGATTTAAAGTTCGGGCCAGTTGTGCCAGCTAACTTGATTATGGTTTGCAGTAAACATCTCTGAATTACACAACCTTCCACACTCTCAGCTTGTTTTATGAACGATAGACGGTCAGACGCTAGTCCGTTATTTCAGCCTATCACAAATTGGCTTCAGCAGATCGCGTAGCTTCTTATGGCAGTTCTGTTGGCGACTTTGGAGGTCCGTGCGTGGTGGGTGAGTGGTTAACGCTTTGGCCTCGCATTTGGGAAGACGCCTGTTCGAATCCCCGTCCGGGCATCCAGATTTGGGTTTTCCATGATTTCCCCAAATCACTCTAGGCGAATGCTGGCATGCTTCCTTCAAAAGGCCATAGCCGAATCCCTTCCCGTTCCTTTTCCCCACTCCCATCCCGCCTCTAATGACCTCGACGTCGACGAGGCGTAAAGCCACAAGTAAAAAAAAAAACTAAAAAAATAATTAATGAACAATGTTGCAACTTAATGCTATTTAATTAAGACCGTGGGTAGAACCCACGCTGAGGATTACATAGCAAGTGATAGAGACCGCATTAATCGAGTAGTTCAATTGTAGCTCGACCCTCTAAAATTAAGTTCAGTAAATTACTCAGGAATTACAGTCAATATGTCTCCGTTGGCTCAATGCTGCGTTATTGATACCAATATTCTGTCAGTATAACAACCAATGATTCACGCATGGTGATAATAATTGTTTTAGCTGTACAGCAGATAGGATTTCTTAATTGTATTGCCTCTACATACTGCACCTTTTATTAGCTACCCAAGTTAATTTCTCATTGTTACAACACATATTGGTGAAGGGGTAACAAAGAACTTTTTAAAATTCTGTGTGTGCAGCACAGCATCTTATGGCAGCGAAGCATTCAATTTAAGAATACCGGTAAGAAAGAAAAATTCAAGCATTTGAAATATGGTGCTATAAAAAGATGCTGAAATTAGGTGGACAGATAGAGTACGTAATGTTTTGGGAATAATGGGTGAGGAAAGAAGTTTGCGGAAGAGTCTTACAGAAAGAAGAAACAGGATAGTGGGTCATATATTGAGACATTCAAGATTGGTTAATTTGTTAGTGAAGGGAACAATCTAATGTAAGAACTGTAGAGGAAGACAAGGATCAGAATATATGAATCAGATAACTGAGGATGTGGGTTTGAAGGGGTATGTTGAGATGAAGAGATTAGCAAAAGATATGAAGGGATGAAGGATTACATCAAAGCAGTCGAGAGTATGATGACAGCAAAAAATGAATAATTATGATCATCGTACAGAGTCCGTAACCGAAAAGTGGCAAGATAGCATCTCCTTAAATAAGATGTTGTGAGTTGATTTCATTTAACTAAGACATCGGTTAGGACCCATACACACGGGAACACAGCAAATTCTGGAGCCCGCACAAAGCTACAATCGGTGAGCTCAATTCTAGCTCGACGCTCTCAAATTAAGTTCAGTAAATCATTCAGGTATAACAGTCAGCATGTCTCCGTTGACTCAATGCTAGTTTCTATGTTCCCTATATTTTTCAAGTATAACAATCAATATCTCACACTGCCGATAGTAATTATCTTAGTTGTACTGTACACCAGTCATTATTTTCTAATTGTATTCCCTCTACGAACTCTTTTGAACCTCAAGACCTTCTGAATTAAATTATTTTCTTGTATACTAAGAGTGTTAAGTAGACGAATATCTAGCGTACTGTCCATGTCAATTGCTGAAGAACAGTTTGGATTTCATAAAGGAAGAAGTGCAAGAGACGCTATCGGTTTGCTGAGAACAAAGGGGAAAGATACATTGAAAGGGAAAGAGATTGTTACATGGTTTTCATAGACCTGGAAAAGGCTTTTGACAGAGTACAATGGGTGAAGTTAATGACGAATCTAAAAAATAAAGGTATTGATTGGAAGGAAAGAAGGCTAATAAGTAAATTTTACATCGAGCAAGGAGTGGGAGTGAGAGTGAGAGTGGGGGATGATCTTAAAGAAGAGGGAAAGATTGGAAGAGGTGTAAGACAGGGATGTTGTTTGTCACCCATATTATTTAACATATATTTGGAGGAAATTATGAAAAGAAGTTTAAGAGGTAAAGGAGGTGTATGCATGGGTGGACGTAGGATTACCTACATAAAGTTTACTGATGACATGGTTTTGCTGGCAGAAAGTGTCAAGATACTGAGAAGAATGTTAGAGAGTTTAGACAAAGGATGTGAGGAATTCGGAATGAGAATCAATAGGACTAAAACTAAATGCATGATGGTGGGAAAGAGTAAGAAAGAAATAACGATAACGCTACAAGGAGAAATAATTGATCAAGTGGAGTCCTTTAAATATCTCTGTAGTATTGTGAGTGGTGATATGAGCTGCAAGAAGGAGGTAAAAACTAGAATAGCAATGGCAAAGGAAGCTTTCAACAGAAAGAAAAAATTATTTTGCGGAAGGCTGGACAAAATCCTGAGGAAAAAATTAGCTGAATGTTTTGTATGGAGCGTAGGACTGTATGGAGCAGAAACATGGACGCTACGCAAAGAAGATATAAAGAGGTTGGAAGCTTCTGAAATGTGGGTATTGACGAGGATGGAGAAAATAAGTTGGAAGGACAAAATAAGGAATGAGGAAGTGCTGGAACGAATAGGAGAGAAAAGGTCACTCATAAAAACAATAAGAAACAGAAAAAAGAACTGGATTGGGCATGTGCTGAGGAACGAATGCCTGCTTAAAATTGCTCTGGAGGGGACTGTAAATGGAGAGAAAGAAGAAGTCGGCGAAGGATGAAAATGATGGATGATGTAATGATAAACGGGAAATATATAGAAACTAAGAGAATGGCGGAACAGAGGGAGGCGTGGAGGGCTGTCACCATGCGTGGAACTGCCGAATAGCAGAGAACCCGTTGATGATGATTCTGGACTCAAGATAAGTCATGAGAGTGCACCAACAATCGACCAAAAATTACGAGATTCTGCCACATGTAATAATGAAACACGCAAAAACGGTATATATTTACACGTAAGCTAGTTGTTTATAACTGACCTCTGTGGAGAAAAGTATTCAGTTATTAGATACTAAAAACTATGTTTCTTAACAAAACGCACTTAGTTTAATATTGATTTGTACTCATTATAGTCCATTTTTGAGGTGTTAAACCTGTAGTCAAGCTCTTTATATTTGGAACTACAGTCACACAACGCACTTGCTAGTGTCACCATAATACTGAAGACTGTATTCATTGTCTTTGACACAACTGACAATAACTATAGTATCAAGAACTGACCTGATTTACGTACCGACTCGTTTAGGTTCCTGCTCTTATAAAATCGGACATGAGAGCGTGAAAGAGATCTTTTTTATTCGTTTAATAACTGCCAGTTGTGAACGTTGTTCCCTCCAGAGAAACCATTCCGTCAGTCACGAGCCACTGCCCACAGCTGTACAGCTAAATAAACGCTGCCCTCCCTACGCCAACTCGTTTCCACTCTCCACTACTTTTGTTTCGTGTTGCGTTTTTCACGTTTAGTTCGCAAACGTATTGACAACGGCGAAAGGCTTTCATTATTCAATCAGTTTCAATCAGTCAACTGGAATGGAACAAATTCTGATTTTATCCCTATCTCTCTTTCTGTATTGAGTTGTGAAACGTTATTTATCTGCAACTCAATGAGTAACAATTATTTCGATCTGTGTGACCTGCAGTTTTCTCAGAAATTTAGGAAAACTGTCTTAAACAATACACAATCATTGATAACACAAGGCAACAAAAATTATTGTTTTGTTTTTGTTTGGTGCTTGGAATATCTTAACGAATTCTTCGATAATGTTTGCTGATAAATTCTAACATAGCTTCTGTTTTTCTCTATCAGGTCTAATTTTTTTTACGGTGCTTATCTTCATCATCATCATATTTCCAACAGTGTACATGGGCTGATGTTGAGGGTATTAGGGAAATAGACAAAATATACGCCTAAATTTAAGAATTAATCCAATATGTGAAGGGGACGAAAGTACGAGATCATGGGAGATTGGAATGTGATAGTTGGAGAAGGAAAAGAGGGGAATACTGTAGGAAGTTTGAATCTAGGAGAAATAAATGAGTGAGCAAGCAGGTTGTTAGAATATTGTGAAAGATATAAGCTAGTCGTGGCAAACACGTTGTTTAAGAACCATGCAAGAAGGATATGCACCAGGAAACGTCCTGGGGATACAGGCAGATACCAGTTAGATTACATCATGGCCACGCAGCGATTCAGGAATCAAGTTCTAGCCTGTAAAGCGTACCCATGCAGCAGACATAGAATCTGACCATAATTTGAAGTGCAGGCTGAAATTCAAGTGAATAAGGAAGAAATATCAACAGAACAGACTAGATGTGAATAAACTGAAACAACCTAACATGAGAGAAAAATTTGCAGAAATGGTAGACTTAGGTCTAAGCAGTAACTCTGAAAGGAGCTCAACCGACGACCAATGGAATGCATTAAAGACCGACATAATGAAAGCTGGTAAAGAAAAAATGCTCAGGATGAAGCAGGAAGAGAGCAGTACAGGCAGCTATAGCTGCTACCTGCAAACTATAAGAATCAAGTGGCTATAATAAAAGTAGAGGATCATGAGAGACTTTTTTTTAGTAGAGAATGACTGATATTAGACTGCTGTTGCGAGAATTTATTGATTTTATACAGACAAAATGAATGTCTGTGGAAAATCAAAAGTAAAGATTATTTAAACAAACAGAAAAAAAGTGCTGCATATGATATTCTTATTAGTAAATTAAAAGAAGTTTATGAACACACAAATAAAGAAACTGTGATTAAAAGTGAATTAATTAAGAACTGTTTTCGGAAGGCATAGAAGAAATATAATGAATCGCGTAGATCTGGGTCTGGTATCGAAAAGCCAAATTTGTGGAATTTCGATGCTGTTTCTTACTGATCAAGAAACGCCAAGACAGGATGGCATAGACAACATTGAATGCACAACTACGGTTTCAGTTAATGAGCTATGTAACAAATATAATTTTATTAGCAAACACAATTAGGTACATAGTTACAGTAGACGTATAAAATTTAAAATTATACTTGCTGAATATTTAGTACTATGAAAAGAGCACAAAATGGGTTCTTTATTTTTTAGAAGGTTAGGTATAGGTTTTAATTGGCAAAAACATTATCTTGCCATGAACCTTTCCTTCACCGTTAAAATATTCCAAAAAAGGTTCTAGCAACAATTAATTTAGGAAATTGATGTGACTAAATTGTGTTCACTTTAATAACCACTGTTTTGACCATTTCTGTCTAATTCAGTTCGTTTTTTTCTTTCTAATAATCAGAACAATAGCCGCAGCAACAACTAATTTCTGTGTGTCAGCCATATTGACATTTAGCAACTGACAGCAAAATGAAGTAGTAGACGGAGTGTGTTTGGGCTCAACTGCGTTCCGTCAAATGTTCCGTCTTGCATTACAACTTTCTTTTTTGTTACATGTTTATTATCCGATCAGCAAATTTAGCTTTACAGGATAAAGTTGTCTTTTATAAATCATAGCATTCTTATTGACATGGATTGAGGTCAGCCCATTAGAGCCCCTCAGTAACTACATAAAAGTGATACAGTAAATATTTTGCTACATAGTGAAAATAGTCTCAACAGTATTACAATAGTAATAAGAACAGTTATTAGTATTAAACATATATATATGTAGAACAATATACAGTTGTAATGAAGTTGATTTAAGATAACTACACTTTTGTTCATGAAATACATATAGTTTTTTTATATTTTTAATTTTTATTTTAAACTGCTGAGGATAATCTTGTTTCACAATATATGGTTTACTGGTTTATTTCGTCTTCAAAGTCACTGTTCGATAGATAAATGTCTTGAGGAAGGCGTTTTTTAAGTCTAGTTTGACCTGTTCTTTTTCCTAGTTCATAAAACCGAGCACCAGGTACTGAATTAATTCGTTTTATAAAATTTTTAGTTTGTTGCCTTATGAATTCATTGATGTAAGAAATATTTAATTCACGGTGCAGCTGACTGTTGCGTACGTACCATGGTGCGTTCACGGCTAATCGAAGAACTTTATTTTGGAATATTTGCACTCTTTGTAACTTGCTACGACTAGCACATCCCCATATTGGACATGCGTATGTTATGAGCGGTCGTAATATCATTTTGTAGATTAATAGGCAGCATTCTGTTTTTAATGATGATTTTCTATTTAATACTGGGTATAGTTTGTACAATCTGGCATAGGCTTGGTTTATTTTATTATTAATGTGTGTGTTCCACGTTAACCGCCTGTCAAGATCGACACCGAGGTACTTAATTGATTGGTCAGGTGGGTTCCATGCAATGTTATTTCCCATAATGTTTATCTCTGGCGGGTTTAGTGGGCGTCTCAGTGTAAAAATTTTGGCTTGACATTTGCCGGGGTTTAGAGATATTCGCCAGTGATTTAACCATTCGGTTAGTTGTGCAATTGCATCCTGTAGGTAATTGCGTGCGTCGTGGATATCGTTGTGTGAAGTGTATACTACTGTGTCATCAGCATACGTTGCAGTCGAGGTATTTGTGAAAGTTGGAATGTCCGACGTGTATATGTTGAATAGGGTGGGCCCTAAAACAGATCCTTGTGGGACTCCTGCTGTTACTGGTCGTGTTGAGGATATTTTTGTGCCCACTAGTACACTGAAGGTTCGGTTCTGTAGAAAGCTTTCTAAGATTTTGTACAAATATAGAGGCATTCCTGTATTTTTGAGTTTATATAGAAGTCCACTATGCCATACTTTGTCAAATGCCTGGGCAACATCCAGAAAAGCAGCCAGGGTGTGATGTTTAAGTTCAAAGCCCCTTGTGACGTCTTCAACCAGGCGTAGTATTTGGTGTGAGGTTGAGTGCATCGGGCGAAATCCAAATTGATGTGGTGGGATGGTTCCGGTAGCATCAAGGAAGGAAGTTAACCGCGTCCGTATTATCTTTTCCAGTAATTTTGATAAGGTTGGGAGTAAGCTTATAGGTCTATAGCTAGAAGGTAGGGAAGCTGGTTTATTAGGTTTATTGAAAACTATGATATTAGCATGTTTCCACGCTATTGGAAAATATCCAGTACAGAGAATGCTGTTAAAGAGTGCTGTGAGATAACTTATTGCCTTAGGGGGTAACGACTTCAGCGCTATGTTGGGTATATTATCATGACCTGGCGATTTTCTTACGGGCAAATTTTTAATTATTTGTCTCAGTTCTCTTGGGGTAGTGAATTTGACATAATTCTCCGCTCCAATGGTCATATGCCGATTGGAATCTTCGACTGTTTTGTTGAACTCATGATCTACTATAGGATTCGGTTTGAAGACGTTTTCAAAATGATCTGCTAAAATTTCGCACTTCTCTGAATCACTAGATATGTATTTGTCGTTCAATTTTAAGGGCGGTAAGACAGTGGGTTCCCTGAGAATTCGTTTCGTAGTTTTCCATAGCGATCTATCACCAGGATCTAATTCCGATAGATAATTTTGATATGTTTCGTAGCGAAATGAGTCGAGTTCTAGTTTGACCTGTCTAATTAATTGGTTTAGGAGTCTGCGAAGGTGCGGGAGTCGCTGCCTTTGCCACTGTCTGCGGGTTTGGTTTTTGTAGTTGATCAAGTCAATGATTCGTTTCGGTATTCTTTCATGGAGTGACTTAAACATTCTTGTTTGAGGCTTCTTGATTGATAGTTCTACCGCTTGGTGAATTGCAGTTGTTAGATGTTGTACACCTTCATCAATGCTGTCTTTAGTGTCTTGCCTAGAGAATGGTAATAGTATCTGATTGAGATTAAGTTCGAATAAATTCCAATTTACCTGCCCGGGTAGTATCTTTTTTGTTTGTTCTATTGTTTCGGGGCTTGTACCAAATTTTGCTAAAACCGGAAGATGATCTGAATCTAGCTCAGAAATTGCTTCCATATATATTGGTAGTGGTGTGTTTTTTGCTAGGGCAATATCAAGTATGTCAGGCACAACATTTCTATTATTAGAAAAGTAAGTTGGCCCGTGTGGTGCGACTATATGCAGACCAAGGTTACCTGCAGCGTCGAGCAGTTTCCTGCCGTTTGGTGTTGTTGCCCGACATCCCCAAGCTAAATGCTTACTGTTGAGGTCCCCCATTAATATGATAGACTGGTTATGATCAAATATTGGCACAAGTTGTTGTTGCGTAAGCCTCCGATTTGGTTGTTTATAAGCGGCAATGATTGTTATTTCGGAGTTAGTTTTAGTTTGTATTCGGATTCCGACAGTTTCGAGATCATTGGCGGGCATATAAATCGAGTAATGACTAATGCGGTTTTTAATTAGTATAGCTACACCGCCGGAGGCTATAGGTGCGTCACGATCTGTTCTGTATATTTTATATCCAGTGATTTTGAAAGTATCATTAGAGGTAAGATGTGTCTCGGTTATACAAGCAATATCAACATTGTGGCGACTCATAAATTCTGCAAGCGTAGATTTTTTATTCCGTACCCCGTTTGCATTCCAGTTTAGGAGTGTTAATTGAGAGACATTGACAGTATTATTTGCCATTTTGGAGGAAACTGGCTACTGATGACATAATAATCTCCTTTATCATGGGGAGAAAAGCAGAGATTAATCCAGAGACTAGTTCATGAATTAATTTGGTCCAGGTGGTACCTTGCTCGGTGTTGTGCTCGTTTTGTTGTATGTTTGTGTCGTAAGGTGATGCGTTGCGGTTTCCTTGTAGTATGTTGCTGTAAGAGGGACGAAAGTTATTTTGCTGAATATGCTGTGAATTTGTTTTATCTTTGTTTTGCGTTATTTGGTCAGCTGTGTGTTTAGGATGTCGTAGAGGGGATAGAATTGTTGGTAAAGACGGGAATCCCGGAGAGGCCAGATTTTGCGGTGTGTGCATATCAGTCAGCTGTCTATCTGAGTTAAGCTTGTTTTGGTGTAAAGGTTTCTTGAAACTTTTAAGTTTAATTTCTTCATAATATTTACATCCCTTAAAGTTTGCTGGATGTTCCCCACCGCAGTTAACACATACCGGTTTTGCTGTACGCGGGTGATTGCATGAGGAGTAATGGTGTTTCCCATCACAGCGGACACATCGAGGGTCAAGTTTACAGTAGTTTTTTGTGTGCCCATAGAACTGGCAATTTGTACACTGAGGAATATCTTTTGACTTTCTACGTGGTTCTACTTTAACAACGCAGTGGAACAGTCTATCTAATTCAAAGATATTGGCACAATCGCGATTTTCTTCAAGCTCAACTGCGCAGAGTGGCATAGGGTTCTTATCTTTATTTAGAAGTCTTGTTACTTTGTTCACTGGGAACTTAAGTCTGATTAGTTCTTCTTTTATTTCGTTATCTGTTAGTGAGTATGGTAAATTACGCACAATTACTGATAGATGTTTGGAGTCTGGGGCACGAAAAGTGTGGTATTTCTGTTTAATGGTATCAAAATGTTTTGTTAGCGTTCTAAAATCCTGAATAGAGGTTGTATTTATTTTAATCACTTTTCCTTTTAGTTCGGTTGAAAAGTCATTACTTAGCAAATTTTTGAGATCTCGAGTAAGTCTTTGATGATTGTTTACGTCGTGTAGAAAAATTGGTGGTGTTTTAACTACTTCTGTGATTTCGGTTGTCTCTTCTACAGGTTCTTCGCAATGCAAGATTTGGAATCTGTTTTGCGTCGGTATATCAATAACGTATCTCATTTCTGGTGGTCCATTATCAGGAGATAAGGCCCTCTGGAGGTTGTTGCAAGTTATTTTCACTATTTGTGCGCGGGCGCTTTTGACCGGTTCTTTTTTGATCGTTAATAACATCCATGGGCGACATGACACTGCTTGTATTATTTGGGCACTGGGGAGGCTGAAGGCATATTGGCGCTTGCGTTAAACTGTACATACATTTGGTTCAGCAATGCGTTGGGCGTCGTGAGATGATTGTGTTGTCCCCATCGGTTGTGAGGATTGGAGTTGATGCTGTTGATATTGAAGCATCTGCTGCTGTTGCTGCTGCTGGTGGTGGTATAAATGTTGTTGCTGGTGGAGATGGAGCTGCTGGGCTGATTGTTGTTGCTGCTGTTGAAGATCATGCTGCAGGTAGGCTGTGACCTGCTGGTGATGGGCTGTTTGACATGGCTGCTGCTCTGGAACTGCTGATGTAGATGGGTGGGCTGCGTTGTCTTCGGAAATCATCTCGTTGGTGATATCGGATGAATTTACGGCACTTATATCAGAGTTCTCGCTGATCATTGAGTTGCGAATGGCCGAAGCCAAGTCCGTGTTTATAGACATCACAAGCAACCGGTCGCTTCAGAACGTTCGGTTGTAGTTTTCCACCGATGGGCCACTAAACAGTTTGTGGGGTCACTATCGGTAGAAGGTTTGGTAGCTTACGTTAAACGATATAATATATTTACACTTATTGTTCAAAGTAATTCGCGAACACGTTGCGTCAGTAGAACTTTCCGATAGCGATACGAGCACTGTAGTGGAGGAAGTACACGACCGTTCTTCTGCTGCTCACACGGAAGTCCATTACAACTTGAGACTGCACAAGCAAAACGATCGACTAGCATGAGTGTGTGTGCCAGGCTTTAGAGAACATCCAACAGCCCACCTTCCAGCCTTTCAGCCTTCAGCAGGGGGGAGTGAAATTTGTAAAAAAAAATATCATGTGCTTTGACCTTTGACTAACACCTAATATATAACAGAGAGATGTTACATAGCTTAAGAACTAAACTTGATATGTAAAAATAAATGTCATATTTTAAATCAGGCAAGTAAAAATTATGCTTATTTTCTAAACACCAGCATCCTTGATGCCCAGTGTAATGATTCATATTTCAGCGACCACAAGGGTCTGAATTTCATAGAACGCTCAGAACAGTGTGACATCTATGACAGGTTTAAGGGTGCAGATAACTTCATCGGCATTGACTGCCACTGAGAGAGTAAAAGCCTTCATGCTTGCTCTACAAATCGGTTTTCTATTTATGTTAACGTTGGACCAGTAATATCATTTTCAAATCTCCCATATTTTCGTCACGCTCAGTTTTTCAAACTGACATCCTGGTTTATACAGATCAACGACAAAAATAAAAAAAAGGATATCACTGTATCAGGTGTTGACTAGGACTGTAAATAATTATTTTTGTAACAACTTATACGACGTAACACGGCAATCCCTTCATTTGTCTTTGGAGTTTTTGGTTTTAAAATAATTTCTGATCACACTCCTTTTAGGCACTTTTTGCTGTACACATTTAAACATGTTTACAGTGCAACCATTAATCATGACAACATGCGTATAATAATTGGGCATTATTACGTATGCGGTTCCTATGCCAATTGTGTCTACACGAAAACGTGGCTAAGCCGGCCTCGGTAGCGTAGGGGCTAGAATGCCTAGATCCGCGTACCGAAGGTCGCCCGTTCGAGTCCGGCCGAGGGCATGGGTGTTTAGTGTTGTGTCTGTGAATGTATTGTCCATGTTGTAGTGTCCTTGTTTCAATACATGATAGCAACAAATCACATTGAGCTGGCTGTATGGCCCAGTAGCCAAATGCCATTAAAAAAAAAAAAAAAAAAAAAAAAAAAAAACGTGAATAAGGGTTAGTTTAATTCAGTAAATTTCCATTTTATCGAATTACTATGTAATTTTTTATTTTTGGTCCCTTTGTTGTAGTAATACTTGACCTTTACAGTTAGTTTTGGTTATATGCCACATTTGCGGTCGTTATTTGAAATATTGCACAATGTTTTCGATATGGTCTAGATAAGCTCTACGATTTTACGAAGTGTATGTACTTTAGATGTGTTAGATAACACCGACAAATTCCCAAGTAATTTGCACGTACCGTTTTTGTTTGTATTCATGTCCATAACTATCCTGTAGATACAACGACTCTGAAATATTACTTTCTATTAATTTTACTTTACAGTACCTAATAGGAACCTGTGATATAATTTGCTAGCTTGTACGTGGGAGCGTGAAATTTATCAACACTGAGAAACATAAATGTGCATAATCTAAGTTTTAATTTTCAATACCAGAAGTTGCGGAGTAAATAATAATTGTTAATTATCATATCTAAACACTATAATGTACTATACTACGGATTATTCAGAGTCCGTTTCTGTGTAGCAATGTGACATTATATTATATTCCATTTGCCTGTTACGTATCTTGAGAGCTGACTTTTTTGGTTCTTCTCCATACTCGAAGTAAATAAATAAATATATTTATTACAGATAACTACTTGCGGAAATAAGAGATGGTATAGAATCGGCTAATTAGACGAGAATCAGCTGTCATAAACAACATTCCAAGTAATTAAAACAATCTACAAAACACATCAACACAAAAAGTTGTGAGACAAAAATATCAATCAAACAATATACAAAGACTGTATAGCTAAGCGTAAGTACACTGCTTAGAAAAAAAAAAAAAAATAATAGTTATTATTGAGAACACGTATCCTCAGAAGCACAAATTTCCGCACATTCTTAGAACACTTCCTAAAATGCCACAGCAGACTAGGAAAATAGTCAAAAGCATAAAAATACATAAAGTAACCGAAATGAACACTGAGATAATCCTCAAAAATCCCATTATATAGTCAACAAACACACCAGACAAGGTACATTTACCAAATTTTACCCATTCAATATAAATCGCGCAGACGTTTTGTGAACGCACATATTTCAATATATTAGTGATGAACTCAATAAGTATTGGGGCATATCAATTACACTGTTCATCCGAGTGATTGAGTATACGGTATCATTCTGTGAAATGATGGAATGTGAGAATTGGTGATTATTACGTGTGTGCTTTTTGACTGAATGTGTGATTGTTATAGATAGTTATTTTTTCGAAAGTGACAAGAAATTACGTGTCGTGTCGAAGTTGAATAACTCGATAGTATTAAGCTCGGCCACACATCAGTACGTGACCAGAGGTGTCGCACAGGTGGGTGACGAGGAAAGGCTGCCTTACACTTCCGCGCGTCGAGCGTCTCAATGCCGGCGGTCGTTGTTACAAGTGCGACGACAGATAAGGATATGGAAATGGTTGAAGACGCTACACCAGCCGCTGTGTTTAGCATTGTGCGTATACACGGTGACGAGTACTCGGTGAGTAAAGATTTAACCCCGAGAAAGCGTACCACTACTCCACCAGAGAGGACATACAATAAACAGCCACGTGCCGTCACTACAGAACGAATGAGGTGAGCAAATCTACTGCAGTCAGTCTAGCAGTATCGAAACTAGGTACAACCAAGAAACCAAAGAAAGCTAAGGCACAAAATAAGAAGACACGGAGACCAAGAAATTCACTAGACGGCGATCTCGACTCCCTCCCCTACACAGCAAACGGGGCCGAGTCTATCCCCCGGCCGATAAGGCAAACGCCTTAGCAGATTCCTTCGAGAAGATCTTTCAGCCATCAGTAGTGGAAGGCCAATTGCAAGTAGAAGAAGTACATCGCTGCCTAAAAACCTATCTGTGGGCTGAGGAAGGGGACGACGAGGAAGTAATTGACACCATCACTCCAGAAGAGGTTGCGAGCTGCCTAGCCACACTTCACCCAGATAAAGCACCAGGTCATGATCGAGTATTTAATAGCTGTCTCAGGAATCTACCACCGAAAGCGTCAATCTACTTGGCGGCAATCTTTAACAATATTCTTCGCACTCAGCAATTTCCCCAATGCTGGAAACATGCTGAAATTGTGGCAGTACACAAAAGTGAGAAGGATCCCCACCTTCCCCAAAGCTACCGGCCAATAAGCCTCTTGCCGTATGTAAGCAAAGTCTTTGATCGGTTATTGCTCTAAAGGCTAAATCATTACATCGAACGGAACGAGATTATCCCCCATCACCAGTTCGGCTTTCGCCGCAATCACTCCACCACGCAACAGCTCATGAGGGTGGTCGAAGCAGCGACAAGGGCATTCAACGAAAAACAATATTGTGGCCTGGTGCTTCTGGATATCGCCAGAGCGTTCGACTCTGTGTGGCATATAAGCCTGCTACTCAAACTATACGAACAAGGCTTCTCAGGCAGACTAGTATATCTCCTTATGTCATATCTCACTGGCCGCACCTTTTGCGTTCGTGTCGGCGAGGCAACTTCAACTGTGAGACGAATCCTTGCTGGGGTACCGCAGGGCTCTGTACTGGGACCAGTGCTCTATGCGCTTTTGACCGCTGACGTGCCTACCGCTCCCAGAGTTCTTACTGCCACCTATGCCATAGCAACTAGGCGTCTGCAAGAAGTCCCACGATCAACTGAGGACTGGGAAAAACGGTGGAGGATAACCATCAACGCCACAAAAACCCAAGCCATCATAATCAGTAAGAGACGAACTCAAAACCTTCCTCACCTTCGACTTCACAAAGAGACGATCCCGTGGGAAAACGAAGTCAAGTACCTCGGAGTCACTCTTGACCGGCGACTGACTTGGTGAGCCCATATTCAAGACATCAGGAGGAGGGCAAGTGCTAGACTGCACGCTCTTTACCCTGTGCCGAACAGGAACAGTCTTTTGAAGCCAGCCACGGGAGTAAACATCTATATCACCCTGGTTAGACCCATTATGGAATACGCTTGTCCCGTATGGGGCTAAGCGGCTGTTTCGCACCTTCGGCGCCTTCAGGTGATACGGAACAGGCCACTAAAACGGGCCCTCCATTTACCGAGCAGATTCCCGACTGCAGTTCTGCACGAGACTAGTAACATCCCGCTGCTGACGGAGCTCTTCAGGCAGCTGTCTGCAATGTTCTACGAGCGCGCCCAGAAGACCAGGAACCCGGAAGTCAACTCACTCAGGCAGTAAGTTACAGGTATTGACCGTCATAAAAGACCAATTGCACATCTAAACTAAGAACGCCAACGATAAGCCATACCAAAAGCAAAGTGTTGCTCCTTCTAGTTTATGTTGAAGTAAATGCCGAAAGACAACGAACTTCAAAATACTCTGCCTGTGATTAACTGGCAGTAAATGGCGTGACTACCCTCAATTAGTATCGTAGATACTTTAATTAATCCAGTTCTAGAGCAAAGTCCATTACTTGGGCAGCGTTCGTGATTAGAGACAAATGCATACTGATAACCACTTTATTCCTTCTTCTTCTGGTCACTACCCGTTCCGGATGTCGGTAACCATTCTGGCTGTCTTGTATCTCCTAGTTGATGCTCGGATTAACTCTGTAGTTGTCTTGGAGGTCCATGTTCTCAGATTTTTAAACTAAGTAGTTCTTTTTCTACCAGCACTACTATTTCCTGGTATTTTCCCAGAGAACAGACTGCAGGAGTTCATAACGGCTATTATTCCTCGTGATGTGGCCAAGGTACTGAAGCTTCCGTGTTTTTACGGTGGTCAATGTTTCCATATCTTTTTTCATTTTGCGGAGCACTTCAGCATTTGTGGTATGGTCTGTCCATGGTATTCTCAACATTCTCCGATACAGCCACATTTCAAAAGCTTCTAGCCTTTTACTGCTAGTTTCTGTTAATGTCCACGTTTCAATGCCATACAGGAGGGGAGAGAACACATAGCAGCGCAGGAGTCTCATCTTCGTGGTAATTGAAAAATTACGACTTTTAAAAAGGTTTTCACTTTATTGAAAGTAGCCCTGGCTTTCCAAAAAGTGACTTTACTTCATCGGATGGATCCCATTGGCTATTTACTGTGGTGCCAAGATACGTATACCATGATACACATTAAATGGGTTTCTGGTTTTCTGGTTAACCATAATACAGCATTGGGAGTTGTTGTTTTTGCCAATCACCATTACTTTTCTATTATTTATATTAATGTCAAGTCCGTATTCGTGGTTGTTTTGTGATACTCTATCTATAAGATAGTTGTGATAAAAAGTACTATTCTACATAGTAAAATCCCTCTTTACCCTTCGCTTTTTCGTTGTTTCTTCCATAGCAGGTAAACAAAATACACACTGACTCAGACTCGCGGCAAGAAAATGAACAACGCATCTCCTCGCGTTTAAATGTTTTTTTTCACTGCCTTAAAGTATCACATTGTTTTTTATTGAATCTGGTAAAACATTCACAATATATTTAAGGTCCTATAACGGTCGGAGAACAGATTCCAGATTATCAAATAGCTGAATAACTTCGAAAAAATGAATTATCAGAATACTCGGATTCGGTAACATTTTAAATAACCTAATAACTCACGTACAGTGATCGTGAACAGAGGTCATTAATGAAAGTGGTCAGTAAAATATGTAAAAAGCAAATAAAACGTAATAAATAATGATCAAGCAGAAATATGAGCTAAAGTTTTAATTAAATTGAAATTTAGCCTAGGTTGGAATGAGATTTAGCATTCGTAGTTACAGCAGAGACCATGAGAAATTTAAGTTTCTTAAAAGTTACTTTCAATAGCGACATGTTATTGAAAAGTACTCGTAATCGCACGTTTTTCCAGCCGAAATATTTTTCCATATTTTTCCAAAAGTAAAATTCAACGAAAAGCAAACATTATGCCCGTATTATGGCAATTATTTCCATAGCAGTTGCGTATGTATTAAATTGTGTAAATAATTTCTAATATCTCTGCTTGTTGTTATTTTTGGCATGAATATCATTATTGAATTGCGATTAATAAATTGCGTTTCACATCGCGTTCACATAGTCATATCCTTGATGATTTAAATCTACATAAAAAGATAAACTTAAATCTCATTTGATAGGTAACACGTGTATCAAAAACTAAGAATACCATCTATTATGGGAGTAGAAATTTATTCTGGGAAAGCTTGTAAGAAAAAACGAATAAGAATCATTTTTGATTATATCGACGGAGGTGTCATACAGACTGAAGGTCACTGCTCGACGCGTCGGAGCGTACTAACCCCACCACCGCTATCGGAGCGTCGCGGCGGGTGTGGAAAGGATGGGTCGAAGGGTATAAATACCAACCCTGCATGTCCGGCCCAGTAGTCGCGTCCTGGACTACGCTTCACACGCCGGCCAACAGACGCAACCTGAAGATGATGGCACGTCACCCCGTCGAAAACTCGTTGAACTACGATCAATTGATCCAGCCGCATACCCGAGAAATCTTCAAGATATCTTTCATGATATTAGTACCTTACTCTGGTTAGATTATCAGAGTATTTGGCTAGGTTTTTTAAAAAATAAATGCATTTCACTTCAAATGAATGAGACTATAATTTAGAAAACGGATAGCTGTTATTGATTTGACTGAACATGTCAGGATTACATACATTTCGTGTAAACTTTTTGTGAGGATTTATCAAAGTAATTGTTTCTTATCATCTGCCAAAAAAAAACTTTGGTTATGCTTTAACCTAGTTCTTATAACTGATACAGATAATATAGCGTAACCATAGAAAACCTTTCTCCTTACATGAATTTCCGCATCTAGTTGTCGTAAATAAACAAAAAGCGGCATGTAAATTTAAACGAAGGTACGATTGTAACTTTATGGTGGCTGTTAATTCGCTGGCACGTGACCGTTCTCTAGCTAATAGCTATTGAGGAGCGCGCAGTCTGCAGACAACGCATTTTATTTAAGAGGATCATACTTCACATGTTCCATCCCATTCACATTAGCCGTTCCATTAATTTCCCGCACATACAACACGTTAATCGATATTGACATCACGCTCAGCCATGGTGCCCTTCACCCTTCTCTCCACATCAAACAAACTAACTTGCAGCAATATCTACACTTTGACAGTTGCCATCCACTCCAAACTAAACGTTCCCACCCTTAAAGCCTTGCCATCCGTGGCAGACGCATATGTTCCGTTGCTTAATCCCTCTCCCAGAACCGATCCCAAGTCCTTATTTCCCGTGCGGTCCTCCACGTAACCACTCCTAGCCTCGAGTGCATCAATCGAATTTTACAATAGGGGCATCACTTCCTTCGCTCCTTTTCAGAAATTTGCACTCTTCTACCAAAAATTCTACCAACTGCCCCTCGTACATATTTTAGCAGACAACCTAAAACAGGATATCGTTCTTTTCCATGTTATAGACCTCGCTGCAAAACCTGCAGCAAGCATCGACCCACTACAACATATTCCAACCCTACTACAGGGGATACCTTCCCCATCATTGGGCATGCCACAGGCTCAACAATACGTATCATATACCAGCTAAGCTGCCGCCACTGCGCTAGTTCCTACACAGGCCTCACTGCACAGAAACACTCAGAATGAATGGCCACAGAGTAACAGTCAACACCTGCAACTTACACCTTCCAATACCGGAACATGCCAGTAGATACGATTCTAACAACCTGACTGGTTCACTGTGATAGCAATCACAGTTTTCCCCGAAACCACCGCTCATTATTATTAAGTACCTGGCTGATCGATCTGCACGGGCATCTTTCGATTTTTGAACAAAGTTTGATTAAAGTTAAAGGTTGTTTTGAAGGTTTCATAGGCATTCTTAAGTGAACAGTTCCGTGCAAAGAGAAGTTTAGCCAACATCACTAGGCTTATTGGTACCTGAATCATACGAGCCATTTCCGGGATAAAAAATCTAAGAACTGGTTTTTTTTTTTTTTTTTTTTTTTTTTTTTTTTTTTTTTTTTTTTTTAATCGTATTACAATCTTGAAAAGAAAATCGTAATCTACATATGAAATTTCATCCAAATCGCTAGACCAATTTCCGAGATCGTCAGGTTTACCACCTCACAAATTGCTTTTAAAGAAAAATGCTATTATTATGTTAAACAGAAATATTAATGATAATCAAGGGTTAATTAATGGTGCAAGATTAGTGGTAATTCACTTAGAGGAATACATCATCAGTGATAAATTAATCCACTCCGATAAAACTATGCTCATACCTCGCATTAAACCTGCCTTTCTAAATGATAAGAAAACAATTTGAACATTAAAAAAACAACTAGGTCAGACGCATCAAAACGTAGGATTATATTTATCAGAACCTGTTTTTTCATATAGATATATGTATGTGGCTTTTTTCACGAGTTTGTAGATTCATTAATATTTATTTTTGTGTTCGATATACCGTAAAAACGATCATAAAATCAGCGATGATCGCATTACAACTGCTTTGAGAGAAATGATGTAAAGTAAAGAAGATCAAAAAAATTAATCCTGACAAATCCAATTTTTTTTTTCAATATTTAGTTTTGAAATATTTAACAATTAAAATTTGTAGTATTTAATGCTAATGGCATTTTACAGTCAATTATTCCGCACCGTTCCACAATGAGCTGTTCCCCTGCTTGTTTTCTAGGTGCTAGTCTCTGGAGGCTAGGACTTCTGAGAAGTCAGCAAAAATATTACTTTCTGAAATGGCTGGTACGGAACGAGGCAGCAGAATTTTTCTTTCCCATAGCCGAAAATTGCTGATATTGTATCACATCCTGTAAATGTATGGATGAAGAGCATATGTGTGAATTCAAACTTGAAGGAAGTGGTTGAGTACCATAAACCTGGCTCCTTGTCTTTCCCTGGTAACTACAACTTCTCGTGCTACCAAGGCCCATTAGCAGAGCGAGAAAGCCAATATACTCACTCAGAATTATCATACTTTCGGATTTTGCTGTTTTGAAAATAGCTGTGTCAACAATCAATCCATCAGCATCTTCTTTTGTCTGTTGAACTTGGTTGCTTCCTTTTTCAGTTTTTACATTAATGAAAAAATTACACATTTCTTGCTGCTTTCATTTGCTGCATCACTTGTTTCCTCACTGAAAATGATGTCTGCTGAAGTATATGATGTTTTGAAATGACAAAACCTTTCAGATGATTTTATTCCTCTCTGCTCGGCATCACGTCGGTATCCGTCTAATACAACTGTGATGTTGGATCTATAGAGCGTTCACAATTGGAGCCAAGTTTCCCACTACGATGCCACATAACCTTATTAAGGAGGCATCCTCCATCCACAACAAAACTTTTTATGTTGGATGTTGCATCTTGAAGAGATGCAAATGCTTCATACAGATAAGATTTTGTTCCCTTGAAGTACGGAACAAATTCGAATTGAAAACAGTGTTTCAAATCTTTCAGACGGAAAATAAATGGATTTATGACTATTTTTTTACTTATTATGACTTCATTTTGAGTGTGTAAATAAACTTTGTGCCATAGCATTATGCTTTCATTTTTCCAAAAACATTTTTTAGACTGGTACAAATACCATCAGTAATAGAGCGATCGGGTAGCTCAGCGGTTAAGGCGTCTGACTGGAAATCGAAATCCCGGTCTCAGCTGGGATTTTCAAAGGACATTAACCCAACCTTTAGCTATGCCACAGCTTGCTGTGTAGTATGAAGTAAGCCAGAACGCTTCTGTGGCTCGGATTCCTCGTAAAGCTTTAGGTCCCCTACACCCGGTACTATTACCTGGCTAGTACACACTCATTGCGCGGTGAATCGAAAACACTGTCACCTGGTGGCCGAACAAACCTTCGGAATCTCCCAGCCAAAAGTGCCATATGATTATTGAATTGATCATCAGTAATCAAATTGTAGTACATACATATACTATGTCATACAGAAATACATATATATCAGTTATATATACAGGGGTTCCAGGTCATTTTGAGCGACAAAGTAGGAAAAAAAACATTTTTCGGCAAAGTATTTAATTTAAGTATTTAATTTTGATGATTTTCGAAGAACTGTAGCTCACTTAGTTTTGAGTTTAGAAAAAACTTTCTACTACAAAAGTTGTAGGAAATTTTGTCTTCTTTCAAACTGTAAATTAAGTATTTCTTGTTAGGACTCATCAGGAAGGAATTATAGACGAAAAATTGAAAAAAGTACCAATATTTTGACGTTTTTTGGCAACAGAAAATTGTGCGGAAGGTGTCGGAGGTCGAAAACTTGGTTTCTACATATTCTCACTAATACATACCGATAAAAAAAGTCTTCTACGATATATAATGATTGTGAGACCCACTTTTTACGACTCCGTTACTCGACTAATTGCGTGACGAGGATTTGAACCTCACTAACGCCAGGACAGAGCGTAGTTGTGAACTCACTGGGATCGGCGGCCAAATGTGAAACAAACTACACACTGCTACAGCGATCTACCATATTATTCCGATCGCTATCGAAGAATTTATTTCTGTTGGTTGAAAGTAGCACCGAAACAAACACAATTTTACTATTGTTTTTTGCCTCAGAATGTAGTGAGGTAGTGAGATCAATTGAATAAATTTGTTACTAAGTCTATATAGTATCAGATTAAGGCATTAACTAGTTTACTTATAACCACGTAACGACCCTAAATACCCAACAAAAGAGTTTCTTACTATCAGTATAGTAACTATTATGGTGTAGTAACAAGTACTGCCTGTTATCAGGAATGCTTCATTTAAAAATTATCATTATAAAATTGTAGTTAATTTTGATCGTAACGTCTTGTTTTATTTACGTATCCATTTATTACCGCATCATTACTTCATATCACTGTCTGAATGAAATATTTATCTTTTATGTATCGCCCTAATTTCAGTGAAGTATGAGGTGAAACTACATCGGAAGACGTACATAGTTGATAACATGGAGGGAGGGGTAGTCTGGCGGGAATGGAGGCGAAGGTAGAGAACAGATGGCTGAAAGACACGAAAAGGCCACCTTTAACGTTTAGCGCGCTCCTGTAACAACCACGCCTCCCAAGGCTGAAACACAGTGAATGAACAGCGCGTTATCTGTTCCCAGAAATATGAAAGTATAACAACTGCACAGCATTATGAGCTCGTAAAAGCTGAACCCAGATTACCCTCATACCTGAGAATTCAGTGAAGGAAATGTTTCATTCCTCAGTGGATAACTGCCTTCAAAATTACCTTTTTTTCATGTTTAATGTAATTTTCGTGACTTAAAATTTAGTACCAGTCCTAAGAGAGGAAACTGGACGCCACCGTAAAGATGAATGCTAATTAGTTTTTTTGTTAATGATTGAGAGATTTGTGCGGTTAAGAAACACTCTCCAATTACAGTAGTAAGCTATTTTCGCGTGGCTGGTAGGAATCTGGTGAGGACCTTTTTCTTAGTGTTCTACGTCTCTCAACGTCGAGATCAGGTTGGTGGTGAAATCATATGCTCCTTCAGCCCTTTAAAGCGAAGCATTGATGTTCATTGAAACATAATTATTAGAATTACCTACTCTAACTCTTCTGTCTAAGACCGATACTATTTTCCACATAATTGTTTCTCCATTGTATGTCTTAATTGAATTTCGCCGTATAAACAGAAAGACAGTGGATTTGAATGAAAATCAGTGAACTGGTCTGTAATTTTACTGGCACGGTAATAAAATATACATTTTTTTTCTTTACTGGTATCAATAAAAAAGAAAGCTGAAGTGCTCCGTGTGCGAGAGTGGATTCCGTCGAGCTTTATGTTTCTTATCGTTTATATCTGTAGAACGTTTTAGCTGTCTCATGAATGCCGGTTGAAGAGGGCGACAAATGCTTTATGAACGTCGACATTGTAGCTACCAAGAAAACTGTTGATGGTAGAGGATACCTAGCAGAAAAACTACTCTTATGTGCATTTGAATCCCTATCAGCGCGAGGTAAGGATTAATTCATAGAGGCATCAGTTCTGCAACTCATTTTGTTCACCTTATCTGTTTTATTATTTCAACCCAAATTCTTTGGTGGGAGAAGTATTTCAGTGTATCCATAAAAGACAGAAGTTGTTTTCCCATGTTATTCAATAACTAGTGTAAGCCCGTGACTGTTTTTTGCGTATCGTCACGGGTCTAGAATACTTCCAGGTTTTAGGGTAAAAGATTATGACAGGTTGACCTGATCTGACCAAATACGAACTAGACCTGTGCTTCATCCTTAGCGTGAATAAAATCTCTTGAGCTTGAAGAGGTCAGAGGTATTAATAGACGTATTAAACACGTACAGAAACTATCGCGCTATCGTGTAATTGTTTCAAAGGTAGTAGACACGAACTTGTTGAAATGCAAACTTGACTTTTATTTGACTCTAAAACTTCACGCTGCAAAATTTGAAGAATTCCTTTTTGCTTCGAAAGCATCATGTTGTTTTTTATTGAGGCTTTATAATGTAATCTTTGGTCATAGTGTTTGTAACGGCCAGAGAACTTAATAAAGATACCAGATTATTAAATAGTTGAGCAACTCCGAAGAAATGAATATCCCGAATATTCGATTAGGTAATATATTTGATCTTTAAATCACCTAATAATTCACATATAGTGAACATGAACAAATACCATTAACTAAAGTGGCCAGTAAAATATGCAAAAAGCAAATAAACCGTAATGTATAAACTTTGGTCTAGCAGCAACACCAGAGAAAGTTTTAATAAAATTTAAATTTACCCTAGGCCGGAATGACAATTGGAATTCGTGGTTACATCAGAGACCATGAGTAATTTAAGTTTTTATAAGTTTGTGTGTGTGTGTGTGTGTGTGTGTTGCTTACATTAGCAAAATGTTGCTGAAATCATTTACACGTTTTTTTCAGGCATTAAGTTTATCGATATTTTTTTTAACTTTGAAATGATACGAAAAACAAACTATAAGAGTGTATTATAGCAATCAATTTGGTAGCAGTTGCTTAGCTATTGAATTTCTTCTAATGATATCTTTGGTCCGGTAGCTGTTAATTTCCGAGTGAATGCTGGCGCGTGACGTCTACGTTTTCCAGCCAATAGCTAGCGAATTGAGTGAGTGCGTGAGCTAAGGAAATTATATAGTAGCTGTTATACTGAAACTACTTCTGTCTACTTGAAAATACCTATTTAATTTCGGTATCATTTCTGGGGCACTTTTGAAGGAAATGGCAACAAATCACTCGGCTGTTTTCTGCCAGGTGATAACCTAGTATCGCCTCATTACGCTCAAAGAATAAGAAGAGTCTGAATGAGATTAAAAACTAGTGACCTCATTTCTCTCTGGTCCGAGAGGACAGTCCTCAGGCGAGCAGTGTTCCCGGAAGAGGAAGCCAGAGCGGCGCATGAATATTCTGGTGTACTGCTGGGTGTTGCTTTTGGTGACCGCGGCGAGTGTCAGCTCCTGCATGAATATTCAGTTAGCCATTAGGCGGGCTAATACGCGGCGTCTTCATTAGCCTCGCGCTTCATTATCCCCGCGGAGGCTAACGACGTCCGCGAGACGTGCCGCCCCAATTTGCACGGCCGAGTTATGCTCCACTTCACTTTCACCTACCACACCACTCGTTCCTATAGTCATGTCCGTAAGGCTAGCAAACACCTACTCTTAAAACACACACACACTTTTTTTTTTTTTTTTTTTTTGCTTCTGGCTTTACGCCTCGTTGACGTCAAGATCATTGGAGGTGGGAAAGGACTGGGGGCAATGGCCATGACGTTTTGAATTGACCATTCCAGTATTTACCTGGAGTGATTTGGGGAAATGATAGAAAACCCAAATCTGAATTGCTGGTTGGGGATTCGAACCCGCGTTCTCCTGAATGCCAGAGAGTTACCGCTCACCGTCCACGCTTGAATGAAATATCCACCTTACTAACACTGTTGTTGCCATGGTTGAAAATGTTAAAGCTGTGAATATGTTTTGTGCTAACTAAAGTTGTAGCCTTTGATGCAATTGATGGGTGAAGAAAATGTTTCTCAAGTATTCACTTCAACCCGTATATTTTTATGATGTATACATCAGGTGGGCTTTGAGCATCCTGTTACTAATTTCCTGTAACTTTTTCCAATGTTTATGCAACAAACAAAAGTTGCACAGCCTGCAGAATTAAACTGTAAACTTGTGCTACTTGCATTAAAATCTTTCCTTGTTGGCAGCTGTAAGATGACTCTCCAGGACTTGAGTTGCCCTTTCTCTCGTGTAAATCATAAAGTAAAGATGATTCCGCTACCGATCTATTTATTACTTATTTCTAGTATGCCCATTTCATTTGATTAACAACATTAATATTCACAACAAATGTCCCTTAATTCTTACTCTCCTTCAGCCTACATCATGATTTATGTGCACTGTTTGCAATCAGTTATCCTACGGGTATTTTGAAGTGGTCGTTACAATAATGTTAAGATTCTAATTTAATGTATGATTCGATTAAATTAATATATATCCGGCATTTTATTTTTCATATGTAATCTTGAAGTGTAGGAGTAGCTTACTGTAGGACTTTCAATCTCTTACGACCCGATGACAGAGTTTCTATATGCCTGTGTCGTGGCTGATCCCACTAGGGGGTGGTTAGGGTATAAAAGCGATTCATTCATACTGAACACAGAGTATCTATTAGGGTTCTGCCACTGACAAATAAAATAGTTTTCTTAACACATTTGCGCTAATGGCATACTGAATGCGCATTCACGTCCCCCGTAGTCAACGTGTTAAGAAAACTGTTATATTTTACCTTTATACACACTCGCCACTAGGGGAACTGGGTTCATGAGGACCTGACTATTATTAAAGATACGGAACATCTCAGCTTGTAGTATTACTGTTCCTTCCTTTCATTTGCTAACAGTGCACTCCCTCTTCACTACCACAAAATTCCCACCAAGGAGGCAACAGAACAACAAATGTAAAATCTTACTTCAGCAGATACACCGTTTCTGTGAAATTACAGTCGTACAGCGTGGAACTCTTCGTGTTACGTGAAATAGGTACAGTAGAACCCCAACTATCCCAGCTCCGATTATCCGAATCGCCGATTATCCGAAGCGCTTTTTTAACTAAGACGGAAACGTACTGCGAAAAGGCTTCCCCTCTTTTATAAAAACCAACCCAAAGTTCGTATGACTGCAGCTTTGTTTACCGAGTGGTACGGCGAAAATTTACATCCCTGAAGTGGAAAAGCACTAAAAATCTCTTGGAAAAGAAAGCATTTTCAACATACACACAATAATTAATTAAAATAGACCCTTTTTCAGAAAAAAATCCGATTATCCGAATAGGGGTCCGGTCCCAATTGATTCGGATAATTGGAGTTCTACTGTATGTGTCATCAACACTGTAATTGCTATTGTAGGACAAAAACTGAAAAACCGACTAATAAATATACAATTTATCCGAACTACTTTGAACTTAATGCAAGAGATAAGAATTTAAGTATTCTTAACATGTAACCCAGTATGGGTCGTGACGCCTCCATATTTACCATCGCTGAGATGCTCTTCAGTTTGATATCATTACGGTAGATACCAAGCCCACACTCTTTCGCCGATTTTAAGAGCAAATTCCGGTGACTGTTGCTGTAACTGTAGTGCACCTCATGCAGCCTGTTATGGAGGATGTCCTGAGCAAATACGACTGATAAGGAACCACCGAGCGAGTCGCCGCCGCACCGAGCCAACAACGACCACTGCGCAAAGACATCCAGCGCGACCAACAACACAACACAACACCACCACAAGCAAACTGTCATCAGACTGCCAAGCCCGTCGCAACCAATGAAGAAGCCTCTTCCAGTCTCTCACGTCACTCAGTCGACCATCCAGCCGCAATAAACAACACCGACACTGCTGTGAGCTCGGTGTAACTGATCATCAATGGGGTTCCAAACTGACATCGATCATCGAGTTGCTCACGCAACTCATATCCAGAGAGTCGAAGATCCTCAACAATGAAGACGCTAATGTAACCGGTAATTAAACAAGAAAAGGAGCAAACTAAATGACAAACCTCAAGAAAAGCTTCGAACATCGTAATGTTAGAAAGAAATGTCATAAGACGATACCCTTCAACATAAATTGCTAGACTATAGTCTCGGATGATCATGAGCCATACAATGATTTGAAAAGAATGTTTAAATTATGAAGTTTATAACGATTTGGGTCATCTCTCTTATGGCTGTATTCACCCAATTCACGTTATTTCATGTTTTTACATGGGTTCACCATTATCTACTGGAAATTTTATGCTCTGTATTGCACAGATATTTTGTTTTGAGAACTCTCTCAAATCTGTACTATTATAGGTCTGTAAGCAAGCTGCGTGTGTCTCTTTATTTGAACGGGAGCCGCGCAAAAACTATGACAGCAATTTGGACGGGGCTTTCAAATTTTTAGAACTAATGATGTGAGTCAAAATCTGCTAAAATAGCTAATGACTTATATGTACCATGGGAAGGAGCAAGCTATTAAAAACCTTAATAAATGGGAAATTGTGGGCCGCGGATCATTATGCACTTTCAGACACTCATTCCTTTCGCAACAATATGACAAAACTGAGGATTCAATTTTATTTTTTTACTTTTGTTGTTCAGTTTTCTGTACTGCAGTACTCTAAAGTAAACGGAATACGTAAATCAAACATAATCACCATTAATTTACATCGTAACAGGTCATTTGTCATGTGAAATATGTTAGATTACTAATTTGGTAGACATAGATTGTCTTTGGTAGACAGTTAAGCAGTTTGTCTCTGGTACAATATGTGTTACGTGATCGCTAAAGGAAGTACAATAAACATTATTACGCCAATATTTTTTAGTTACATATCATTATGGAAGAAGATGTCTCAGAAAAAAGCTAACAGGTAAATACTTCTACAGAACTGCCTATTATTTCGATGAACTTTATTCGATTAATATATATTTGGTGGCTCTCATGTGCAAAAATACTTAAACGAGTGTACAAATTTTGGCTGCTGTTCAAACCACTAGCAGTAAAATAAACTGTTCATTCTGTACAATAACTTCATAACCCTGATTTTCTAATGTTTATCTCCATACGTGCAATTTAGTTAATGACGATAACAACAGGCAACCAATGAAATTAAAAATTAATTAGGAATCTTAACACCTTATGTTACACCACGTAAATTATAAAACTAGATCCATAATGCCTTATGCTGTAACGTAGCGTGTCAATAGTCATTCTGGTCCAGGCTGCATTTCAACCTAACAACAAACTTGGCTTCTGTCACATGCGCATTAATACATTCCTTGTTTCGCTATTGAATCTTGGCCTGCTGGAGGTACTTATATGCGACTAAAATAATAACATCAATAATACGGATTTATTGAAATCAAAGATAAATTAAAATACTTCATATCCTGATGCCACATGGCATTAATTATAAAGCTAAATCCATATTGTCTCTTATGTTTCAACAAAGCTTATCAACTGTCATTATGGTCCAGGCTGTACTTCAAACGAACCACAACCTCAGATAATATTAACGTTCGAAAATCATAGCTTCAGTGAAACGTGCATTAATACATACATTGTATCATGACATTTTGGAATTATTGATATGTGGCTGAAATAATGGTGAATACGGTGACTTAAAATAGAAGGAAATTAAAAATAATTCTTAACGTGTGATTCCGCGCACGATTACTTTTAATTCACGTAAATTTATATTTTATAGCAAATAAAACTGATCGTACTAACATATCGTCAAAATAAAACCAATATCCTTACAGTAAAAGGAAAAAAAATATTTCAGAAAATTAAATTGCGATTGGGAATCACTGGATGAAGCTAGGAGGGTGAAGAGACTGGACATATGTTGGTGGTGGGGCATCATTGGATATTGGTCAAAGAATTAGGAATAGTGCATGTAAAGGGAAACACGACCATGACCACAAGTTGGCGCTCGATTTCATGCATAAGGGAGCAGGAAAATTTCCTTTTGTTGATAAGGGTACCAGGGATTGGAACAAATTACCGGGTGAAGTAATAAGTAAGTAATGTACCA
This sequence comes from Vandiemenella viatica, assembly GCA_031002005.1. NCBI lineage: Eukaryota > Metazoa > Arthropoda > Insecta > Orthoptera > Morabidae > Vandiemenella > Vandiemenella viatica. The sequence goes on along the minus strand of JARYHS010013631.1, from coordinate 53,166,842 downwards.
AAAACGGTTAAGGAATTTAAAATTAAAATTTGTAAATCAGGAAAATAAATGGGAGAGGGATTTAACACACCAATTACAAAAGAAAATGTTAAAAAATAAAATAAAAAGGAGTAATTAGATGACTGGGAGAATTGACACCGGAGTATTAGCTCCATTGAAATCAAATTAATACCAATAATAAATCGTGCAGTCCTCCGTATCAGCATTTTAAAATGGTACACAGAGGCATTACACTGACCAACCTACTAAGTAAGGTAAAGGTAATATTTTATTTCTCTTAAACATTGTTACAGCTACTTACTTCACAAAAATAAAACACTTTCTAAACAATTTTTTCTTCTCACAATAATTATCTCTACTAATTAGTACTGTTAATTTTTCAGATAGCTTTTCTACTATTTCATAAATTGTATAACATTAAAATATGAATGAAACAAAACTCTCTGACATCAGTATGAAAACCGAACATAGGGCAATAACTAAACAAAGGAAAAATTTTAGAAAACATTTAGAATTCACTCCTCTCAAAGTTAATATTTAATAATAGAATAAAATTGGTAAAGAATTTTAACACATACCAAAACACACGAGCGTGAAGGAGCGAGCAAATGCTAGTGTATATTAGATGCGAAACATGTTTGAATAGATTATCAACGAAAGTGGCATTAAACAATGTCACACATGTCTCAAAATAAATTAGTCTTAAAACTATAATCATACTGAACAGAATTAGAAAATTAACAAACAAAACATAGCCGTAAGAGGGGGTAGGAGTGTTTCGCAATACCTTATAAGTACCTGAGGAAACCTGAAAACTTGTACGTTAGTTCACGCCGACTTACACTGGACGCTGAAAACGGCCGTCACGAATGTGGAGTCAGGCACCCAGGTCACGTCGCAAGTTTATTAGTCTCGCAGATCTTACGACATCTCAGGATTGGACTGTTATCTGTAGCGGGAGGTAACCACCGCGCATCCTGTCTCACATCAACCGCGCTCTAAAACGACCACCACGTATCCTCCGTCAGCTTAACTCACACCCTTCCACTTGACACTCAATGCGTCGAAGCAATAATTTTGAAACAAAAATAAAAGAAATAACGCTGACACGATTCACCTGCTCACCTAGATCAGGGCTCATAGCTACAATACACCTTAGGGGAGCCTCCATTAATTACGTGAGGTGAAATAGGGGGGGGGTCCGGCGAAATCTCACGAAACTCACCAAGGGGAGGGGGGTGTCAAAGGAAATTTCACGTGAGGTTTTCAAATTCTTGAAGGATAGTAGAACTAAAGAAAAGGTCTACAAATGACGTGATTGCCGACTTCAGGAAAGCTGGGTATATGGTGTAGAAACGACGTGGAAACCGACCTTAGAGGGGGGGCGCGGGCGTGAGGGGGGTATAATCGCCCTTGAAAGCATGAGAGATAAAAAAAATTCTCAAAAACTACGAGGTCGAATTGGAGGGGGGCAGGGGTTCTCCGTCAAAATCTCCCGTCATTTTAGGGGGGGTGGTCCGACCAGATCTCGCCAAATCTCACCAGAGGGCGGGGGTCCGGAATTCCGGAAAAACACCTCACGTAATTAATGGACGCCCCCTTATGTCATTTTAACAAAGATAAAAGTTTTTAATTGATCTCACAAACGAAAATCATCTCGTTAGCGGATATTAGTGTACACTGTCTCATGTATTCTTAATAACAGGTTCCACTGTGGTTACCAGCGTAACAAAGTCATTAATAGTACCAAGTCAATTTCGACATATGAAGCTTAGAGATGTCTGGTTCTTTTTTACTGTATTTAAAATCATACCAGTTTAGCACACAAAAATATCAATTCAAGTCATTCACATTTTTCTTGATAGCAAAATTTTCAGATATTTTGAGATACTTCCATATTATTTCTTTTACCTTCAGTGAAAAAGGAGATTATGCAGGTAGAAACACCCTATACGCCGGTTATCAACGGAAATGTACTGATGTACCGATGACTGTGAAACTCATTTAAATACTAAATAGCCTCAAGTAGCCACATGCAGTTTTACGATTCATATATTTCGCACATTCTGCATGGAATGAGGAATTCCAAACTTTCAACGGAATATTTTTCATAAGAGTGAAAAGATAGCTCAGGATTAGTACAGCAGTATATCTTGTTTGAAGTTGCTATCGATAACAGTTTTTAATTGATCTGACAAACGAAAATCATCTATTATCTTGGTTTTCCCGGCGGAGCCACGTCGATTTATTAAAACCTAACGTATCTGCCATCGTGCTGTGCTGTGGTCCTCTGAAGATTTCGAAACCACCGAATATGATCTAGTTCGTGAATATTAATGCTCACTATCTCAAGTTCTCTTAGTAACAGATTCCACTTGTAATTCCTTCGTCAACTATTTATTCAACGATTCTTGCTATTTGTATCCATAATAGACCAATGTATACGTTCATAATAAACGTATGTTAGAACTCACGTATATTATGCACTGGGTGACATGACGTTCAACTTTCCTAATAATTTCAGCTGTTACTGAGTAATGAGTAGCTCGAGTGACCTAAAACACTTCAGGTGTAATGGAAATTAATCTCCTGTAAATCACCAAAAAGTCGCATGCTAAGTATACGAAACATTATCTTAGTTTCACACTATTAATAAGTGTTTTGATACAAAATAATGTCACAAAACTTTTTACAATACCTTGAGACAGAAAACAGAGAGAAAATCGTTTAATTAGTTTTTAAATTACCTTCTTCACACATATTACCGTTAGCTGCGTTAATAATACATTTTAATAATAATTTTAACTAAGCTTACCACTGTTGCTTTAATGTACAGTCTATTTCAGTCCAGAACTCAATCCAAAATTCTGGATCAGACGTATTAAATTAAGAAATAAAAAAAATTCTGATTACATGGAATACAATCACCTGATAAAAGTCAGTCCAACATTTTTACAGAACTCTCTCGCAGACAAACGCAAGAAACTATATATATATATATATAAAGCAGAATGTATAACGTAAGTAAGGTAGTATAAAACTTACGCAAAATAAACGTACATTCCGAATAAAAGAGTAATAACATAAACTATTTTTGGAATGTTCTACTAACGCTTTGCTTGCCATCCGTGCTAATCTCTCCTCTTGTACGATTCAGCCAATAGTGTGTTAAGAAGATTTATAGACGTTCCACAAGGAACTGATTAGGGAATGTGTTTTCAAAAGACTAAAAATGACGGTATTACAGGTGACTGTGACGAACAGGTGTCTAATTCACTTAATAACTTATTCCAAGAACAAAATCTGTCATATATCCGTGTTGACATGAAAGTTTTTACTACAACATGAATTCAGTACCTTTATGCGAACACAAAATTCGGCTAAAACAGATGGAATTGCTCAATTGTAGAAGATAAAATTAATGAAAAAATTCCGTTATCAATGGAGTGCAGCACAATATCCTGTAAATATTGCATGAAAGCCATTATCTTTCTATTTATGTAATTTGTAACAGAGCAGCAATATTCATCAATAACGGTAGTTGCATGGTTGTATTATCGTTTACTGAAAAAATTCTGTTATCAATGAAGTGCAACACATTATCCTGTAAATATCGCATGAAAGCCATTATCTTTCTATTTATGTAACTTGTAACAGGGCAGCAATATTTATCAATAACGGTAGTTGCATGGTTGCATTATCGTTTACTGTCGATGTTGTTTTTTGTATCTGCCTGTTTGCCGTAAAAATTTGGTTTCATTGTGTTTAGTTCTGTAGTGTTGTCGTGTTTACTGCTTATTATTTTGAAAACATACGTTCAGATTATCATTTTTAAGAAGTTGCTTGGCTCGATTTTAATGACCTAGCTGAAGTTGGAACGCCGAAGAGCTGACTATGGTTAGCCGCTGTAATTTTCTCTTCAAGAAAGTTTAGTACTTCGTTTGACTAAGTTTAGAAAGTTTTACATTACTTTAATGACATTACAGTTGCATTTTTAAGACGGAACTGTTGCTATGGAGAATTTAGAGTGTATTTTATTATCTTAATACCATCTCATTACTTTCTGTTGTGTTTTGTAATCAATACAATATGCTTCTTGACAACAAGGTCATTAAAGAGTGTATCTGATGTTGTTGCCCAGTTTCAGTACATTGTCGAATTCTGACCAGCTACTAATCGCGTGTAATTATTTTTTTTCCCCCATATTAAATGACGTCTTGAGCAAAGGCAACAATCAAGCGCAGTTTGTGGACAATCTCAAAATATCACAGTGTTCAATCACCTCCCGTCCCCCCCCCCCAACACACACAAAAAAAAGTTTGTATGTTTATGTTTTGAATTACCAAGGGTAGTTGTGGTAGTAAGTACACACTTTGACAATAAATTTGGCTGCCGCTGAAAAATTCTATCACTCATATTTTGCAAACTCTGACATCAGTGTCATCCCAGGAAACAGTAATGTATTACTGGCAAGCCGGTATTGCGTTACTGTTTCTTAGGATGACATTGATGTCAGATTGTGCGATGTATGAGTGATAGAATTTTTCAGGGGCGGACAAATTTATTGTCAAAGTGTGTACATGTAACATTTACTGTGTTAAAACTACATATGGGGATTTCCATTAATTACGTGATCTCAAAATAGGGGGTAAGGGTCCGATAAAATCTAAGCAAATATCATTTAAACCGAGGTATCGATAATAATCTCATGTCAACTTTTACAGATGCCACCCTTCAAAGAACATTAGAGCTTTTGAGTTTTTCTTTATATATATATATATATATATATATATATATATATGTGTGTGTGTGTGTGTGTGTGTGTGTGTTAACTCTTTCACGTTACGTGGCTCCTCCAAATCTCACCAAGAGGGAGGGGAATGGTCCATATTTAAGAAAAAATACCTCACGCAATTAATAGACGCTCCTCCTATAATAAAGTTCAGAATTACGAACCTACCCCAATATTAATCCCAAAATATTTTTTTTATTTTGTGTATTGTTTTATTATATTTAGTAATTGCTTTCGATGATAATTGTGCATACAATTAATAAGAGGAGAATGAATTTTATCTCACTGCCGGTTTGTTGGAGTCAAGTCCGTTTTGAAAATCTATAGTTGGAAATGGCTTCTTTCGTCCTCATTTGCCCTGGTTGTCATTGGCTTAGAGATTAACAGCACCCACAAAGGACTCCCGTCATGGCAGACTGTAATATTTACTTAATGAGGGATAAACAGTAAATTTAGCGCCGAAACTCCTCTGAGACGAATTTCTAATGGTTTGCGATTGGCAGCTGAGCAGCTGTCACCAATATTAAGAGTTATTGAGTGATTTAGAAATGAGCAAAACATTGGCCATACAGAACCGCTGTACAGAGTGAAAATAATATTCATTATCAGGCGTTTGAAGAACCAACACATTTAGCAAACTGTTCGATCAACGAAATTTGGTGCGTTCGTGACCCATGTGTCGAGATGCTGTACATATATCGGTCTTTCGGTACTATTACTTATGTTGACTACAGTGACGAGGAGCCTTGGGGCTATAATTGTCATTATCCAGGACAGTTTCCAGCCTCTAATACGGTTCTGGCTCGAAAACAGTTCTCTCGATCGTCCCCTACCTTTCCGCTGTTCCTCCTTTTCTACTATTGGGCAGTTCGATACTGTTCTAAACACGCTTTTCTATTGCTTTAACTCACCTGTCAGGTGGACATCTTCTACATCTTTCCCCTTCTTCGGATGATATTGAGACGGCTAAAGTGGAATCAGTAATGTAACGGTTAGTTTGTTTCCCCCCCCCCCCCCCTCACCACTATTAAATAACACGTGGTAATTCTAGCATTAGTTTAATCGCAAAATCGAATGATATTTCATATTGTCTTCTGCTTCAAATATTCAGATGAAGTCGGCAAAGTTATTTTAATCACGTAAGGAATTTTTAATGTTTAACATAATTGACAAAAAAGAATTTTCTTCATGTTTTTGTTAGCAGTTACTGTTATCACCCAGTTGCTTTTAGTTTTCCAGAAAAATAAACTAAAAACACAACGGAGTACAGTCTAGGAAAAGAATTCCTATTTAGCAACAAACTATTAGTGTTACATGTAGACTTGATTTCTCCATTACAGATTATCAGGAATAGAGATTGTCAGTAGAACAGTTTCCTTTTTTTTATCAATTCCCACGTTACGAGACCAAACTGAAGTAGCCCACGACGTGGGTAGTTAATTATTAAAAAGTTTATTTACTTATTACTGATAATTGGAGTTAATTAGGCGCCATTTATTTATTATTTGTCACGAAATGCAGTTAATAGGGTTCATTGACATTGCAACCTTATGGATGAAGCAAAAACTTGGATGAATGTATTGTTCAGCTAGCTTTAAAACACAGGATTACCTGAGGATCGTGACTTGGGTCACTTTTTCTTTTTTACTTTACGCGTCGTCGACGTCGAGGTCATTTGAGGCGGTAAAGGACTGTGTGCAAGGAAGGGGAAGGAATTTAGCCATGGCCTTTTTCAGGGGACTTTTCCGGCATTTTCCCGGAGTGATTTGGGGAAACGGCGAAAAAACTGAAATATAGAAGGCTGTATAGGGATTCGAACCAGCGTCCTCCCAAATGCGAGGATAGTGCTGTAGTATATGGAGGGATTTTAGTTATAATATATTGCAATTTTTTACTCGGGATAATTTTTCTCAAGCTGCAGCTGTGTAATTTAATTCCACCCAACGAAGCAGAGCTCAAGGATGGGCAAAGTCACTGTCCCAGTGGGAAGCAGTCCCCCTACCACGGTAGCCCAGAAAGCCCTTAGTAAGGGGTTTTAAACGAATAGAACTAATGTCACATGACTTCCCCCACTCCGCTTCAACGCGCGGGAGCTCACTCTGGCGCAGTTCTCGAGGAGTCTGTTCGTCGAGCCTCAGGATGGACCACGCTGCCAGACGACATAAAGATTTTATTAGGTAAAGGCTAATGCATTTATACCCTTCTGCTGGCTTAGAAAGGATATTCCGAGTGACAGGATTTTATTAGTAAGAGATTCCTTTTATAAGAGCTATTTTATGCAGTATTTTTTAGTTATTTCAAGTGTATTTCTATGTGCCCAATTTTATTGAAGTTATTAAAGGCACTCCATTCTTTCAACTACATGTTTTCATTTGTATCACTGATTCCTGCTCATTACTAGCACTAAGTGCGGGCAGAACGTAATTGCTCTGATCCTACGACCACATATCTTCGGTGAAAACTGATCGGGGAGTGGTTGATCAGAGGCGAATCCAACTTGGTTGTGGGGAACAGCCGCTCGTTCTCTACAGTGCGTTACCGCTCACCCACCATGCTCAGTACCTGGGTCGCATTAGATTATTTAACAGACTGAAAGTTCTTCCGAGATAATATCCATTGCTTTACCAGTGTTATGACTTCCAGGACCTTGCTGTCAGTTAGCATCGCCTTGACGTACAATGCTTCCCCGTATCTCGTTTCGTTGACACCTGGAGTCACAGGGATCATTGCACTCACTCGAGTACCAAGTCCGCCTTGCTTTCCCTTACTCCAAGCATCACGTCGCCACTCCACCTTCGGAACAAATCTTGTCTTCACCTTGGGAGAGAGTGTTTCCTCGCCTTGTAACTTTTGTAGCAAGTTTCTATGCGTCCGTGAAGGAAAAGTTCTGTGAGAGGTGTAGCTGAATAGTCCACCAGCCAATTACAAGTGATTGCCTGTGTGACGTTTTCATTGAAGGTCAATACCTCCCAGCGTGTTAGACAGATAATTGACTATCTAGTCTGCAGTGTATGATACCGCTCTTGTCACGAAACAGTCGCTTGTTTTATTCACGTGCCGAGCAGGATCCGAGTTCCTAGCTTCACACAACAGAAGGGCTTGGCGTCCGTTGGTCCGTGAGCGATATATTCTCCAGAACTGTATGCAATGTTCCTCCCATTAATTCGTTTTTGTCTCGAATGGGAACATGACACGTAAGAAATTCCTCGGGTGCCACAGACACGTCTTTGTCTACTGCAGGGAATTTTCCAGGCTTTGCATATCACTGTACTCAGCGTCCAAACAACTTGCATATTAATATAACGATTGTTCCATTCAGCGCATATGAATAGTCCAAACACGTGTGACATGTTCTTCTGTTAGACTACATTAATTCGGCCACTCGGGACAGGACTTAGTGTTAGATGACGTTACATTGTGACCTAGACATGGATTATGAATTTAAAGCAGTATTTAAGAGAAATTTTGTGAACGGTATGCGATTAATAGCGAGGTTGGTGCTTTGTTGGTAAGAAAGTACAAACGTCTCATTTGCAGAAATTGTTTATTTGTAAACTGAAACAGGTAAATACTTACAACTAGGGATACAAGTTAATATCAAGATCGATAAATATATTGATATTTATATCGACGCCAGGCAGATGACGATAATCGATAATATCGGCCACATCATGCTGATAGTATCGACATTTTCCGACATTTGTATATATTATATTAGAAATAAGTATGTAAATAAAAATCAAGTAATACATTTTTTTTAAAAATAGCTCTGCAAATATACAACATCAACAGAGCCTGAAAACAGTAGTTTGCTTAACCTTTTCCCGTGAATTCTATTCCTAACTTGAGTGAAGAGGCGTTCAGAAGATAACGATTAGGCTACTTTAAGGCCGTGTTTCCACTTAGCGGCTGATCGCTCGATATCCATTTATTCAGTTGAGTCATTAACCATACCCACTGACGCGACCGCGACTAGGAAGTAGTCGCGACTGTAAAAGAACACGACTGGAGAAGCCGCACGCGACTCAGTATCTATGTAAAATCACTACGAAATGCACACTACGCGACTAGCTGCTCACGTTCAAAATTATGCAAAATGCACGTAGCTTACGATGTCTGTAGCAAAATCTAAGTCTATGTTTAAAGCTTTGTGAAATAAACGCCATTTAATGGCCATTATGCCAAATGTACACTCGCTGTATGGCCTTTCTCTACACAACCTGTAATTAAATACTCTCTTTTTTGTTGTTAAAGTCCGCTCACTATGCAGACGAGTACCTTTATCAATTAGTTTGAAAGCATTATCAGCGACGAAATTCGCGCATTTCCTGGACTATTTAGTTTGTTCTTGCTCAATTTTTTTTAATAGAATGTACTGTCTCTAAACATAGACGAGACACTGCATTTTCCGCAAGCTCCAACGTCAGTGCAAGTAACAAAGGAAGTATCCGAAAACTTTTTTTCCGTTATCTTCATGTATACGTCATTTATTTCTTCGACGTCCATTTTGAAAATGAGCTGGTTTGTTGAATTCAGTCGCGCACGCAGTCACTACAAAATCAGCCGCTAGCGACAGCGGTCGCCCGCGACTAGCCGCTTAGTGGAAACAGCCTAAGTAAATGATTAACTTGAATTTTGAACATCTCTTAATCGAAGTTGTATACCAATGATGACTGATTTTAATTCATTTTTCAGCAAAAAATGAACTGTAATTTCAAAATAGCCAGTGTTATTCTAGACCAGATACGCAATAATAGACAAATGCTTCACATTTTTTAACTTCTCCTTTATAACTTTTTTCAATTTTTTATCAATTTTTGTTTTAATAGTTCCACGAGAACGGTGATTCATCAAATACTTAAAGCCTTTGCCATCAACTGCATTAAAAGGACTATTATCAACAATGATAAAATACGCAATCCGGTTTAGAATATTGTAATACGTCCCAGAGAGAAACGAGAACCAACAAACGGGAGCGTCACGCAACAGATTAAATAATAAAACAGTGAATGTTAATGAATGAGGAACGAATAACGCGCACAAGACTGAGTGGAACAACAGAGTAGGAAAGGTCGTTATCGATTTGATTTTGTTATCCTGCTAAATCAGTGTTTAGCGTAGTCAAGTTTCGTCCCTGCCACACATACATATATTCGCAGGATTTTTAGTGTTAAAGGATTTGTAGTTTTCGATATTTCACTGCATGACGTCGATATTTTCGTATCGACCATATAAAAATATAGATATCCTTGGTCCAATATTATCGATATTATCGCTTGACCCATATATCGTTGCAACTCTACTTAATACGCCTTACCAAACAGTTAGGAATGACCAAATGTTTCCCCTGCAGAAATAAAAATATCCGGAAAGTTCCTTTCCCTAGAAAATACGCACATTTTTTCAATAACTGTGATATGCGATACTGCTATATAGGAGTGATGTGTACACTCCTTATAGACGCCAGCCAGCAATGCCTAGCAGCTTGACTGAACTATCGCATACCCGTAACCTTCATTGTTCATCATTTTGCTATTTACAGATTGAATTTCGATTTTTTTTTACTTATGGCCTTACGCCTCGTCAACTTCGGGGTCATTAGAGTCGGGATGGGACTGGGGACAAGGAACAGGAAGTAATTCGGCCATGGCCTTTTGTAGGAAGCATCCCAGCATTTACCTGAAGTGATTTGGGGAAACCATGGAAAACCCAAATCTGAATTCGCGGACGGGGATTCGATCCGGCGTCCCGAATGCGAGGCCAGAACGTTAACCGCTCACCCACCACGCTCGGTTTGAATTTCGGAAAATTCCTTTATTAATTAATGGTGTCTCCCAAGCTGAGAACTTAATCGTTAAAATGACACCTCATTTATCGATTCTGGCTAAGAATGAAGGGAGAAAGATGGCTCAATACAAAAAAAAAAAGTTTTTTAGATTTAATATATATGATTTAGTGTGATCGCGTCATGTTATTTCGCATGTCCACGGTCAGGAACTAAAGTAGTATAACATTCAAAAAGTCGTATTATAACAGACGAAGTTGCTGTCGAAAAAGTATGAATTAACATTTTTAAAAAATACATGTATGAACAGAAGTGCACTGGACATGTAAGTAAATGTGCGAGTAGGAACTTTCGTGGTCGCGTCAGGTCTAGTGTGCACAGTGCATACATACATAGAGAGAGCCTGCAGCTATTTACGTGCGGTCCGTCGACGTCGTGTGCCCTTTTGTCCCGGCGACTGCTCGCCTCGCTTCTGTTATGTTAATTAGCAGCATTCAGAGCCGCGGAGAAAATAGCAGCAGTTAGGCCATGAAAGTAATAAATGGTGCGTAAATCGGAGAATTCTGTCACCATACTTTTTTCAGCGCTTTCCATCACAAACAGGCTTATCTTCTCCAGTATTTTTCAGACTGGAAGTAATTTATAACCGCTCCAGTGGACATATCTCCAGTAACTTTGTGAGATGAACTTGAGCGAATTGCTGTGAATCGAACTAGAATGGAACGTACCGGTCGATAAGAAACATCCCGGGAAGGTAATTTATTTCATTATTTGCTCGCAAAGGAATTTTTCGTTTGAAGAGATTTTGGATAAACTCTCATGCAATCGGACGTTCTTCAATGTAGCCTAAAACTGACAACACTTAGCCAATAGTTCAGATCACCTGAGGAGAAAGCTCTGCATCATCAAACTTTGATTTCATAACGTGGTAGACATATTCCAAATGGCTATGCTTTATGCATAGAGCCGCGCTGGTGAGTTGTAGTGCTACACCAAAACAGAACGCAAACTAACAGACGAAATATTTTATCTCGTATAAGTGTTTGCGTTAGGACTAACCTGAATTTTTGCTTGAAATTATCTGTAAATGCACCTGGGATATATTATTGACTATTCATACGATCTTACATTGTACGTTTATTTTGGTTACGTGATAGTAGTCGTGTATCGATTTGGAAGTGGTTCTAAGGAAAATCATTTAATTCTGGCAATACTTCTGAAATATTATAGAATATTTGCACCTTACTGCATGTGACAGGAGAAACAAGTCTCATTTTCAATATAGTTATTAGAACGGTAGAACGTTTTATTTTCTAGGCTCAATAACTGTGATTGATTATGTAACTACTTTTATATATAAATATAAAATATAAATTAGTTGGTAGCTCAAGCCTCAATCTACAAAGATTTTCATGTATTTCGTACATTTGTAAGCACAATTTTACGCCAATCACTCTTTCGATTGTTTGCTTGTGGTGATTTGGAACGGTTTGCAAGACAGCCACGGTTATCATACATCTAAATATCACAAACAGATATCACGGATTTGAAACTTTTTTGTTGAAAACTCACTAATAAGTGGTTGGAATTATTTAAGCTTCCATGTTACTTTACTATACCAGTATATTCTCAGTGGAGTAAGTTTTCTATATATTAGCTGATGTGACATAAATAAATTTATTATTATGATGGAATTGCAATGATTGAGTTCTTCTATTGGGAAAGCTAGTTTTGGGGGACATCAAAGTTGCTCTCTCCCGGAGATCCGATTGTGAGGCTATTTTAAAATTAATGTTACTCGTTGTGAAATTTTAAGGGTTAAGCTTAATATCCACGTCTGCTTCAATGACAGTTGATGATCCTCCACTGATTTGCTCGCCGACCCAACTTCCCGATAGGGTTTGATTCCCGAACGTTCCATTACGTTGCTCGGCTTAACAGAGGCACCTCTTGCAAGTTATACGCTGGGTTGTCGGGGTTAACTGGCAGAGACGACCCCGGCAGTGCTTGCTTCTCGTTACAGGGGTCGCCAGTTCGAGTCAGGCCTAAGGCATGGGTGGTTTTAACTAAATGTCTTGGATCATCCTTATAAAAGAGAGAAATTAATCACACTAATATGAAAAGTATACATTATAAGATAAATAAACACATTGAGCTGGCTGTATTGACATTAAAATGAAAAAAACTGGCAGAGGGTCGCCCAAGATCGTTTGACCTGGAGAAGACTGCTCAAGTTCCACCTGAACTCATGACTTTAAGATCCCATATCAGTAAATGATTGAACTGGTTGATATGGATAATGGACGAATATGTACTGGAGTGTTCCGGTAAAATTTTAGAGAAATTTTCAACAGAAATAAACTCACTGGAAAAAATCTACCAATTTTACTTTAGAAAACATTTGTGATTTTAAATAGAAATTGATGACTGATTCAAAACTCACTCCATCCGTGCATTATTTGGACTATTAAACGATTTGTATTGTATTCAAGTACGTGAGAATTTGTTTCTTGTAATGAATGGAATATGTCGCTCTACTCTTATTATTTTTCTTCTTCTTGTATTTGTTCTTCACCACGTTTTCGTAACATTTTTGGGGTTGGCTGACTTTGCTGAATTTTTTTACTCATCTTTGGGATGGTCAAATTTGGACCTATGGTTTCACGGCTATATGCTCTTGCTGACTTCAAGCACATTATATTAACTGCCAGGTTGCACTAAGTACTAAAGGGGAATTGAAGTGTTTCCATGTGTTCGCGAAATGTGTTACAGTATTCTGTGAATAACAACTGTATTTTTGTTTGTGAAATGTGTAGTTTATGAGGCAGATATTGGGGACCGTCCCAGGGTTCACCTTGAAGGCTGCCGAAAACCACCTAAAAACCGCAGTCAGAACGGTCTGTACGCGGGGTCCCGGGTTCGTGCCCGGTCCGTTCTACCTCCCCAATCCAGTGTGCGGCGCCTCAGTGCACTGAGACACACTATTGGCTAATTAACGGAATGTGTATTTTTTATACATTCATTCGTCATTCTTTAAGCGTATATTATTTCTCCACGTTTGAATTAACAGCGCTACCGACAACCCAGAACAGATAGAACACCTAATTAAAGACTCTCAGGCCACTGATTGGATCGGAACCAACAACTACTGCTACCCGAGACCTGCAAGCTAACCCTTACGCTGCCGGGGTTCACAGCTCTCTCTTCGTATTCCATAGTTATGTCTGGCGACTGGAGGATTGTCGTACTATTTCTTCAACTGCTGACATCGTTCGAGTCGGTGTATGTTGTCAAACGGATCGATGGGAACCCCAGAGGAGTGTTTACCCACCGTGTTTGCAGTGCCGGTACTGTCGATTCAGAGGGTCGGAAGGTGAGCAGACAAAACTGGCGCTGTGCGATGGGGACTGTAATTGTAGCGCGGTGTTTGCATGGCCCTGTGTTGACCCTGTGCAGACACTCCGTGATTGGCTGCCGGTGTCCCGCCTGCTAACCGTGATTAATGTTGCGACCTGTCCACTACAGTCGATAACACCGCCAATTTTGTTCGACCACTTTCACTGCTGTAAACGGCTCTTAATGGTCCGCAGATGGTTGCCTGACCTGACATAGCAATCATTGTATTACGGAGCCTGGTGGCATATCGGTTATCGTTCTTGCCTGCTGTTCCGAAGGACGTGCTGTCGATCCTCGATACAGCCAACAGATTCATGTTTTCACTGGTTACCCGAAATCGCTCCAGGCGAATGCTGGGATGGTTAAATCATAAATTATATACTCAGTTTCCTTCCCGTCCCTGGTCGGCTCTTATTATCTTAAAATTGTTAACTCTCGGTGGCATAGCAAGCTTTACACCGAAATAAACCTGTGGTTTGCGAGTTTCAATTCCTGACGGTATCAGCGAAGAAAGAACAGCCATCAGTAGTGCATCTTATTTCCCTGATCTTATCTATCATATTATTGCAATGTAAATGCCTTGTGAGAGCAAATATTCCATTGTATCTGTGAAGAACTTGTTGGTATTTTAGTCAATAAATTCAAACTAAAACTGTCGTCAGACCGCCAAGCAATTCCCGCCCATCCTCTAAATTAAGTCCGTCCCATTTTCGTAGAAGTTGTGATAAGCGGATACTAAATGTACTATGTAGTTATTCCATACTAGTAATGAATGCGCATACAGTATCTTACATGACAACGCTTTAGTGTTATATAGTCTGCTATTGCAATATGCCATTGATTGTGACAATTATTATTATTATTATTTTCGATTATTCTCCTTTAGGAGAGCGATTGAACTTTAAATCATGATTTAATCTTCAGCTATTTTTCCTATTTTTTTCCCAAAATCTATTCATCCTCTCGGAGTGCTCTCTCTTCCGTTTATCTGTCCATTTCTTTCCAGGTTGTCGTGTTTTTCTTTGCTCTAAATTAGCATTTCTGGTCTTATTATGACACTCAATGTGGTCTTCGAGATTTTCTATGTTGATCCGTTGTACTGTAGGTCCCTCTGAACCTCTTTCAGCCATGCCGTACCGCATTTACTCTTTGTTGTGATGTCAAGTAATTTCTTTGCTATTTTAGCGTTTTCCATCCTGTAGATGTGAATGTAGAACTTAGCTCGACGCTTTATGATCTTTTCTGCTATTGTGTTAATCTTTTGATAGAGTTCATTCCGTGGCTTCTTCATCTAAATGCCATTTCTATTTATTGCCCCATATATCGTCCTCAGAATTTTTCGTTCCTGTTATTCTATTTCTTTAATGTGACAACTGTATATTGATAATTTTAAATTGTATTTTGGTAATGTTAGTGTAATAATTTACCGATAATTTTAATGTGAAAAAATTAATTTTAAAGAAATGAGAGAGATATTATGAGCAGCTGTACATCCTGCTTGTTTGGTTGGACAGGGGGACCCAGATAGCGTGCGCGAAGGCGTCTGTGACGTCAGCTAACTGTGGCCAGCGAAAGACAGGGCAGGCAGCGGGTAGACCTAAGGGTTATCGCTGATCTGTCTTTAGAAACTTCCATGAGCCACAGATCCTAGTGTTGGTACCTCAAGAGCCAGATCCCGTTAGGTTTGAACTAATAAAAGGGCGCTCCAGAATAAAGGGAGCATCTGTCTGTTGGCAGCGGTTGAAGTGACCTAGTCTGTGGGTGAATGCATCGCTTACAGCCACGTGGTGACCAAAAAGACAATACAGCATAACGTGTCGAGTGAGATGAACATTTTATCTCCATCTCTCTCTCTCTATCTATCTATCTCAAACGTGGATAAACTGAAGTTACATGAACAATAATCATTTAATAAGACTTTTGTATAAGTTGAGTTACGCAGTATCTTGAGTGCTGTTTAATTGTACTATCATGCAAGATAATTTTAATAGATGTAAATTCTTAGTAATAGACTGCTCTATGGTGTAACCTGCTACTGATTTTAGTGATATGGTCTATCTCCCTAATGAACGTAGACCAGCTTTGGTAACGAGTCCGATGAATTGTTATTAACAGAAATAATTAGAGAAACGGGGACAGAAATCAGGCTAAGAGAGTTAACGGTAAAGGCAGAGGGTGGAATGTTACACTATCATGTATCTAAGCGTCACGATTCTTCCGAATTTGACCTGTAAATGGCAAACTAACTTCATCTACGATCTAGGTTTTCTGATGACCAGCATCACATTGTTTTCTGCTGTTACTCCCAAACAAATGAATCTATATCATCAACTACTGAACATTTTATTCTGTACTTGTGAACAATCTATTCTTTGTTGTTCAGTGATGCCTGAGAAGACGAGTATGGATCAGAGTATAAAGAAAAAACTATCCCTGCTATGTGGAGGTAAAAGTCAATTCGTGGTCTTACAACATGGTGAAAGAGCTTCGAGTTCCACCTCTATCACGACTGGACCTTCACTCTAAATAGTAAGTTACAACCACGGATTGTTCGTAGCTTAGCTCAGATGTTCAAAGTTCAGTTTTACTATAGGTGAAGGTCACAAGTGCCACACAAAATTACTGGCCGAGCTGGGATGCGGACAGTGGAATCTGAATTTTCTAAACGGATTCCTTAAACATTGTGCTGCCAGACCACGCCTCGAAGAAATGACGCGAACAAATATCTGGACAGGACTTCACTCATGTACATCGTATTAAATAAAAGAGACTCCTCATAGACTGTACCAGTGCCTCGCTCGACCTAATCCGTCGCATTTTTACTGAGGCAACTGACACGTATCGCACTAGAAGTCCGAAAGTGTTTGAAGATCAATTCTTTGAGGGAAGCCAAATCGAAATAAAGGATAGTGCATAATCGTGAGAAATCAGATGCGCAAGCAAAGTACTGCGGATTTACACCAAGTTCTTTGCTGCCAATGTACGTGGAAATTATTAGGTGCTTTTGGTAATGGCGTATTGGATGAGAATGAAATAAATGAGACGTGTTCCGGCGTTCGTCTCAATGTCGATAAACGATGCCGTAATTCGAAATATGGTTGCTAGACTCTAATTTAACAGAGATTTCCAAAATTTCAGTCTGAGCGGGGCGGTGCCCGGTTTGGTTCCCTGGAGGTATCGCTGTATTGTTCCCAGGATAGTTAATCACCCGGACGGTACAGTAGGAGGTATCCCTGGAGGGCTGCGCACTAATGGGCCGTGTATCCTGCCCCGAGGCCAGTTCCTACAGGGACCTGACGCCGCCTGTCTGCAGCAGTGGACTCGCTGTTGATTATTCGCTGCTCCTCTTGCGACGAACATTCAAGTTTGATTGCTCGACGTTAAAGCAGACGGAAATGATTGTTGTGAGAGGGTTGCAACGTCTTCCATATGCAGTAGTACTTGTTGGTAGATTTAGTGTGGTTTTAGTATGACTTAAACGAAAGAATCGGCAAACGTTAAATAAATTTTAAATTGTTGTTCAGAAAAGACAAACACATTTGAATTCAGAATCTTCAGAATACTGTGTTTGTTGTATTTTTATGTAAGATATAACTGGAATAAACGAAGAAAATATCACAGAAGTAATTTCGGTCGAAGAGATTTGAGTACGCAAGTAGTGCGACATAACAATAATTTCAATGATGAAAAGAGAAAGCTAAGTTTTAAGACTTTTCGCAGTATAAAGTTTTAAATGGAGAAATTAAGATGAGTAATTCTCAGTCTGATACGTAATCAAAAGTTTATTGTAAGTAAACTAAATCCCCACCACATGTCCTTGAACTGTGAGTAGAAACAAACTTTAGGTAGAGGTAATCCTAATGAACAAAGTCGTCTTTTATTTTAACATTAGTGACAAAAATCCTATGCCATTAAATTCTGTATGTATTCTTACTGGCTGGTCGAGGTTTATTTTATGTCATTTGGCTTCCTTAGCCCATACAGCCAGCTCAAGTATGTGTTTATTTCGTCCACTGTTTATCAGATTCTCTACGTGTATATATATCTTTCAAGTAATTCTACACACACCACAGGACGGACACGACAAGCACACTAACACACAACACTTAAACACCCATGCCCTCGGCCGGACTCGAACCGGCGACCTTCGGTAAGTGGGGCCAGTACTGTAGCCCCTACGCTACCGAGACCGGCTCCGGTCGAGTTGAAAACCGTGTAAACATGAGTCACATGTTCTGAGCAGCCTGGTTTTCCATTCTGCAGCACATACTACCTTTTATGATTCAAGTTCATGGTGCCACAAATATTTGATCAAAAGAGTTTTACAGAATAAAATTCATAATACTAACTAACTTGATAAATGTTTCAGGTGAAAGTAGTTGTCGTCAGACATTATTACTACAATGTCCTTAGCGCTTTAGTTTTATCTTAAGTTTTGCGTTTTCCGTCAGTCAATGTAATTAATAAGTATCGCTGTTACAGAGTCTAAACAGTGTCTGCATCTGCTTGTAAAGCTTAGATACCTTCATGCTCGTGTGCATTTTTCTGGTGGCTTGTGACACCTGCTCTTTTGAGACAGAATATGAGACCATACCAAAACTGAGTAAGAACACCTAGAATCGACGTTTAAAATAAAGCAATAGCTGAAAGCTCTAAAAAATTGAATTTCTGAGACACAGGTTAATGTTCGGTACTAAATGGCCTGTTCTTTTGAAGACGAGCTTGATCTTCGGATAAGAATAGAGGCGAATAGTTTCTAAGCCTACCTTTTTGGAAATAGTAAGAGTTAGAGTCATTGACGATACCTATGCGTGGTAGAGACTTCCATACGTCTTTCCCATCTTTGTTCAAGTGTTTAGAACTCACCATGGTGGATATACTATCATTAATTGTTAGAAGTCACGGAACATTGGATCACTTACGTGAAAATCTTTAGTCATGACCATTTTCTGACATTGCTTGCATTGTGATTTAACAACTACTCCCCCAAATCTGAATAACAACAAGCATGTACAGACCTTGATTCTGCCTCGTGATTAATGTTTATCATTTAATTCAGAGCTTCTCCATACAGCAGCAGCGAGCTTCCTAAAATCCTCCCCCGTCTCTTTCCTCTACATCGCTGACGTGTCAGGAAAGCTACTTGCTGCTAAGTCTGCCATGTTCTCGTTGTGAATGACTGAACCTGAGTTCTGTAAATCACTTTATTTCGGTTACTGTATCCGCCCAGCGGTGCAGTTGTTCTAAACCTCAAACTGTTGGCAGGAGCCCGAAATTTCTATTTCGAAAGTGACCAGTGGTTTCAAAACAGTTTCATACAGCCTAGTTGCAGAATATAATACGACCAAGTCTTTTTCGGCGTTGACTATTGGTACAACTCTCTCGGGTGATAAGCAGTGTGAACACGGTGCTCGAGATGGGGAAGAGGAATTTGGTCGCAGAAATATAGCGTGGAAACACTGTATTCACTCTGTCTGTTACTGGAGAGCATTATATTTATAGATTATTTAAAAATCTTTAAAACGAGCAAGGAGAACTTTTCATTGCTGCTACACCGATGTCATCTATCGTAATACATTATGGCTGTTCATTTCATAAATACTTAAACATCCATCAAAAATAAAATCCTGATATTTGTATTACGAATTGCGCTTTCTGATTTTTTTTAGCACGGAATTAACTTCTTATATCTGAAGTAATATTTAAATTACAAAGTCCGAACAGTATGGTGTTAGCCCCTTTTGTGCACTGGTTTGGACTATGCCGTGGGTTGCGATCAGAGAAGTCGGCACCGGAGCAGAGGGAGACAGTATGCCATAAACTAGACGCTACAGTGTTGCAGTCGGTATCGACCCTGCAGTCTGCTCACGTCGCGTCGGTGTTTCGACAAACACGGCTGCGGTCCCTGCCGCACACAGCTGCGAGCCACACACGCATAGTCTGTTACACACGTAAACACATAACCATCGTCGCCTTATTTCTGTGTCGATAGAGCCATGCCCGCTGATTGCTCATTTTCTGACCTTCTTTAGAGACCAGTCGCCGTTTAATATTTCGTAATGTTTTTCTGGCGAGAAAATTTCGGTAGCAATCGCTAATTGAAGACGCTCAAAAAGTGATGGTCGAAACGTCACAAGTCGATAAAGCTACGTTGCACCACGAGGACGTTTTTTTTTTTTTTTTCCTTTTCATACTAAACACTGTGAATAAAACAAGAAAAATTTGTTATGGTTTTTTTCACGATGATAATTGATAGCTTATAATGTAATATCAACAAGAAACATTTTAAACAAACGTCGTATATTATTACACCGAGCGTGGTGGATGAGCGGCAACGCTCTGGCCTCGCATTCGGGAGGACACCGTTCGTATCCCCGTCCGGCCATCCAGATTTGGGTTTTCCATGGTTTCCCCAAGTCACTACAGACGAATGCCAGGATGCTTCCTGGTGGAGTAAGGCCCAACGCCCTGGTTTAATGTGTCTATAATCGCCGGTTTGAGAGGTTTTAATTAACATTTCTGTTTCGTCATTTCGATAAAATACACAAACGATTAGACAAACAAATGTTAGAAGAACATTACATGTGTGTGCGATAAAGAGGTAATTTTTTTTGTTTAATGCCAGGACGTCACTAGAACTACACATAAATTCAAATAATTAAGATCGTCGTTTTCGTGTCACTAATTTTTATACAGTAATATCAATAATTAATACAAGCCGTGATGGGAATAATGATTTCACTTTTTCAAATCATTATAGAGCTGAGCTCCTCCAAAGCACTTTATACAAAAAGATTTCTAGAAGAATTAGAAACAATCAAATCATTATTCCCATCACGGTCTGTATTAATTATTAGTATATTAAAAATTCATGACACGTCGTTTGGAAATTTATTTGTATGCGAGTTATGCCAACTAATCAAATAATACTTCTTAACGTAATTGTTAATAATATGAAAATTGATCTGAAAGAATTACTTCTGGAAATACTACGAAAAAGCTCATTGAATATAATTCACAAACAATAGCTCAGGGATATATTTACTTTAATTTGAACAAATCAAATAATGGTGTATTGACATTAAACAAGAAATAGTTTATTAAAAATTACTTCTTGGCACGTCATGGATTAATAAGGTTGGTGGGACAATAAAAGTTACCTCTGGCATCATTGGCAATCGAAGGGTGTGTGGTGGTTTGTAGTGAACAGTGTTTTGGGGAAGATTACCGTATGGTCAATGCGTTATCATCTGGGCCGGTCAACGACACGTCTTGTGGTACCAGGAAGGGCTTGTTATTGCTATGTCGCGGCCGGGATCCCTTTGATGGCGAAGGCAGTGACGGATGCCAATTCTAACCGACTGATAGTATTCTGCGTAACGGAAAGAAACCAGCTTGCAATGAATGCCGTCTCCTTGCATCCCCCTTCACCACCACTGAGTATTATCGGTATTCCTCGAAGAAGAAACTCTGCGACTAATGCCGGAGTAGCTCAGACTCCAGCTTGTATGGGTAAGCCATGCGGGGAAACAAGTTTCTTGTTAAAGCTCTCCAGGGAGGATAATCGCACACAGCAATGAGCGAGGTTTGGTGCTGCGGTTCCCCCGTTGAGAACCATAGCCGCCATTGTTACGCTTCCTGTCTGAAGTCCCTAGGGTTGAGGGACACATTGCTCTTTATTAAAGCCAGCGTTAAAAGCATTACTTAAGACTAAAGCGTCACTCTACATCCAACGCATTCGTTGCTGCCCAACCTACCGTGAGAGATTCTTAACGTTCTTCCTCCACTTGGGAGACCACTTACTATGCCCGGACGAAGCTAGTACACAAACCAACTGCACAGCAAACGATTTGGTTCCGAATTATTTATGCGTCGGCGGTGGTTTTATTTTTATTTTTTTTTCTCCTTCTCGTTTCATTGGGTGTTTCTTTAATCACTTTCTGTCCGTTTCTTCTTAAAACGTTTCCTCTTTTCTTTTCCTCTATAAAAACAATCACAAATATCCTTTTAACAAATAGATTCTCACAGTTTGCAATGCCATAATAATTAAACAAATATTTCTTATTTCCTTATTTCAATCCAGTTTTAATACAATTCCATATTATTATTATTATTGGCGAATTCTCCTGGTAAATGGAAGACGTTAAGCAAATGACCCAATCAAGTTTTCTTTGAGTTCTTCTTGTTGTTCCAGTAGGCTTTCATTTCTTTCCGAGAAAGCTTGTTTGCGTTCTACCGACCACTTCGGTCGGTATTGTTTTTGTTTTGGTTGCGCAGTTGTAACTTCCCATTGTCTCCTTTGTGCCTGAAGGTGTCTCTTTCTAAGATGTCTGTTGCTCCTATGTTTCATTCAGCCAAGATGTGGATTTTTAAGTGAAGTTACCATAATCTATTATCTTTTTTGTCAATCGATTAACTGGTAGCCTCTTAAGATGACCAAAGAATTTCATTCGCCTTTCTTGATGTCAAGTTCGATATTTGAAAACTTTCTGTTGTTTTGATTGATTTTAGTCTGTAACTATCTTTAATTAGTCTTGCTCCCAGAATTTTTCTAATGTTTTAATCTCTCTACTCTTTTTATTTCTTCAAGTTCATGTTTTCTGTTAATTGTTAACGTTTCACTCGCATAGAGGACTGTTGGTTTTATGATTGTGTTGTAGTGCCGAATTTTGGTCTGTCTGACATGGATTTTTTGTTGTATAGATTTTGCACTAATCCTAACGCTTTTTTTTTTTTTTTTTTTTTTTTTACTTTTTGGATGAGACTTTGCTCCGCGATTTTCTCAAGGCCTGTCGGTTCGAAAAATTCTCCGAGGTATTTAATTCCATATTTATTATCAATAAAAAGGTATACTCTTGGTTCATCCTCGTTTATTATCTCTTAAATGTGGATGCTCGCAAATTCACAATTAATGATCAGATGAAATACTTTCATGTATTCTTAAACTGACCAGCGCTTAATACATTGACTGCAATCTGAATCCTTAACATTTCCCTTCCACATTGTTCTTTTATGAACACTTTTTATCTCTTTGTTAAATTCTTCATCAATCATAGAAACGTTCCGAGGATGCTCTTGTTCATAAACAGAGACCGCCCTTCCCACCATCCCGATTCACTATTCAAGATATTATTTCTATGATTGTATAGACACGCAGTTACTTTTCATATATCAGGTGATTACCATTTTGTCATCTTGCAACGAGTAAACATTACCAGTATTTCACGGGATAGGGTAAGCCTCGGATGCAGCAGGTATTATTAAACGTCACCGCGGGTCCCGACTAAGGATAGTAAGCTGTGACTTAGGAACATTGTGTCTCGTACCGACAGTCTATGATCGGCCACTGGAGATCCGCCATTCAACACAAACTGCTACTTGTGCTGACAGTACCAGCTAAGGAAGTCAGCAGCTCACACATTTTGTAAGTTAATAGTAGTTCTTTAAAATAAACTGTAATTCTCGCATTAAGTAATGGCCGGGGTTCAATAAACAAAGTGATCACTAAACTAATGCCGTTGGCAGGAGGAGTGGTATTAATCAAGAAAGAACGTAACCATCTCATAAGAAAATTTTCTACTGTTTTTTACTTAATGCAACACGTTCTGTTGGACTGCAACACAATACATAACAGACACTATGAATGCCAGAGTTTCACCGGTATTGACGTAGACAGAAGTGCCAGTACTTATAGACAATTAGCAAGCATAGTTATCATCCGAGTACACCTGGAACAGGTTCCCAACGTAGCTGAACCCACGGTAATGTTAAAAAGCATTATAGAAATAAACTGACGTCCGAACAGAATAAAATGAAAAAAAGTTGAGTATAAATCAATTAGAAAAGAAGATGCAAAAACGCCCAGAATTTTAAATTTATAAGTATAACAATCGCATATCAGTTTTAACAAATAATTTTTATAAATTATACCAATCTGTTTCACTGAAAAGTACATTAATCCTAAAACTCAACCCAGTTAAGGCATGTGCCCAGTCTTCGTATCTGTAAGTAGGTTCTCGCCTCGCATTCGGGAGGACGGCGGTTCGAATCCCCCGTCCGGGCATCCAGATTTGGGTTTTCCATGGTTTCCCCAAATCACTCCAGGCAAATGCCAGGATGCTTCCTTCAAAAGGCCATGGGCGAATTCCTTCCCATTCCTTGCCCCCATCCTTGCCCCCCATCCTTTCCCGTCTCCAAAGACCTCGATGTTAAAAAGAGACGTAAAGCAGTTACAAAAAAAAAAATGTAAGTAGGTGAAGAACTGAATCAGCTCAAAATTTTCATCCTCTAATCGCAGAAATTCCTGTTTGTTTTACAGGTTCACGTTTCAAGATTCCGCCAGTCCTTTTATTAATTACAGTCGGTGTAAGGTCGTGAATGCTGGCTATCTTCTTTTCCATCTCAAAGCGTACAGCAATTAATTTAACTTGTAGTATGAAGCCGTTAGAACGAAGTGCACGCATTGTAAGCTTGTATTTTTCTTTCCTTCAACAATTTTCCTCCCGAAATTACTTCTGTCAGCTTTCTCACCCGTTTCTTATTTTTAATATTTGCGTCCATTCCGACATAGGCGTTGAATTTTCCGCACCCGGTATTCAGTTCTTATTCACAGCTGCGATTTTCTGCTCTCGCCTTAATGCGAGAGTTAAACGTTACATTCAGTGATAAATTCCGGCCTTCAGCGGACTAAAGTTCAAAAGATGCTTATTTCTGAATTTCTTTAGCATATTTTTGCGAGCAGTCCCCCCGCTGTTAACTCATTTCAGAATGCTTTTGACTCTGTACCACACAACCGACTCTTAGCGAAGATCCGAGCGCACGGTATATCTGATCAGATTTGCGAATGGATACGCGATTTTCTAACTGGTCGGTCACAGTATGTCGTTGTAGACGGGGAAGCCTCTTCTAAACAAGATGTTACTTCGGGCGTTCCTCAAGGAAGTGTAATAGGACCACTTCTTTTCTTAATTTGACAACGTTAATTGCAGGATGCGAATTTTTGCTGATGATGCACTTATTTATAGGGAAGTGAGGCGCTCCGACGATTGCTTAGAAATTCAGCGCGATCTGGATGTTATTTCGGAATGGTGCCGTGAATGGCAGCTTACACTTAACTGTAAAAAGTGCAAGGCAATGCACATAAGTAATAAAAAGACCCCGCTTGCTCTGGAGTACAAAGTTAACAATTCAGTTGTTGACACTGTAGATTCCCTGAAGTATCTAGGCGTAACAGTACAAAGCAACATGAAATGGGACTTGCACATAACTTCCGTTGTAGGAAAAGCTAATTCCAAACTACGATTCATAGGACGTATTTTGAGAAGTTGTAATGCTCATACAAAGGAAATAGCGTACAAAACACTAGTGCGTCCGCATTTGGAATACTGTTGTGGAATTTGGGATCCGTATCGCAAGGGACTCATTGACACATTAGAGAAAGTACAGAGAAGAGCCGCTCGATTCGTGACTGCTAGTTACAGTCCTTACGTAAGTGTCACAGAGCAAATTCGTGGGTTGGGGTGGGATTGTTTGGCGGACAGACGACGTCGTTTTCGTTTGAATTTGCTGGTGAATATGCGAAAATCTTTAAGTTACGAGTGCAACGAAATACTTCTTCCGCCAACCTATTTAGGTCGCAATGACAGGAGGAATAAGATTAGAGAAATAAGATGCCGTACTGATTCATTTATGTATTCCTTCTTTCCTCGATCTGTTCGGGATTGGAATGCGCAGAATTAGGATTGGTGCTTAGCACCCTCTGCCACCCACAGTATTTTTGATTTGCAGAGTATAGATGTAGATAACCATTTTTCGTATTTACTTTCAGACATAACACTTGTACACAGCATACAGCTTTTCAGTTATGCTGCAGTAGTATTTTACAGTAACATATAAATATTCCTGCGACTTTTTCTCATACGTAACCTGTAATAAACGCAAATCTAACCTAGATGCATTATTATATGCAACCGATGTTTCAAATTATCCACGTTATGTCATTAGCATCTATTTTTTTCCTATATTCAGCGTGATGCTTTTCATTTTTTCTCTTCAAAAATTAGGAAGTTCTAAACAAGTCGGTAAACCAGATGACAGTTAAAATTATACTTTTAACTCTATACTTTGTACTCTATTTACTTTTCGCATTACAAATTGGCCAGGTCACCAAATGAGTATTGATTCTGACTAGGGTTCTTAACTTTATAAATTGTGATGAAGGATAATTTTAAATGAGAAAACAGGTGAGCCATTTAAGTTCGCTTTTATTGGAGAAAATATGTAAAATGTACATCACTCTTTTACGAAGATTTCCAACGCTCTTAGTATAGCAAAATTTACGTAGATTCCTATTTGCATTATTCCGATTGTCTCTGTTACACGATATTAGAGCAGCATATTACAAGTAAAGAAGAAAATTCTCAACGCGATCAAATGCGCCGCCAACCACTTCCACGGTGACGTAAACAATAGCTTATTATACAATGCAATTAAAACCAAAATAAACACTTCTTGCCTCTAAATGTAAACAACCTTCCTTCAACACATAGAAAAACAAGTTCAGTTACACTCATTGGCACAACATAATACATTAACATCCGTTAACCAAAATCTCAGGTATCACAATCAATTCAGCACATTTACAAACTCTTTTACACTCATTCAATTCAATTTGGCATAGTATACAAAACCAAAATACCACAATATTACGTAATTACAATAAATCTACCATTTATTTCATTTTACACAAACTGAATAATTTAAAGGAGTGGGTAGTGAACATAGATATAACACTGCAATACACTGAAATTATCTACTATTACTATTACTCCGCGATTCACTAAAAGTGTGTGGCAGAGGGTGCATTGCACCTATCCGGGAAGGTAATGGTTTGGAAGGGATATACGGGATATGGCAGGAGGCGCCCATGGGCTATTGTTAGGTACCATCACCATCAGATCAGGATGGCCGGAGCGCTTTATTGAAAGCTACTTCCTGTAGGATTTTATGTTTAGTCGCCCCGGTAAATCCTTTCTATTCCACTCCCTAATCGCTCGTGGAAAAAATGAGTACAGGAAATGAATCTGTTCTGGCCCTGATTTCTCTTATCTTATTTTCATGGTCATTCCGGGATATGAATGTTGCTGGTAGCAATATTTGTTTACTGTCATTCCGAAATACGTCAGTCGAGAATTTTTCAATTAGCTTCTGTCGAGAGCAACGCCTTCGGTGCTCCAGGTCTTCCCAACCTAACTCCTTCAACATCGCACTTACGCTTTCCCTCCAACTATATATACCTGTCACGAATCGGGTGGCTCTTCTTTGGACCATCTCTAATGCTCCATTAATCCCTTTTGATGGGGACCCCATACAAAGCAATCAATATTCTAAGTGAGGCCGCAGTAGTGACTTGTATGCAATCGAATATAACTTCCGGAGTGCATTGTTATAAATTACGAACTAGAAATCGAAGCATACGATTTGCTTTCCCAATTACATTCTCGATATGCTCATTCCACGACAAATTATTACGAAATTGTTACCCCTAGGTACTTAGCGGAATCTACCGTTCTAAGGACAGTGCCATTAATAGTATATTCAAATCTAAATGGTGTCACCTTTTTACTTACACGCATGACTTGGCACTTTTTAGCGTTTAACTCCAACTTCCAATCCTTACACCACGCAATTATTTTCATTATATCGTCTTGTAACAAAGCGCAGTCGTCCTGGGTTGTGATTTCACGATAAATAATAGCATCATCAGCGAATAATCTTTTCATCCCCCTTATTATGTCCGCACAAATCATTAGTGTAAATATACCGACAACACATATGCACCAACGCCTTAGTCCTCCACACGCCACAGCCACACATTATCATCCTGCTAGAGACAAACTACGTCGAGGTATCTGGTAAATGCTACAACACCCTGTCTGTTCGCACCGTTTCAGTTCATGAGCTTATGACCTCACTCCGAAGCTGAAACCATTACAAACAGCTAACAGCTTTCAAAGTCACCCAGGTTATTCAGAGATCGTTGACAACGATAAATAGCACATACTGTGTGGCATTCACTAATATCGAACATCTGTCGTCGGTTGGCTGCTGTTTGTAAAGTCCATTTCTGGCACAGTGCATTTCACTACAATAAAGCAATCATTTTCGGTAATGTCCCTCCTCGTAGCTGCTATAAAGCGATTCCACGTTCCATGGGTTTTCAAACGTATAGAGTATAGACCTACGTTTTATTTCCGTTGCGAAAACACAACACGGTTGCTACGAGTTCTGGAACCACCCGCGTATACAAATATTTGTAGTCTGACTTCTCCAATTTAATCGTATTTTTATTAATAACCTATTCATTTACTTCCGAATCATACGAACAATATTAGGTTTACTTTTAGTTATTTCCTCTAAATAATTACCCTTACTGAGTTTCCTCTTTTATACATTGGTAAAAAGTTATGCGTAAATGTTTGAATTTACGAACAGCTATAGAAGCTGTTGAATGGTTAATTAACACTGGAATAACATCATTATTTTGCAAGTTAGCATGTACATAAGAATCTCTACAACTCTACACTTGTTTCTTGAGGACTGTGTGACACAAGTTACTGGAAACTTTGACACCCATTTGTAGAAGGAAAGTTTTATTTAAAAATTTCAGCGATTTCAGTTGCTAAGTGATATGGCTCATTAAAGTCGCAAGCTGATCACTTGCTGGTCGTACTTAATGGCTGACGGAGAGAAGCTCTTTCGTTAAGTTCTGTCCTCTGCATTAGGGTGTGAAATATTCACTGTTTAAGACGTGAATACTGAATCTTCGTAACATTTGCTGAGATGTTTAAAACAGTAACCAGGATGACCGTTACGTCAGAGCTGTAATCGTTATATGGAATTTTGTACTAGCTATCTATACACACAGCTCCAATATTTTAGTGAATGTGACCAATATTGAGTCAAATGAGAACGTATAACACTAGATGCACACAGTATTTAATGAGGATAACCAATGCTGGAGGTCGGACTCAAACGGCACCGAGAATGGTGGATGTAACGGTTAGCGTTCTGGCCTCGCATTCGGGAGGACGGTGGTTCGAATCCCCGTTCCGGGCATCCAGATTCGGGTTTTCCATGGTTTCCCAAATCACTCCTGGCGAATGCCGGGATAGCTTCCTTCAAAAGGCCATGGCCGAATTCCTTCCCATTCCATGCCCCCCCCCCCAATCCTTTCCGACTCTAAAGACCTCGCTGTTAAGAGACGTTAAGCAGTTAAAAAAAAATCGAAACGGCGATCGGTATAATACGAAGCCAAAGTGCCAGCCTCAACACTGGCAGGCCCGCGCTGGTTTGCACAAGAGCCAGATTTCCTTCACCGTCCATTATAGCGGCACTTCAAAGCACACTGTAAATCTATCGGGTCAGATTAAAGTAGATAAAATTATTCTCAAAACAGGAAGGACTAATAGTTGAGAACCTTCATGAGAAATATCACACAAGAAGAATAAAAATTATTTTACTTCGTGTATCCCCATTTATCTGTTACAGGATGGAACCATTACGGAAAGAATTTCGCGTATATACAAAGTAATGCTAAACTGATTAGAAAAAAAAACTATAAAAAGACAAAACTATCCACACGATATAGCTGGGTAAAAACAAATGTCATGTTGATGCCTGGTAATTTAATAACTAATAGTAAAATGCCGAATGTTAAACCGCGCTAGGTTTACGCCAAGATCTGTCGTACAGTCTGGCCTCGCATTCGGAAGGACTCAGGTTTGAATCCCCGTACAGCCATCCAGATTTCGGTGAATGCTGGGATGGTCCCTTCAAAACGCCTAAGTCAACGACACGTAATGCCATAAGGGAAAAAAATCCTGTAGAACGTAAGAGTAGTAAATTCGTACAAGTAAAGATATCTATAATTTGGCTTCTGATGACGCAAATGACACTAAGATCTCGTGTTATTACATTCTTCTGTGACTAATATCTTCACTGTATTTGAAAACAAAGACATAAACGGTTACGAGGCAAATCATGTAACAGAAGTTATAACCGATATGTTATTTCACTGCCTGTAGGAGCTATAGTAATTTTAACTCATAGCGAACGGACGTAAACAATTTTTATGCTAATGCGATGTTGTTGCAGGCCATGTTTCCACAGTTACTTAAATAATTACTAGTTGAAAGAACACGCCAATGCAACTGTTTAGTTTATTTATTGCTGCGTCGTACGCGTTTCACCTCTCATCGAGGCATCATCAGCGACGAATCTGTGTTATAGTTTTATCCTATTATTACATAATTATGGGCGTGATATATTTTATAGCTAAAAGTTACTCACTATTTACATTTGTTACTCTGGTATGCAGCTGCGAATCTCCGTTTTCATATACAACGCAAGTTTTGCCTGTATCATATTTACATTATTGTTTGTTATTATCGTTCAGTCGTCTGTTAGCGTCAGCTGGTTTGTTTATGTCTTGTCGCGTCCTTCGGTTGTCTGCTGTGGCCATTTTGTTTGTATATGTCATGTCTCTGGCCGATAGCGCGAGTTTTTGAATAGTGTGAGTATGTGTGATGGTCTTGTTAGAATGCGAGACATGACATATACAAACAAAATGGCCACAGCAGACAACCGAAGGACGCGACAAGACATAAACAAACCAGCTGACGCTAATAGACGACTGAACGATGATAACAAACAATATTGTAAATATGATACAGGCAAAACATGCGTTGTATATGAAAACGGAGATGCGCAGCTGCAGACCAGAGTAACAAATGTAAATAGTAAGTAACTTTTAGCTATAAAATATATCACGCCCATAATTATGTAATAATAGGATTAAACTGTATATAAAAACTGTAACTACAGATTCGTCGCTGATGATGCCTCGACTGAGAGGTGAAACGCGTACGACGCAGCAATAAATAAACTAAACAGTTGCATTGGCGTGTTCTTTCAACTAGTAATTTTTATGCTGGTTATCCAACTAAAGCGTTTATTCTAAGACTTGCTACATTGTCACAGAACTCCTGGGGTCTGAAGACCCTCTCACAAATTTTCAGGAACTGTACTGATACATTCTCTAGTAAGAATTGCCAAAGGCCTTCAGATTCTTCAATGTCTTCCAAGTGTAATAACACATTGAGTCTCTTCTGCAGTTAATTTGTGTTTTGAACCAATATTGTATCGTTAACGCATTCGTAGCAATTTAGATCAGTTTTTGTAAACAGTAAATTGCAATCAGATTACAACTAGAGAATTTAAATATGTTTCTAATGTATTCAGTTCTGTTTTAATTAATAATTTATAACTTTAATATTGTTGTAAACCTTACTAAATACGTAGAATTCTTAAGATTCCTTTCGCTAATTGTTGACATTCTCGATGTTTTATAAGAACGTTAGTAGCAGACTGATACGTTTTTTGTGTTTTTCAGAACATTTTACAGTAAACGACTTGCATTCTGCCGGTAAATGCAAGCCCAATACGGTTGGCCCACTTCGGATGCCTGACACCTTTGAACCAGGCAGGTCACCTGGCGAAATGATAAATGTCCACCGGCTCAGCCAGTAGTTAAGTCGCCTCCAAATGAGTAAATGTCGTTATCAGTTATTAAATTACATTAGTCGGAAAATTATGTTGCGTCCGATGAAATTACTTATATTCATTGAATTTCATATTTACTAAACCAATAAGATGTTAATAATAACCAAATTGTAAATAACCGACTGGTCAATCACGTCGTGATCTGACAAAAAGAAGTTTTACCACGTTGAATTGCGTGGGGAATAGCGTTACTTTACTTCCAGTAACATGTATAAAATATCATGATTCGAGACAGGATCTGTTGGAAAGTTACTTCATAACACGTAAAAACAACAATAGCAGAAGACACTGAAAATATGACTTCATTCAAGATGAAGAACAAAGTTATTGAAAAGTTTTTTTATGGTTTAGCACCTCAGCTACATCGGAAGTAGTTTGAGGTGGGGAAAGAAGGAACGGGAAGGAATTCGGGCATGGCGTTCACCAGGAGTGATTTTGCAAAACCATAGAAAACCGAACTCAATGACCAGACGGGTTTTTGAACCTGCGTCCTCCCAAATGCGAATCCAGCGCGTTACCGACCATCCGCCACGCTGGGTATGTTGTTGGCATACAGGTATTAGTATCTTTCGGGACACACAAACCATT
Source organism: Vandiemenella viatica (assembly GCA_031002005.1). Lineage (NCBI taxonomy): Eukaryota > Metazoa > Arthropoda > Insecta > Orthoptera > Morabidae > Vandiemenella > Vandiemenella viatica. The sequence continues at coordinate 53,134,659 of JARYHS010013631.1, read as the reverse complement.
TGATCCATGTTAGCAGCCAAAAATCTGGCGACGCGTTCCGGTCTCGTGCACGAAGCTTTTAAGACGGCGTCACAGAAAAAAGTCCAGACGGGACACTAAGGGCTATTGTGTGAAGCAACCACAACGCCAAGGACATGTGATCGTTAATGTGGCTTCCCCTAATTCCAACCGCAGTGTTAAAATTTGCTGCTGGTTTGTGAGAAGGGTATGACTATTTACATTCGTATAAAGGTCCATTATTTGAAAAATCTGAGTTGCTATATCAAAAACTGGAGCAACTAAACGGTCGCTAAAAACAGCTCTCTAGCGCCTTGTTGTTTCCGTTTGGAACACGCATTGTATAGTGGAAATATTATAGAGTACCATATCTTAAAGTTGGCAGTCAATTTTGTAAGACCCTATAACTGAACCATGTCCATCCTCGCAGCATCGTCTGAACAATGATTTCAATATAAGATCTGACAGAGTAAAATTCGGCAACCAAGCTGACGAATGAGATACAAGTCTATAAACACTCTTGGCGCCTGTTGATTTAGTTAATCCTACCGTCTGGCACAGCGTAACCTCTCAAAAGGTTAGAGGGCTAGTATACAGTACAATGACAAAGATCTCCGGTCTTTTTCGTGTCGTGTCAGTTAGAGATCTTCCGTACTCGAAACAGAGGCGAGAGATGCGAGGAATTTACAGATTCTTAGCAACACCCGTTGGCTGATGGCAGCTGCTGTTCTATCTTCTGACCGATACATTTCGTTTCACGAATCACAGTTCATGTCTAGGTAATTATTAGAATCATATACTCTGAACGTGAGCTTCCAGACATTCTATTTTTATTTGTATTCTAAAAGTCTCTCTTAGTTAACCCATCATATCGTAGTATGTGCCCCACTAGCTAGTCTAGTGGTGTCGTTAACCGCTTTCAATGAAGACGAACGGCCGTCGTCATGCTAGGCACAATCTGAATCGTAGAATTTACTGCAACAGATGGCAGTAAGAATTCAAAATTCAGCACCGTCTGGTTGAACATTGAGGTAGAACGATGACATTGAAACGTTTAGCGACTGGTTTAGGCGTGGCCCCTTCATAATGACGGTAGAGTGGGAGGGATGAATGAAAACCCCTGGTAGCAGTCAGTTCGCCATTAACTGTCTCGTAGTCGCGCACAAACAGAGTAGCAGCCGTGTGAGATGGAAGGTAGCTACGGAAAAAGTGAAAAACTGTGTGTGATGGTTCGAATTTTTAGTTTAGTTTGATTTGTGTTAGCTAGTCGCTCAGTCAGAAATGCTCCCTTGTCGCTGATCATCCAGATCTGAGTCTACATTGAACAAATAGTCTCAGTGCTTCTCTGCTTGTGCATTAAAAAACTGAATTGTTGTGTAGATAATTGAACAGATTTTTATTTACGCAGACCTATGCTAACCAACTTACGTCGATAACCTTCAGGTGGCTGATTTGCGTTTGGAGATCTCATCACGAGTACTGTTCTCCGAATCGAGGTTGTCCTGTCACCGCTACCCGTACACCTTATGCCAACCCTACCAGTCAAATCCTCCGCTCTACCACGGCATACTTTTTCTTTAAAACTATTAGTCGTTTCGCTTGCCAGTGATTTATTTCCATATAGTGCAGTCCACCAAACAAATTCTACCTTAACAAAACGTCCTCTGGAATCTAACTTGGTGGATCTCGCAAAAACGAAGTTTGGACGGGCATACTCACTGGGGTCTTACTTATACTCCGTGGTTCAGTATCCGAGGAAATCCCAGTGAATATGCTGGGCTAGTCATCATATGTTACAACGTGACTAGATTTCCGAAAACTTTTTAAGGAGAATTGTCGCAACGAGACACTCTATTGTCCACTAATTTCTCGTGTAGAGCTCTAGTCACGATGTCCTATTCTATAAATTCGACTACTGTTTTACTGCTTGGATCACATCGTTTCCAATTTTTATTTCTACTTCATGTTCTTCGTTTCTGCTGCTTGCTAGGATCTTGATACTGCGCTTATTAATTTCTTGTTAGAATCTACTGCCATTAAATAACCAATTATTTTTTAAAACATAGATATTAATTCAGTTTTAGCAATCAAAGATGTATAATCAAAGGAACATAATAAATTCGGCTCCACGTCAATATGTTGGAACCTACAAATATTGTCCTATCGGTATGAAATTTGGTACACACATTTCTTGGGCGATAATATTTGATTTAAAGTGTATAACGTAAGCTTCGAATATGTAGAAATAAAGAAAAATCATTCGAAATGTGATTAAATGCATACATGTTATTATGCAAGAAATACACGTTATTAGCTGTTGACATTTATTCCGCGTGTTTTTAAGTCTTCATTATTGAATGCAAACTACTTCCCACATACAAATTCCAGACACGTATCGTAATAAGTAGAAAATCATGTAACATTTACGATTACTCTGTGCGGGCTGACATATTGTTTTTCAGTACTAAGATATATTGCATGGCAGCCTACCTTGCAGGGAAAAACATGGTGTCTACCGTAACGAATGTTTGATACAGAGCATTTAAGTTGGTTTAATTTTTTTACCAATAGCAGTTGTGGTTAGGTTTAAATGCAGTGCAGCCTGGACCAAGAATTAAGAGTAAGAAACACACAGAATAAATATTGACATGTAATAACGTGTATTTCTTGCGTAATAAAATTTGTGCATCTACCCACATTTGAAGAGATTTTACGTTATTTCCACATATTCCAAAATTACTTTATACACTGTTAATCAAATATTATCGGCTAAGGAATGTGTGTACCAAATTTCAGACCGACAGGACAATTTTTTTAGGTTCCGACGTATTAACGTGTTACCATAAAGCCTTCTCTTTGTCCGTGATGTTTTATCCCTACTTGCTCGTCCTCATATATTTTGTCTATTGGTTCTTCAACATATAAATTAAATGGATCCTCAAAATATAAATTAAATAACGAGGTACTACTGAGCATCCTTGCTTTGCACACTCTAGGTCACTTGCATCATTATATTACCGATTTATGGAATTAAGGAGAAGGTTTCCCCGGAAGCAAACCGAGGTAAAGCAGTACGCATCCAAATGCCTAGAGTCACCCAAATTGTGGCGGCGTGGACAAGTGTCATTTCGGGAGAGCTGCCTGGCAATTACACTGCTCTATTTCCAGCGCGCGGACGGGACGCCAAGGAGAAAAATGGCGCTCTCTCGACCCGGCGTAATGGCCGTAAATTGCGTGCGCTGCTGCGTGGAGCCGGCTTAATTAACAAGCTCGCCACGCACCTCGCACGCACCCCGCTACTGGCATCAGAGCTCCGCGGGTCAAGTACAAAGGCAAATCAGGGACAGATACGAGTGACTATTGTCTCACCCTCATTAATATCTGACCACTTCTTCCAGAGACTGGAAAATTCAATTGCAGCCCTCTATATGGGTCATTCATCATCATCATCATCATCATTAAACGTTTCCGCTTTTTCGGGTCGTCCTGCACATCCTCTTCCAAGATTTCACCTCCATCGCTTTTCTCCAAACGACTCCCTTAGCCTCTGCATCTTTCTTCACTTGGTCCATCCATCTTGCCCGAGGTCTTCCAACTGGTCTCCTTCCATTCACGATGTTCAGCAGTGGTACTTTCGGCATCCTCCGTTCCTTCATCCTCATAACATGACCCATCCACTACAGTCTTTTCCTTGTTAACATCTCTTCTAATGCTTCTACTTGTAATCTCTCCCTGATGTTTTCATTTCTGAATTTATCTTTCCTCGTGACATTCTCTGTCACTCTCAGAGACCTCATCTATGCCGCCTGCAACCTGCTAATATCTCTCTTTATCCATGTCCTTGTTTCAGAACCATAAGTCAGTATGGGCTGATAATATACTTTACAGACCAGAACTTTGACATCCTTCCCTATTTTAATAAACAAAAAAAAAAAATTCAGAGTTTTAACAAATTTCATCAATAAAGATTATATTTTTAAAAGCGTTGTTCTATGCTGTCAGTTATTTAGATATTGACAAGAGTAAAATCTGTACCAGCGAATGAGTTTAAGAGATTCATAGAAATGTAAAGGACGTGAAGAAATTTCATAGTATTTCATCTTTCCATATCCTGTCACTGTTAGATCCAGATCATCTTCTGAACCTGCTAGGGATATTAAGCACTTGGCTTGGAGTGTAAGAAATTCTACACCTTTAACCAAAGAATCGATGAGATTTGGGCAATCGAGAAATAGTAACCAATAGAGCTCGCAACTTCCGCATAGCAGGAGTATATCGGTATCCTGGGAACAAAATACTCGAACGGTTTTGAAATACAGGATGGAAAATCTGAAGCATATGGTTACGTTCAAAGAGAAAGAAGTGGACTACACAAGTCTTAACCATCAGCTTTTCTTCATTACTACTCGTAGAAATCAAGGTCATTAAAGTTTGGAGACGATTGGGAACAAGAAATGAGAAGGAATCCGGATATAGTCTTTTGATGGAGCCATTCCGACATTCACGTGGAGTGGTATCGGGATATGGTGGAATGCCGAAATAAGGATACGTGGACCAGATATCAAGCTCCCGGGATCCTGTATGTCAGGCCCGAATGTTGAACAATCCCCCAACACGATCCGCTATGCTGAAAGAAGTTCTGTTCACGATAACAAGCAACAAATATCATACACTACACAACTGAATTTCTAGATGTAAATCGAATAGCATAATCGAGTTTTGATGGATGTGATTCAGTTACCAAACAATTTTTTTGCTCCAGGGATATTGGGTGAAGTATTAAGGAAAAAGTTGAGAGGTGGAAGTTAATATCGATTATCGTCTGCGATTAGTGTGTCAATGCTGCAGGTTGGGTGGCAGACGGCCGTCGCAGGAAGTTAATCGGACCAGGTGATCAAGGGATAACCTTGTTCATTAGGATAGGACAGCTGCTTTTCTACCTGCGCACCTCCTTGACACGAAGAACCCACCAATCTATTTGTTGCTCAAAAGAGATGGTGTTTATTCTTGCTGAAGAAAACCTAACAGATTGTAGAATTCAATAACAAAATAGCAGGTTTAGTGAAAGTGGCAATAAACAGCTATGGTTAAGCAATAAGCAACTCTCATCATTTAAAGCAGCGGTTCCCAACCTTTACTGGTACACGACCCACTTTTAAGTAAAAAAAAATTTCGCGACGCACCTAATAAGAGAGGCTATCTAATATCAGAATGGAAACAGTTGTAAGACCTCGATACGCTATCGACTATCCTATCCTACAAAAAGGCAAATTTTAGTACAAAGGATATACTATCAACAAAAACAAGGATTGATAATACCTAAAACAACAAACATATTATAAACCGGGAGGCGGCTGGACAAACCATCACTTCATCAAGTTGACTGCTGAAATTCCACGATTAGAAGTAATGCGATCAACATATTAAAATGCAACTGGTCTGCCAAGTCGCTATTTGGTGGAAACCACCTGCAGACCTGATTTTAGTGGCTGATTGGTAGGTTTATTATTGTGTTTCACTGCACCCAAATGTATGAAAATATGGTAGACTGGTAGCAGGAAACCACTAAAATGGGTTTTGTAGGTGTTTCCCACCAAGATATGACTTGGTACATCCGTGTTATTTAATTTTCAACTCGAGTTTTAACTAATCCTGCAATTTCAGCCGTCAACTCGATGAGGCGATTCTTTGTGCAGACGCCTCTCGCTTTTTTATATGATAATGAAAAATACATTTAATTATTATAAAAAAACACAACTTTACAATCAGTGAGATTTCTGGCAATGGTGTTTGTTGATGAGGGCATCGATATCAGGGTTAACATTGATTAATTTTAACCTTAAGTCACTTTTTACACAGATTATTTCTGTATTTGTTTTTCAAAACCAATAATATATATTCTTGTCGTAGAAACCTAGATTTTTTTCCGCGACCCACCAAAACACACGCCGCGACCCATAGGTTGGGAACCACTGATTTAAAGCATTATTCTCAGAATAATTTTCAGATGCTACCAATGAGAAATTATTATTCTTAAATAATTTTTTGCCACTCACCAAAATCATCTGTTTTTCCCTAACAAGATGCTGAAGTTAATATTGTATTTTCATCAGCATTTTGAAATATACTCTAATCAAATTTAACGATACCTGGAAAATATTTCTCAAAATATAAGAAATTGAAATAAATACGAAATAGGTCGATTTTAACATGAACCATTATGAAAACTAACTCAATGATTAATTAATTTAATTCACAGGCACAAAGTATATTAATAACTCTTAGGAAACATAAGAATTAAAAATACGTATAGTAAAAGGGAATGCATTTCATAACGGCTGGAATGGAAGCTCCAAGGAGGAATTTTACATAATGAAGTTTCTTCAATTTACTGTTTGGTTAATTCAGAAAGAGCAGAATACTGACCAGCGTAGTAAGAGTACCAACTTTTGGTTTTCTCTGAATGCTGCAGCTGAAGTAATAGTGTTTAAGGAGGACGATAGTCTCTAAATAAAAGAAAATTTCAGGAAATTTTTTGAAAACGTCTAATAAAACTCCGCAGTGGCAGTTTATAATAACTTCACGCGTTTCAAGTGTATTAGCAGGAAATCAACGAAAATAGTGGCGGAAATCGATTATATTAAAGAAAAACGTTTCATACAACACGAGTAAAAGAAAACGAAGCTCTGAGCTCTAAAATCCAATTGTCAGATCCAAATGATAAAAGAAAAATCAAGCAATCATCCAGAACTGTTATATGTATAGTGTTACAAAACGTATATTACAATTAATAAAATATTAACCTAATTTATTAGTCGAACAACGAAAGAATATCACGTTGTTGAAATCCATACGTTACTCTGTTCTAACTTAATTTTTACTGTGACGGTAAATGTAACAAGAAATAAATAAAACAACAAACTGTTCAAATTATGTGCTAAGTACAGAGTTTTAAAATATGGAACAAAGAAACTGAGACAGTATCCAAAAAATGAGTGTTCTTTGTAAAGACATTATACTTCGTCTGATCTGTTTAGCAACTTCATTTATTTCTTAGCGCAGTGTTCCATTATACCTGAATAAAGGCCCGAGCCTCGTCGTGTACTCTGAAAAATATCCTTTTATTCCGCGACTACTCAAGAAACAAAGCTTGCCTTCACGGTACAGCAAGTCTCCAAGAGCGAGATTAGAAGCAGCATACCGGGTGAAACAGAAAGGCAAAACGCTTGTATTCGTGTGGGTAAAAGCCCACATCGGCCTAGAAGGAAACGAACAGGTGGACCACCTGGCGAAGAGAGCATGCGAGGAAGGCAGTGCCTATCCGTTTGTAACTGTGAGGGACCTAATGACAGTCGCAAAAAAAGATGCAAGAGAATCATGGAACAGAGAGTGGGAGGAGTCACAACTGGTCATAGGAAAACACTACGGACAGATCCACCCCGTCATCCCTAAACAGCATTGGCACCATCAACTCAAGATCACAAGAAAGGCTATCGTAACCATCTCCAGACTAAAGTTCAACCATGGCTGCTTCCCCGCACACCTGAACAGAATAAACATAGCGCAAAGCCCCTTATGCGGATGCGACGACACGAGCATAGGGGACATGGACCATATCCTGTTCGGCTGCAAGAACAGATACAACAACACCACAGACCTAATAGAACAACTTGCAAAACTAGGTCACGGCCAACCAACAAAAGTGTCACACCTCCTTGCGACCGACGACGCCAGGATCTACACACTGCTATGCAGATTTCTAAAAAACTGTGAGATGAACATTTGAACGTATAGATGCCTATGAACATTAGTTTCTCCAACTATTGACAGTTATCTTGTAACTGAAATTATGTACTTAACAATGTTGTATGGCAATAGTGATCATGTACTATATGTGATAGATACTTAAGAATTGTGTTATGGACATATTTGTAAACAATACTCATAAGCTGTATTATGGCTGTATGGCTGTATGGCCCATTGCCAATAACAAATAAAAAAAAAAAAAAGAGCGAGATTACGCCGTGCACAGCGGGACAGCGACCTCGCTAGGCGCTCAGCCAGCTGGGTATTAGGCAACGCAGCGCTCCTATCTGGAATACACTGATACTGTTCCGCATTCATAAATACGCTGGGCGTGTAAAACATATTGACGCTCTATCAACGACTGTTAGCCGTTAACATGGAAGCTGAGGGAAAATACATTGCTCTACTACAATCTTTGCGATCGATCAATGTAAAGCGCCGAATATTTTTTCGTCGACTTCATAACGTTATCAGTTTTTTTGTGAAAAAAGCATAGTGAGTGACATAACTATGACCATCTTGCTCATGATATCACCTCCTTAAGTTTAGTAATTTCATGTAAATGGGGAGAATAATTTAATTTCTGAAGTTTGTGTAAAATTACCTTCTTAATATTTTAGAATACGTTAAATAAAATAATTGTGTTCATGTTTACGGGACTTTGTAAAAATTATTAGCTTTTTTTTAAAATATAAATATTTAGTTAAGAATGAATTATCAGGTGCGTCTAGGGTGACTACTATGTATTGCCCCAATTTTAATCGTTTCAAATTGTTTATTAATTTAAAGTGATACTCAAAGCATTTCAGTTAAGTAAGTCTTCAAAACCAACTATCTTCCAGGCATTATTCACTAGATACAACGGAAACTAAATTTAAAAAGCGTTTTATTTATCTCTATTATTCAAAGAGATTGTTTCACTTTTAGAATACATAACAACTCGTAAAAGAATAAAACTTTTACTTACGTCACACCAAAAAAAAAAATTTTTATTCAGAATATTAAACTTACTAGCTTCAAGCTCATCAAAAATGACGGGTTTAATACAATATTCTGGCAATTAGTTTCTTTAAAGTTGGTTAATTATATTGAATTATTATATAATGCTCAAAACTTGATTTTGTAATGTTCTACATATTTCGTTTGCAGTTTTTGCAGTTTACATAATAATAGAGTCGTAACTTCCACTCAATTAATGACGACAGAAGTATAGAACCAATAAAAATAAATAAGGAATACCAAAAAATTCTGCTATACCACTTAATATGAGTTTTATTCCTGATCCAGGCACAATTCACCACGATAAATATGTAACTACTTTCATCCGCCTACAGTAATAACTTCAGTAACATGGCGCTGATGAAAGCAAGTAGTTTAAATTGTTTATAAAACTGATTGCAGAGTGAATTATGCTGTAACAAAATGTGTCAGTTGCGATTCTGGTCAACTTAACCACAACCTCCACTAATATCACCTTTCTAAAATCATAGCTTCTATTACATTAATATAAATAAACAACGGGTATCACCTATGGTGATAGTAGGAATTTATTCTGGAAACGTTTGTAAGGAAAAACTAATAACGATCATTTTTAATAATACTTTTCGTGATATGAGTACCTTGCTTTAGTTAGATTCTCGGAGTATTTAACCAGTTATTTTTTTTTATGCGTTTACTTTAAATGACGAAAAGGATAATTTAAAAAATGGATAATTGTTGATTGATATATTTCGCGATTACATACGTTTCGTCTAAGCTTTCTCTGAGTTTTAAACTTTATTGTTTCTTATATTCTGTTAAAAGAATTCTTAGGTTATGTTGTAACCTAGTTCTTATAACTTCTGCAGAGAATATAGCCCAAACATTGAATGCCCTTCTCCTTACATAAATTTCTGCATCTAATTGTAAATAAACAAAAAGCAACATGGAAATTTAAACGAACTACCTTTGGAACTTTGCAATGTACGATTGCCTCACATAAAAAAAAAAAAAAAAAAACACTCCTTTTATCTGTCATCGCAATACACTTTATTTTAAGTGCAAGAAAAATCAAATTCAATTATTTATTTGAAATTTACATTTCCTTTTCACAGTAGAAGCGCAACTTAAGTCAGTACAGTTATTCTACTGAATTTTGCTGATTAACCAAGCAGCGCTGTGGTGGCAACCAGTGTAACTACCACTTCGGGCACAATAGAGACGCGCCGAAGGTTACCGATCCATCGAGGTGAGCACGCAGTCTACAGACAACGCATTTTATTAAAGAGGATGCTTATCCCCTAATCTTGGATAACTTTTATAATCGGTAAAACAAGTTTCATTTATACATTATGGTGTTAAGCATATTATTTCAATACTTCTAAGGGAATCTAGTATTTGCCTGAAAATTGGACAGGAAAAGGCAATAAATCGTGTGAAGTCTTGAAAGAAAACTTTAATTGGAGAAAGAGATTAAAAATAGTTGAAAGAGAAAATGGAAACAGAAAAAATTTTAACTGCCATAAAAATATTTTACTCAGAACGTTAAACTTATGCTCATCTTCTTCAACCATTACTCAGTGAAAACATATTACTATCTAAACCTTCAGTCTTTTATGATTTGGTCTAAAGACAAAGGTATTTTCACAAGCTGTTTTATTATTTCCTTCGTTTGACATTAAATTTTACTCCGTATTACCGTATTAGTATTCGTTATTTTTTCCTCCCTTTCCTCGTTGATCTTAGCTCCGGCTTAATCCTAGTGTAATTTCAGTTTTTAGGGTTTCTTCTTAAGGCAATTTTGGATGCCTTCACATATGAGCCCAACTTTTTGCATGTCTCTTGAGTGAATTAGGCACTGTTTCTTTTCTTTATCCAGAAAGTTCGCGAGTCCAGCCCGCGCCAAGATGTGATTTAAGAATATATTTCCCATTGTTAAATTGAAATGAAAATTATCAAACCTCTAGCTGGGTGGGAGAGGCAGGGGAGGGATCGTCGAACTAGTTTCTCTTAAAATAATCGCCTAATGAGCGAATCATCGGTAGCTGACCTTTCTTTATTTTTCCTTTCTTTAATAACCTCAATCGGCATACCTCTGATTCAGTAACTGCGACAACAAATGTTTTCAGAACAGTTTGTTTCGTTTACAATTAATATTCTAAGCAATTCTCAATTCAGTCTTCCAACGTCGTTTGAATTTGCAACAAAATCCAGGTAAACTAAATTCAATCTAATATGTTTTATCATTCTGATACTGAAATTTTTATTAATCATAGTTAGTGCTGCGATAAAGACAACATAAATTTGCTGCTCTAACATATAAATATTTGATTTGACTAAGAGTATGATGATACAAGTGAACTGAACTTAATGATCTGAATAAAACTTTATACATACACACATAAATACAGATATACACACAGACACACATACAGACACACATAGAGACACACATACAGACATGCATACAGACATGCACACATATATACAGACATAGAGAAAGACGTATCGACAGATATACAGACAGAGAAAGACAGACACACAGACACACAGACATACAGACACTCAGACATACAGACACACAGAAATACAGACACACCGACATACATGCACACAGACATACAGACACACAGTCACGCAGATATGCAGTCGTACATCCTGGTTCTTTACGCACCGCAGAGAGGTTTGCGATGTAAGTCAATATTTTGATACTTCATCTAGTGTTTATGAACTGCAAACAACCGCCTCTCCTGACAATACATCCAAATACCGTACAATGAAAGTCTATGCAGCACGAGGCTCCTGTCGCGTAATTCGCTATCGAGCGCCAGATAGTCAGCGCATCTCAGTGACGGCGGCAGGGAGCAATTTATAAAAGGAGTGAAAAGCGAATCGTATAGTTGCCACAACGATATCCTGCAATTCATTTCACGTCTTCAGTTGATTAAGCCCCGTTTTTGTTGACCTTCCTGTAGTGAAATCACCTGAGATAACTAAACCTGACGATCAGGATGATAGTCGCGTGTTGGTCGGTCCGATATATACTGGAGGGCGGCAATAGGCAAGGCAGTAATTTCCTGCGTGGGCCCGCCTTCATTCGATTTAGAGCGCCCGTAGCTAACTAGAGCGGCCTCCACCACGTCACACGACCCGTCCATTAAGTTCACAGCCTCCAGCAGGGCGCAAACAGTTTGCACGTCACACCCCCACGATTGGCTTCAAACGCAGCAAACCCTCTCTCTATGGCTATTCACGTCAAAGGTGACACAGACGCGGAAAGCAGCGCTATAATCACACACCGTTTGGCTACATCAATACCGAACTGTAGGTTGCTGTGATACCAATGGAAATTTTAGTTACTTCCTTATGTGAAACGTGTTTTGGTGAGAAACGATTTCATTTAGTAGTGCGGTTGAAATACATGATACAAACGACGTCGACAAAATGATGAAAGATTTCGACAAAAAAGGGAATTACTTCACCATTATACAGATTATTTTCAGTGTCAATCGGTTATGCAAGGGTGTGAAACAAAACGATTAACTGAGTAGAGCCTTGCTGATAGAATGCCTGCTAGGAAATGTACGTACATAATATTTTGATAGTGTCAGCTTATAGTCATGGTAGTAAAAAATTAACAATATTATTTGTATTTTTGTAATAAAGTAAACTAATACATTCAGTATTACCGACAACTCAAACATTATACACATTTCCCTTAAATCAAGAAAAGGAATAAAATAAAAATTAAAGCAAAAAAATGCACACCAGGACTCACTTCTATTTTGAACATGCCGTTTCCATGAAATACCACACAGATTTTCTTTTTGTAACAGTTTCATCGGAAAATAATAAAACCTAAAATGCACCTTTAACACCAAAATCTAAGTGGAAAAGTCAAGACGCAAGTGTTAAATTCAAAAAATTATTCGACACACAAGTCATGACTGAAGTTTGTAAACAAAATCAGTTAAAACGGTAATAGTCCAGGTAATAATCCTAATTCCTGCTCTTCCCGCTAATTTTCAATGCAGCATTTTTTATCTCTAAATATCCCAGATCTCTGACGAGCTGTTATCACATGAATGTAGAATCTTTATTCAGTGTCAATTTCGTACGCATGCTTGGCAATTTCACAAGCAAATCGATTAAATACGCGTTTAATAATTGGGCAGCACTATCATAACCATGGAACCACTATTTGGTGATCGATACTTGAACGAGACAAATCGAAAATTAAGAGCAATATTTTTCGATATCTCCCTTAGTTCTCGAGATATCGGCCATCAAAAATTAGGTACAAGTACAGATCCATACGGCTTTGGAGATGTTTTTCTTCTGGCTGCATTGCAAGATAATCTCAACCAGTAGTAAGGATCAAAACATCCATAGTGTATTTTCAGTGGATTTCCTTGTGGATTTGTCTAAATTATTTTGAGACAGTATATCTCGCGAACTAAGAGAGATATCGAAAAATTTTATTCACTTGTGATTTGTCTCCTCGCGTTACACAAAAATTTATCATTAAATTTGGCGATGTTTATTTTTTCCCATCCCGCATTTCTACATAACTACCTCTCTTTTGAGATGCCATGTCTCGAGAACTAAGCGAGATATCAAAAACTTTATTCATCACTTTCAGTTGAGCTCGTGGAGTTACATAACAATCCATTATCAATTTGTGATACCTCAGTTATCGTAGCATCCCCATTAATTGCTTAATCCAATTAACACTAGAAAACGAAGCATCTAATAACAAATGTTTTATCTGAGGTTTTTTCCACAGGCAATTTTTCACCCTCATAGTGTTGGCTCTGAGCTGTAATACAATGATATCTAACACACAGTATTTATAAACAATTTTTTCTCATAATCATATATTTTGTGTTGTAATAGTAACTGTTTTCTTAGTGTTGTATTCTGCACTAAACATTACACTACATAAATTTTCTCTAGATCTAAAACCAAGGTACCAGCCTTACGACGTGTATTCATAAAATTTATATTACTGTCACCTATTTTAAGGTGTGACTAGCTCTGTAATTTACACATGATGATTATCAGTATTGTACAGTACCTGAGCTTACTGCGAAGGGAATGGAAAACACCGTGATCGTTAAGCAAGAGACATTTTAATTTAAAACAGAAGTATAACGTAAAATATTCCGAGAACAAAAATTTTAGACCAAACTACTATAATTGAATCAATTATTGCTTGTGATGCAACGTATGTACTATGCCCTTGATGCCTTCAGATATTATTTTCTTACCTTCTTTTGTAAGATCGTTAAATATCTTCCACACACGTTTTTTTTGTAAGAAATTTTTGTCTTCAATTTCTTTTAAATTTTCTTCTTTTTTTAACACCAAGCAGCTTAGACATTTTCTGATAGCATTGTAGTAATTCAAAAGAGACTCCACTCTAATATTGAGCTCATCTGCGTTTAAGTGGCGCCAAGAGGCAAGTTATGCATCAAACAAACAAAAAGCATATCAGTCACTCAAGTCATCAATGATCGCAAATGTCTAATTTTGCTTGAAATAATCGAGAACCTGATCAGTTCTCTGCCTATAATTAATTAACAGTTGTATGGAAGGCGATGTCGACATTGATGACTTAGGAGATCCTGTTTTGAGGACAGAATTTAATAAAGCTCTGAATTACTTGAAAGTAAATAAGGCAGTTGGAATTGATGAGATCCTTGCAGAACTTTTTAAATCCCTAGGAGAGGAAGGAATCGAAAGATTATTCAAGCTGATATCAAAAAGTTATGAAACAGGAGAAATTCCAACTGATTTTAATAAAAATATGATCTTCACACTTCCAAAGAAAGCACAAGCCGACAAATGTGAGAATTATCGCACCATTAGTCTAACAACACATGCTTCAAAATTATTGACCAGAATAATATACAGAAGGATGGAAAGGGTAGTAGAAGAGATAGTAGGTGAAGATAAGTTTGGGTTTAGAAAAAATCGCGGTACAAGGGAAACAATTCTGTCTTTAAGAATAATACTTGAAGGATGGATCAAGAAAAACAAAGATACTTTTATGGCATTTATTGATTTAGAAAAAGCTTTTGATAATGTTAGGTGGGACAAGATGTTCAAAATTTTAAAAAAGTCAGGGCTAAAGTATCGAGATAGAAGAATACTCTATAAACTATATAAGAATCAAGTGGCTATAATAAAAGTATAGAAGCATCAGTTAAAAATGGTGTGAGACAAGGCTGTAGTCTATCCCCGTTGATATTCAACTTGTATGTAGAAGAAGCAATGAAGAAAGTCAAAGAAAAATTTCTATGTGGCATAAGTTTTCAGGGAGAAAAAATCAGTATGCTACGATTTGCTGACGACGTTGTCTTGTCAGCAGACAGGGCTGAGGATATTGAGAAGTTACTGAATGGCTTGAACAAAATACTGAAGGAAGATTTTGGACTGAATATGAATCAAAGCAAGACAAAAGTGATGAAATGTAGCAGAAATGATACCAATACTGGTGGATTAAATATAAAAATAGGATCGGATGCAATAGGAGAAGTAAGAGAATTCTGTTACTTGGGAAGTAAAATTACAACCGATGGCTGAAGCAGGAATGATGTTAAAAGCAGAATAGCACTAGCAAAAAGAGCCTTCATGAAAAAGAGAAACCTTTTACTTTCAAATATTGATCTAGGAATTAGAAAGAAGTTTTTAAAACTCTTTGTGTGGAGCACAGCACTTTATGGTAGTGAAACATGGACTTCAGGAATACCGGAAAGAAAGAAAATTGAAGCATTTGAAATGTGGCGCTACAGAAGAATGCTGAAAATTAAGTGGACCGACAAAGTAAGAAATGAACCAGTTTTGGAATGGATGGGTGAGAAAAGAATTTTGTGGAAGAAGCTTACAGAAAGAAGAGACAGGCTGGTGGGTCATATTTTGAGACATGCTGGATTGGTTAATTTGTTAGTGGATGGAACAGTCGAAGGTAAGAACTGTAGAGGAAGACAAAGATTAGAATATGTGAAGCAGATAATTGAGGACGTGGGCTGTAAAGGGTATGTAGAAATGAAGAGGTTAGCACAGGATAGGAAGGGAAAAAGGATTGTATCAAACCAGTCAAAAGACTGACGACAGTAAAAAAGTTTCCCGAGAACATTTCATCTAGAGGAAAAGTATCGTAAATACCGCACTATTGGCTGCAATTAAGATTTTACAGGTTCTAAACAAAATAGTGTGGTTTTACGGTACTTATTTTCAAACTACTACTGTTTCGTTTAGAACCTTTAATCAGTGCATGAAAATCTGATAAACTGCAATTTTAAGTACAGAAGCCTTAAAGTGTATTGAAAACTTTAAAATAATTATCCATATCATACATAAGGTACTCTTTAAGTTGATGAATGATTTTACTTCATTACAGGAATTCGTGACTGATTTAATTGTCTGTATTCGTTTACTTCCGCTACCATTGTCGGATATTTCTCGGATGAAGTTGCGTCGATTTATTCAAACACAAAGTTTGAGCCGCAGTAATAAGATGTATACTCGTCCCGCCTTTTCCTGCAGAATCACGACGGGAGAAAGTTCTCCCTGGAGCTGCTTCGATAATTTTCTCTACGCTGGAGGCTAAAGCCGGAACTGAACTTCCTTTTGTTCGCGACTTGCGCAATTGATTTCAAAATCAGCAAAGCCCGTTCTTTTTAAGCCATTGCCTTTTCTCTTATTTTTGTGCTCATAACAAATGGCGACTTCTTTAGGAAATCAGAAATTCGATTCCTGTTGAGAACAGTTTTGCTGATTGGTTTGAATAAGTTACGTCGCTGAACTTAAAGTTCGATGGAAAGTGCCTCAGAACCGAATCACACCACAAAAATTTAAGAACGACGATTCTCTTTGAGTATGCAACGATTGGATCTTTGTTCTGAATATTTGCTCTATCGCTGATGAGGACAATAAGAAAATAGTTTTCGTGAGGCGTAGATTCAAAGCTTACGTGGAACCCTTGGTTAAACAAATATCGCTGGGTAGACTTTTATTCTGAATAAACGGGTACCTTTATGTGTTTGGGGTGTTAACTAAATTCAAACAAACGACCAAGAATGTATTCCAAGACATGTTAAAAATTGGAAGGTAGACGACCATATTGACGGGACAAAGTCAAAAAGAATGTTTATTGAAGTTGGCTCGCACAGAATTATCCAAGACCATCATACGTGGAAGAGACTGTTGAATTTTATCTTGGCTCGTGACTCTAAGCGGGAACATCACTACACCATTAAACTGACAGCTGATCACATCGTAAGAAATACTAGTTACAGAGGTAAACTCTTATTCTCAAACTGAGGAACATTTCATAAAAACTGTTAACAATGGTTAGTAACGGTATCAGTAAACAGTGTACCGAGTTTTTAAACTGTGCACCGTCATACGACAGATATTTAACACACACTATATTTAATATATCAAGTGTTGATCCATTTACACAGGAAGAGCATGACTTTGGTCATTACTCTGGTTGTGTTCCGTGAGTTGCTATTACATGGAGGGAAGCCAGACGGGCTTGTGGTATTTTAGTATTATGCCTATCTGGGGGCTCATGTAGTGGCAACGTACAATGCAGTGGATTAAACATTGAAATGAAACAATTTTTGTTACAAAAGTACAAGAGATATTCAAGTTTATATGAAATATCAGAATAATTGTTTATTATAAAACTTACACAACAATGAATATAATATAACAAAATTCCTATTAAAGCAACTACAACATCGTATTATAACATTATATTTTGATTTGCAAATTTCAAAATATTGTTTAATTTGTATATATGTTTTTCAGAAGCCAATGCTTAATGATTTTCTTTAATTCATTATACGGCAGTTATTTCACATTTGGAGATAGTTTACTGAAACATTTTACAGATACATAGAAACATGTCTTTTAAGTTTTACTGCAGTTACATCTAAATAAACATATATCATCTCTGTTTCTAATTCTGTAGTAGTGCCACTTTCCTAGCCGTTCATAGTTATTAACATTATACCCCATGTATAATAAGTTTTGAAAATCATACGAGGCAAGTAGAGTCATAAACCCCAGTATAGCATTGTTAATCCTACAACTGCTATTGTAACGAATGCTGCATATTATACGCATTTATTCTTGTTTTGCAGTTTTAATAATCTCTCAGCTGAAGACTTGCGACCCCACAGTTACGTGCTATATTACTGACCGAAGTATTCTACGATGTGGAAAAAATTAGAAGTATGTCAAGGATTGAAATTCGATATCTTTGCAACTAACGTTGAAACATAAGGGTGAAGGACTTGGGAAATCGGAATATCTTACAATATATCTATCGACTCTAACGTCACTGACAATTACAAATGATGACTGCAGCTAATTTGCCTTAGTCATTCATTACAGATATTTCGTGAGTAACTTCGAATTGTGAACAATATACAAATATTTAAGGCTGCAACATTGTAACTTCAGAAACATGGCATAAGTGTGATTTTTCGCTTGGATACTCGGCGTTCCAGAGACTGGTAAACTGAACTGCAAAGATGCCTTACAGTTTCTAAAACTTAGGTCAGTCGGTCCGGGTATCGACGAGTTTTCTGTGTGCGTTTGGCTTTTTCTCTTATTTCGCCATCCTCCGACGGTCGCCGGTAGTGCTTTTGTGAACTTTCCCGCTAACCAATTAACCTTCTACCAATTTCCCTGAATTTGTCGAGATAAGGCAGAAACCTAAGATGTTTTAGGAAAGCTCGCCATAACAACGCAGAATTCAACAAAATGACGTGACGATATTTGTCTGTAGAAATTGTTATAGATCAGAAATAAAACGGTATTCATCATAACGTAAACATGAGTTGCAAGATAACAGGGCAGAGTTGTATGTAAACGCGGAACAGGAAGTGAGAAATGCAGATTCATTTGCTTGAATATTAGATAACTGTTCCTCAGGAAGGGGGGAGGGAGTGAGGGGGGTCAAAACCGATCTGCAGATATGACTGGGTCGTCGAATACTAAATATTTTCTGAAAAGAAAGTTATATTCATATAATTGATTTAGTTTCTTTCAGTTTTTGATTAACTAGTAAGATTAATTATGATCTATTGTAGAATGACAGCGTCTTCCTCCAATGAATATATGGATATATTCATATTTATTATTCAGATTAATTATATTTATTTTATTCAAATATGTAAATTGTTTAGGGCTAATCAATTCATAGTTAATTAAATGTATTAAGCCCGGGCGGCCGAATTTATTGTTGTATAATTTTAGTTTATTGCAAGATTGCTGTTAGAATTAAACGGTGAAAATGTTAGCACTCAGCCGAACAATGCTGGTCACTGGCGACGACCAGACGCCCGGTATACAATGGAAGCATCCGGGAGAGAAATATCCCGTTAGCTGGGCAAGGGCAACGTACCACGGCTGGGACGCCGAGGGTGCGAGGTGACAGGAACTGCGCGCAAAACCGAACGTCGTGATTGTGGAATACGCTGCTTCACCAATCGTGTATAGCCACGGGGTCTACATTTGTTGATGCAAAGCTTCTTTTCCAAGTCACGCGGATGGTGCTGGGAAAGGGGAAGTTGACTTCTTCGTGGCCGCAGGAAAGACGCCATCACGGAACTTGATGTTCAGACGAGGTCGAGTAGAGACGTACTGATCGGGAGTGGCCCTACATATACGACTGGCTGTTCGTCCGTACTCCAAAATAGACGTTTTCGGGCTGGATGTGGCCGGAGGCTTAGCATACTATCTCGTAGAGGCGATCATCATTGATGCGCTCGCACGCATGGTTTATCCGTGGGTCTGACATGCCAAACTATTTTACATTCATTTAGCAAATCTCTGAAATACTTAAATCTATTTATGTTTGCATTTATCCGGCAACTTGTAAGGTCTGGGCATTGCTTGCTTTTTTTTAATATCTTACGATCAACATTAAACTTAAATATACCCAGCAGTGTATAAGTCATAAGACCAAATAAACTCAATATTTTATTTACCTGTAATTCTTGCAGCATTCAAGATTCTGGCTAACCAGATTAACCTGGTTAACAAATTAGTATTAATCCTCTCGATAAATTTCAAGGTATTGGTTCCCCTCCCCCCTTCTCAACCAAAGGTACCATTACAGTATATATCTGTACTATTATGATCAACTCCGTTGGAATCAAAAGTTGAACTCTTAGCTTACCCGTCATTACCCTATCAAGTATTTTAGCGCTAAAGGATATAAACTATGTTTTCCTATTTATAAGCTACCGCGGTAAGTTTACTGTCACGTAAACTCAACAATTATATCATTTTTATCTTTTTGTTTGCAAGACTTTTAACAATATTTATTTCACAGTCCAAAATTGAATTGTTTCCACGGATTAAATATCATCCATTATTAGTTTAATTGAATCCCAAATTTAGAATCTAAACGAATATTGTGCGACTATTATAATATTTCGAAGTTTTTTCTACTATTCCAGTGACTGCTGATTCCAATATCTACTTTTACTATCCCACTATTTCACTTCTCTGAATTATTATATATTTTTATTCGACTCTGTGTTCAGATTAGCTAATCTAGTCTGAATGTGTGTCTCAAAAGTTTATAATTATGAAGTAGAGACCCAAATTTTTATTATTTCACAAGAATTTAGCATTTTCGGTCTTTTTCCTTAATTATTATACCGTGTAGACGGTAGTGATGATTACACATAGTTAATACAGCTGAATAATAAATGGGAACCTTGTGCTGCGTACGTAATTTGAACTACCTCTAACCATAATCATCACTGGCGCAAACCAGGTATTCCCAGCCTACCATAAATACAGGAGATATCATTTCTCATTCGACAGTGTGAATTTAGTGAGTGCTATAAAGTACGTTGTACGCACAGCCACTGCGATATCTCTAACATAATTGGTTGATTCGATAAAATATTCAAAGTATAAAGATGGCTTTACTGCTTCAAGTACTCAGATTCTTGCGTTTTAACTTTTCGTTATTAACTTTTCATTATTTCTTTTGTTACATTTCAACTTGGTTTGTGTTGTAAAGAAATATTGATTCGGTGGCTAAATTTCTGCTTAATTATTTTATTGTTTGACGACGTAAGTTTACTTGAAGAAGTATTTGTTGATTAATTCAGTGTATTTCCATTTCTGATAGAATGTTCACAGGCACCATGATATGCACCAGTATCAATACATCTCATTACTTAAAGGTTTTTATGTTGTTTCTCGTACGAAAATATAGTTGCACTTGAACACTTTCATAAGTGATTGCGAATTCCATAAATAACGCAACAAAAATTCTCTTTAATAGTTTTTAATAATTCATAAAATCGCTACTCCGAAAACCATTCATTCTTGCAAAGCGGATGGACAGAGACTGACGTAATGGGTGAGCGGTAACGCTGTGGCGTCGCATTCGGAAGGACGCCGGTTCGAGTCACCATCCATCCATCTGGGATTGGATTTTCATGATTTTCCTAAATCACTCCAGGTGAATGCCGGTATGGTTCCTTCAAAACGCATTGGCTGAATTCCTTCCCGTTCTTAGCACCCAGGTAGTTAAGAGGTTAATTGTTACTGTATCTTAGATCATTGAACTGAAATTGGTGTTTCCGCAGCTAAGCCGCCAAGCAGAATGAAAGATACTAGAGTCGGTTGAAGCTTTCAGCCAAACTTAATATGATCCATGGGAACAGAGCAGTCTAATTACGGACTTTAGAGACCAGTCAATGGCCTAATTTTCGGCTAACGTCAATATCTCATCGCGTTGTATCTTATGAATACTGTATTAATTTTTATTGAAATTAAAAAGGGAATTATTTAGATTATTGAAGCATGCTACATACTCTTCATAACCAAACTTTAGTGTTCCAATAATATCTGTAATTCCAGGAAATTAATATGAAACTCTTTAAAGAAATGCTACCAATTTTTATGTGAGTTTAATTAATACAAATTATGTTCAGATAGGAGAAATGAACACTTACTATTTCAGTAAGCTGCGTGTCTATGTCAGTCGCCGAAGCCCCTTACATTGCGATAGAGCGCGGAGCAATTAACGAGTCTTCAGCGCTGGCTGACAGAAGGCATAGGTCGTAAACGCCGTCTGCAGTGGACCTCATTTACAAAGCGATTAAGAGGACGAGGCGCTGGAAAAACACGGCGTGCGTGTTGGCTCAGGTAAGGGCGCGTGACAGGTGAATTTTAATTTCTCTTCTCTGCTCCACGAAATTCGCCTTCAAGTACAGAGATCTCATTCTAACACTGAATTTTTATCATCTATTTAACATGTTGATTCTTACGCGCTTTCCCTTAGTTATTTCTTTAATAACGGGTTTTATTCTCACATTTCCCGCCTTGTGCAACTAAAATAAAACTTTGTTTTCGTTTACGCGTTTCGATTTATTAAATAATCTTTGGTGCCCTAGAACATTGTATGTACATTTTATTTCAATGGTTAATTAATATGTTACGGTAAAATGTATTGTGTGTTAGCTGTACCTTGTTCTACTTTTTTTTGTTTATTGCCTCGTCGAAGTCGAGGTCATTAGAGGCGGGAAAGGGCTGGGGACAAGAAACGGGAAGAAATTCGACCATGGCCGTTATGAAGGAAGCATCCTGGCTATTTGTCTGGAGCGATTTGGAGAAATCAGAAAAACACAAATCTGGATGCCCGGACGGGGATTCGAAATGGCGTCCTCCCGAATTTGATGACAGATCAGTTATAGTTTAATTTATTTTCTTAACGGACGTTCTGCATCAGACGTCTGTTTCACCTGTTTTTGTGTTTCATATACGCACTGTATCTTATAGCAAGCAAACCAAGTTTCATTTTACTAAACTGCTCTAATATTTATGATTTGCTGTTTTTGTAGGCTATAAACACGTATATATTGTTGTTCGTTTGATTATTTATTTCACCATCTCAGTAATCTTGATCTTAAATTAACTTATATTTATTGATTCCGTTATTCTGAGTGGAGCTGTACTACCTCAGTCTGCTATATATGCTACCACTTAGACGTTAAAACCACATTTTTTACCCTGTCATTTCAGATAACCTCTCGATGACTCTAACGCTGTGTAACTGTCGAAGTGAATTGAAAAATTTGTAAATCTAGTGTACGGTGAGAGGTAAGCTCCCCCTAGTTGCACATGCCACGCAGTACGTTATACGACAATACAGAAAACAAAGATATGGTACGTGCCGTCGAGAAATGAGCAACTTCTCACCGACAAAAGTGTAAATTCCGAGAAGAAGAGAAATATCCGTGGCTACAAGTTCCTAATAGCCACGACAGAAATTAAATGCTTCTGTAACAAAACGCATAAATCTCCACAAAGAAATTAAGTGTTTACAAATTCTTTTCTTATAATTTCTGACGTTCATTTAATGCTCATTTCCGTCAAATTTCAGTCTGCGATTGTAATATTCGGTAATAACCTCTGCATATTTTATACGTAGCCTCAATGTGTAATATGTTATTTAGATAAAATTCAATTACTGAACATGTACAAAGTACAGAGAGCAAGGATTGGAATTAAAGGTAAGACTGTCCCTAAAAGACTGAAGAGAAATAAGGAATCAAGACCGGCACTGAAGAAGTTTTTTGGTACGCTGCAATCAGAGCACAACAATTTCAAATTAATTAAAATATAGGTTCAGTTTTAGAGATATTGATATCAGATGCATAACCTTTTCAGTCCCGAGTTATCATATATGATACCCCCAGGAATTATTTATTTTTCGGACGTGTGCACGGATTAACTTTTTCTGTCTTGTGGTATCATCTACGACACACACCGTGTTTCTCACAGCTCATTTGTTAGATCTTCTGCCAAGCGTCACAAGTTGGCAGCACTGATTGGAAACTTGGGATTCTGTAGCTGTACAGCATGTCTCGTCGAAATAAAGGTAAAGTCATATATTTTTTCCATTTAAAAGTGTTTTAACTGCTTTAATAACTTATTAAATCTGTACAGACATTTCTCAGTTAAAATCAAATTATAAATTCCATCTATAAAAAATTAATTATTGTTTCAAAAAAAATTCATGGTCATTCATTGTTAACTAGCACTAACACAAAGTAAATAACACAATAGTAGCTCACTTGCACTTTTATTATGAGCTCAGGACTGAAGAGGATATCTCAAAACGAGCAGCTAAGGCTACCACTGCAGTATTAGCTCTTGCTGGACAATAGTGTTCAGATTCTCACAGTCCACAAGCACAAAGACGCCGGCTGTACTCCGATCTCTGCTCGTTTCTACACCTAATGTGAGCATAAGTCGAATGGAACGTACACAACGTTCTCTTCATATTCTTATCGTCTCTTCATAATGCTTGAGAACAAAGAACATTCATTTGTACTCTGGACACAGTAAGTTTATCCTAACTTTAAACTGATTTTTTTTGTGGTTTTACCCCTCATCGACGTTGAGGTCATTAGAGGAGATAAAGGAGTGGTGGTAAGGGACGGGAAGGAATTCAGCCATGGCCTTTTTGAAGGAACAATCCCGTCATTCACCTGGAGTGATTTCGAGAAACCATAAAAAACTCAAATGTGGATGGCCGAACGGGTATTCGAACCCGCGCCCTCCAGAATGCGAGGTCACTGTGTTACCGCTCACCAACCACGTTATTTTTTAAAATGAACGCGTGGCTTGAGACAACTTATAGGTTTCCTTAGTGGTTGCTTGTATAGAGAGTTAAATGAAAATGTGACGAATATCTGAGAATATTACAGTAAGTACAGAAAACAATAGATGAATAATCACGCTAATGACGCAATGTGGAAATGTGTGCAAGAACATTAGTTCACTTACACTGCGAAGGTGGAAGCATAAACGTAGTAAGACAGTAGCGAAATTGTCACAGGGAAGCGACAGAGGTATTTTGGTGACAGTTTTTTTATGACATTCGGCAACTAAGGCCATACAGCCAGCTCAGTGTGATTATCATAACTCTTCCAGTGAATCAGTTTCTCCAGTATATATTGCAGCTTCTAACTGTAGACATCACAGGACAGCACGACATTAACACACACCACTTAAACACCCATGCCCTCGGCGGGACTCGGGCCTGCGACCTTCTGCATGCGGGGCCAGTACTCTAGCCCCTAGGCTGCCGAGTGAAAGATCATAGACAGAGTGTTGTGGTTTTTTTTTTTTTTTTTTTTTTTTTTTTTTTTTTTGTAACTGCTTTACGTCTCTTTTTAACATCGAGGTCTTTAGAGACGGTAAAGGATGGGGGCCAAGGATGGGGGCAAGGAATGGGAAGGAATTCGGCCATGGCCTTTTGAAGGAAGCATTCCGGAATTTGCCTGGAGTGACTTGGGGAAACCATGGAAAACCCAAATCTGGATGCCCGGACGGGGATTCGAACCGCCGTCCTCCCGAATGCGAGGCGAGAACGCTAACCGTTACACCGCCCCGCTCGGTAGAGTGTTGTGGGAAGGGTTTGAAAACAAATGAGTCGTTATGCAAGGTATATAACTTTTCGTGCTGGGAAGGAAAACGAGTAACGCATAACGTTGAATATTATAAAATATTTTATTTGTGGTGGTCGTAACTTTTTATAAACACGGCCTATTACCGGCACAGAAAGTGATGGGTTTCGTTAAGCTGCTAGACGGAGAGCGATAGTATTAAAGCCGTGGTATGGGTTGCAGAGCGCCTGTTAGGAGACGTTCCACGCGACCTTTACGACGCTGCTAGCGCCTGCCAGCGAAAAACACGGCTCTCAGACTGCCTCTAAACTCCGTCACCGTTGTAATAAATGTCACTCTACAAACGTCTCGTCCCAATCGATATATCTACGTGTCCCGTACAGGCACACCAGAGACATCACGGAGGAACATTCGGATAAAATCATGTATTGCTCACATTACCGTTCTATATTGTGAAACACACATTAAACAATATACACCCCATTAATCATTATATTTTCTATGTTTAATTGTATTTATTTTTATTCCGTTTCAGCCATCTATGGATTACGACTACGTAACTTCATTTACTCTTCTGAGCTTCCTTCCTCCGTCGCCAGTACTCTTTCATTCTCTCGCTCACTCTTGCGTTTTCTTCCTCTCAAAATTCCCTCCTTGTCCTGGTTGGTTTTTCTTTAGTCAGATCCTTTACCTCCGCAATTTTTCCTCTGAATAATTATCTGTCTTGGATGTCTTCTATACTGATCCCACATCTTTTCAGATCCTGATGGACCTCCTTCACCCGTGGAACTTGAGTCTTCCTGTTCTCTTCAAAGTTGAGTATTTTCTTTGCCATTCTTTCTGATTCTATTATCTTTATATTTCCATAGAAAGCTAATCTCCTTTTCTTAATTGTGTTTAATACCTTTTCAAACTCGTTATATAATTCTTGGTTCGATCTCAAACGGAAATTAAATTCTCTTCCTGTCACTTTTTTTGGTCCCAAGATTTTCCTTAGAAACTTCCTTTCTTTCTTTTCTATTTGTCAATCCCTTTCTGGCTAGTGTTTCTGCTGCGTATAAACATTCTGGCTTCACTACCGTACTATAGCGCTTGTATTTCGCCTGATGGGAGAGTAATTTTGATTTGTATGTCTTCTGACAAATCCTGAAAGCTGTTTCCATCTTTCGCGCCCTATCTTCAACTGCAGCCTTTTCATTAACATTGGGCGTCATAATTTCACCAAGGTATTTGAACTTCTGTGTTCTTTTAATATCACCATATTTAGTTTTCACTGTCCACGTCTGGTCTTTTGCGTCTATGTTCATGTATTCCGTTTTCTCAAACGATATTTGTAGTCCTGCTTTCTCAGCTGTTTCCTTCAAGACTTCTAGCTATTTGATTGCAGTCTCCAGATCTCTTGCAAAGAACACAATGTCATCCGCAAAAGCGAGCCATTCAAATATCAAGTCATTTTTCTGGTGTGCTAGTCTAATTCCGTTTAGATGTTTGACTAACACATCACTTTCCGCCATTCCCTGATGACCTTTGTATTTCTTTATAAATAATTGTACTAATTTGTGTAATTTCATTTGTTCTATCGTAGGATTCTACAGACCGTAGTATTTGTAATCAGGATCGATAAGTAGTGCTTAAGATCTTTGGATGTTGCGATTGTAAGCAACAGAGAGTCTGGAGTAAATTGTCGTAACGCAAGCACGGTTGTGTCTGAGGCTCCTTACTATGGAGATACGAGAGTAGGCTGAGAAGAAAAGCACACAAGCTTGTAGAGTGCGAACGAAATGACTTTCAGAAACGCGACCGGTGGCATGTGGAAGTAACATTGCCACTCTACACACATACGCAGGTTTGAAGTCGCTGAATTCATCCAGTGTATTTTCAGCGTGGAACTATGGAGACGGTAAATTCTTCTCAGTACATACAGACTCTAAATGCCCTCTCACGTCGAGTTTGTCGTGTTGGAGGAAGCCTGGCACCAATACTCTAGCAACATGACAATGCTTGTACACACACATAGTGAGCAACTGTGGAGGTTCTGCGAAACATGAAGTCTCAAGGAATTCCACTCCCCCGATATTGCACATTGCGATTTTTATTTATGTATTTTTTTCCCCTCTATTCTGGACATATATTAGGATTAACGGTGACTATATTGAAAAATCAATATAGATTTTTAAACTTAAGAATTAACTGTACCTTAATATACTTTTTGTCCGATCTTGCTATTTGTTTTTATTCGTGTTCTACAAGCATGTGTGCATTTCTTTTCAGCCTACGCTCCTAATTAAACGATTGTAATGTGGTTTGTAATCTAGTTAAGGAGTGATGTTCCACATGTTGAAATAATGGTTGTGCTAATGATTGAAGTTGCAGAGTATCTCTAGTGTTTTTGGGAAAAGAGATTATCATTCCTTCGTTGCAATAGTTTCTGTCATTTTTTTGATGATGAAATTAATTAACAGTGTTCTAACTTCAAAATTAAACGAGCACAAGCTTCAATGTGTTCGAGATGAGATGGGTCTTCTCATCCATAACGAGCAGTAATTTCCTGTAAAATGGAAATGTTAATAGACAATCTGATTCTTCGTGGGCTGACCTGGTGGTTTAAACCAGATAATTAACAATTCTAATTAGGAAAGCTCAAACGTTGTGAAACACGAATGTTGCGCCTATGCCAGTATGAAAATTTTTATTTTACCACAATGCGGTACACCAGCTTAATATTTAACATCTCGATGGTGCGCCTAACAGTGATGCCATTCGCAATGCACCCCCTTCTTTTATCGTGCTGCACATAAAGGGTGAACTAAATGTTAACAGGTAGAGTGAGGCGCCAAATTTCAGAACTCACAAATCTTTTATTCACTTTCTTATCTTCTAATGAATTAGTCACAAAATTCTAATTGCATTCTTCATCTCCCATTCCCTTCTCGTAAACTGATATTCACTGCAGTGATCTCTCTTTATCCTTTAGCGTCCACATCATTCCAATAACACGTTAATATCGTGCTTTGTTCGTCTTTTACAATTCAATTAACTTCTCCATTTCCTCGGGTATTTTCTTATTGCTAGTGCTTTTTTATCTGTCTAGTGCAGGTAAAATAAAACTTTTGTTTATAGGCATACGCGCTTCGATTTACTACATCATGATCGGTGGCAGTTTTTATTTCCTTATTATATTTTAGCCAGAAATTATAATAACGAAATTAAAACACATTTCCGGACTGCAATATAATAAGGAAATAAAAACTACCACCGATGATGATCTGTTAAATGAAAACGTCTATGCCAAAAACCAATTTTTTATTTTAACTGAACCAGACTGATTTAAAACCGCAGGAAAACATTTATTAATAAAGCAGCTAAAGAAAAATGCTTAACTATTAACATGTTCTAATTTCTATCCTCATCAAAATAATTCTGTGCCTAAACTACTCAACAGAAACATTTATGCTATGAAACTTTAACGAAAATCTCAGGAACAAAATTACTGACATTTATTTATGGAGGAAAGCGTACGAAGCGCGAAAAAAACTAATGAGATACGTTTGACGTCGGACAGAGATCAGCACAGTCAGGGTGAGTAAAATTGTACGATCAATTGACAACTATCAGTGAAACCCGGTCTCGGCTGGAATTTTTACGGCCTTAAAAACTGACCTACGCCTTTGGCAAAGCTTTGGTTTTTCATGTTAAGTACGCTAGCACGCTGCGTGGCTCAGATTCCAAGTAAAACTGTAGGTCCCCTATACCTGGTAGGATTACCAGGTTAGGTTAGAGTAGCCACTACAGAGGACCATGCGCGGCAAATTAAAATTCTGTCTACCGGCGGCCGAACTACCCTTTAGGGAAAATGACGTCGCTGGCACCTGTTCACGATTGGTAGTAAGTACACACTTTGACAATAAATTTGGCCGCAGCAGAAAAATTGTATCACTCATATTTTGCAAAATCTGGCATCAATGTCATCCTAGGCACAGTAACGCAATACTGACGAGCCAGTATTGCGTTACTGTTTCTTAGGATGACACTGATGTCAGATTTTACAAAATATGAGTGATACAATTTTTCAGTGGCGGCCAAATTTATTGTCAAAGTGTGTACATTGTAAATTAAATGTCTGATGAAGATTTCAGAATAACATGTCTCCATTTCAGTTAGGTTTTCACCTAAATCTTGCACGCAGATGACATGATCAAATCCCCGCAAATCCAAAAATCAGTCTCGGCGATTGCTGTTATGTTTTCTTCAAACGACCATGAAACAATTCATTCTCTCATTCTTTAATAACCTCTTCGCCGATCAGCAGTAAAATATTACCAAAAAATGAATTTCTTGATAAGTTCAATGACATAAGTTTCTTCATAAACGAGAATACTCAGAACGACGTGGCTTCACTTTATTAGATTGGCGACTGCTGTATACATCAGATTTCTTAATCCAAACAAATCCAGGACAAGTCTAGTAAATTATTACAAGTGTTTGTATCGAATTGTGGAGCGAGAAATTCTGTGCTCACTGCGGCGAGAAATATTGTTCTGAACCAAATGTTCTGGAAACTAATAATACAACTAGCCAATCGGACTGCATTGTTCAAAAACACTGCCATTAATAGTGGTGACTCCAAACATTTTACTATCGTTAAATTATTTTATAACAACCAAAAGATATCAATATCAATTAAAACAGTAATTTAAGCACTCAAAATAGAACAAGAAAGTTTTTAAAAGCTTCGAATGCGATTCTATCACAATAAATTACATGTATACACCGAAAATATAGTGAAATATGCTTCGACTACCATTGACGTCACAGGTACTAATATGCCTATCGAAAATCGATGTAGATTAATGATGCGGTGGCTAAAAAGCGTTGCCAAAAGCACCCCTGATATAATGCGGCTGTAACCACCTCGATATACACAACGTGACTTACAAAGCCCGAACTGACCGATCAGTGAACTCTGATAATGCCTGAGAGAGGCACTGATTGTGCAAAACAAGCTGAAATACGTTTGACGGTTTTCACTGGGAAGAAAGGAAGCCTTGCTAAACGCGACAAAGTGTCGCTATGCTGGGCACAAATAATTACGTACCACCGGCATGAGCCTATGTGCCTCCCCGCACATACCAGCCATCCTGATTAGCGCAATTTTCGTGTCTGCCAAGGCGAAACTGAGGTGGTGCATACGCTATCTTCAAAAACTATACGTTATGCAAAACTGCTGAACACACATGGAACAAAACTTATACGGTTCACGCAAATATTTTGATATTCAACCTCGCATTTTGTAGTTATATTCTAACAAAAATTCTTAAATAAACATTTGATTTATTATTTAATTCTATAATATTTTACTATATCGTATCGAGAAGAATATAGTATTGTTGAGATAAAATGAAAACAACTGAGAATCATTAAGATATTCAAAACAGTTTTTTAACATCACTCTGAGCAATTATAGAAGAAAAAGAATGCGAGGTTGAGAGTTATGTCCGTGTTGCCAATTTCTCAAAAGTTAATATTTCAATTTTAAAAATAGGTGAACATGCAACAAAAAAACAACATACAAAAAAAAAATTATAAGAAACAAGCAAATTTTGTTTTTGTGATGTGGGCTCACATACTGCAGCCTATGCCTAAATGCGGTTCCGACAAGGGTGATATGTCATAATCGTCTTAGGATATTCCAGTACGAAAATCAAATAATTGACTTTACAAATTTTTAATAAAATAATTATTATAGCTGCGCAGACGCACTTGCAATAATTGTCCTTTCCGTAGATATTTTCATTAAAATATTTATACTGATTGCATACCACCACAGTGTATGATATATCTTGAAAAAAAAAATACAATTCAAGATCAAATAAAAGATAAAAAATGAAGACTTGTTTGCCATTCGGCCTAATACACTCGACTAATCCCATTTAAATGTGATTGGTCCGTCACTCGGCCGAATTCGACTGCACTCAGCTGAACAGGTCGTGTCCAGTGAACGCGTGGCTATGCCTTTACCTGTCTCGGGATTAGTCAGTCCTATTCGGCCATTTTCGACCGAACAGTCGGTCGGAAAAATTTGGTGCCAGTGGAAGACCGACCGGCCTTATGAATTTCTGCTCCTTCTCCCCCTCCCCCCTCCCCCCCTCCCCGCCCAATTGTTTTCAAATGGAAACCAGGAACAGGCTCTCGAAATTCTGCCCCAATTTAAAGGATCCTGTGCAATGATAGAAAACGTCAAAAAGATTATTATTTTGTTGGTGCGGAAACTAATGAATTCGTTAATTGAGACTTGCAAATGAGCTGCCAACCGTGGTTCATAAAGAAATATATTGAGGCATTGCAATATGACGCAGGTATTTCGTTTATTTGGAAATTAGATACCGTACCTCTAAGTGTATACGGTAGATATATAGTTTTTTAATGTGTTCCACTTACGGAAGGAAAATGAATGTTATTAACTGTCAGTGAATTTCGTATTTAGGCTCTTTCTTGTTACTGGTTTCCATGTTTTGTTATGGCTTTACGCCTCGTCAACATCTAGGTCATCAAAGGCGGGACAGGATTGGGAGCATGGAAAAGGTAGCAATTTAGCCATAGCCTTTTGAAGGAACCATCCCTGCATATCGCCTGGAGTGATTTGGGGAAATTATTGAATTTCAAACTCTGGATGGCCGGACCGGAATTCGAACCCGAGTGTTCCCGAATGCGAGGGCAGAGCGTTAATCGCTCATCCACCACGCTCGGTGTGGGTTCAAAAAATGTTTCTTAGAGTTTAAAACTGAGTTCAATACAACATGACAATTTTGGTATAGAAAACATTGTATTGTATTGCCCGTGATCGCCTGAGATATGGATTTCAAGTACGTCGGCTTCCAAAGTGAGCTGTGTCAACGTTCTCGGATACTGTGGTGCAAGCGTTATATAACGCTGAATGTAACTTAATTATGTGAAAAGTGAAGAATACAGCGGTTGTGCCAACTCAACCACGAAAGAGAATTTTGTCAAAGTACACACTTCGGTCATGAAATTATCTCCGTTTGGCTGAATTAGAAAAACATAATCGAAATACCCACATTTTCTGACTGGGATATATAGCGCTTTATCAGAATTATATATGTATACACTGGGATGATTTTGAATTCACGTTCGACAAGCAGAATACCTTAATAATCAATCTTTCAAATATCGCATGGCTGTGGGCAAATTGTGTCACCCACTCTCTTTCAGGGCACTATATTGTTCCCAATTGCCGACATGCGCTGTTTATAGCAAAACAGATCGATCCCACAAAGGGAAATTATTTATAACGAGAGCAGTATTATTATGAAGTATAATTTAGAGATTTTACTCAGATTTCATCGCATGATGATGTTTAATTGTCTAACATCAATACAACAGCATCAGTATACGTTACGCATAGTTTGGATTTCTTGGATCAATTCTCGAGCGTCGATTTAAGTTCTAAAAAATTTTGAAACGCTCCAGTCAATAACGAACTCCTAGTTTCCACAAATACTTGACAGCATTTAGATAGTCAATGACACATAATTCCTTGCAAAGAATCTTTATTTTTTATAAATGCATCAATGAAACCTCTAGGATAGGTGATAGCTCTCGAACAATTGTATTATTATTATTTACACTGGTGTTTATTCCTGGTTGACGTACTTTAAAATTACGGAAATTTTTACTTAAAATTCTTTTCATTTATGAGGTAAGCTGTTTAGCACCACCCGCGATAATTTACTGCAGATGCCGATTCCCCTAAATACAAGCAAAACTTTCGTATTCCCTAATCAAATGATGTTATCAACAGTTCTGGTTTATTCGGCATAAAAATCATTAATTTATCAACAACTACTTGAAATAGATTTTCTCGGAGTTTTTAAAATTACTTTTGCGATATATTATTCCAAACTACTTCTTTTGATTCATGATATATTTTTATTATGTCACGGTTTGAAGCTAAGTTGAAGTGAAAACTTCATCGTTCACTTAAATTTTAATAAATATTTCAGTAGGGGACATTTGACGCAGCTGGCAAATCATCTATCGGTTGTTTTTCGTATGTATCAGGTATAGAATTACAAACAAGAACTGACAGATGGCGATATAATGGGTTCAAATACCAACGAAATTACTCAACCTTCCAATTAAAACTTTCCAGTGACGATCAAGAATTCAAGCGGAAACCCCTCTAGCTAGAGCGAGACGGTTTAAGGGGCATCCATTAATTACGTGAGCTCAAATAGGGTAGTGAGGGGATGCTAAATCGCTCCAAGCGGGGGGGGGGGGAGGGATGGTGAAATCTCCCCAACGGGGTGGGTCCGGATATCCGAAGAAATAATACGTAATTAATGAACGCCCCATTACCACGGAGCTACCATTTCGTGGTCAGCACGTGTTGTGTTTGCGTGGCGCGTGCGGGCTGGAGACGGCTCGCGTGTCGCGGGAGGGTTGCGTGCAGGTCGCAGGTCGCTGCCGCCCTGATCGCAGTTTAATCCCGCTGAGTGAGACGGTGGACAGCGCTGACAAAGGACTCAGCCCATCACGCACCACGTCAATGCTCCTGCCTCCGGTCACAGTAGGGCTGACTTCTCCCTTCCCTTCATACTAAAGTAGAAAAATCGCATTCAGTACGTCGAGTACAAATCTCCAATTCACTGGAATACAGGCAACAAGTACTTCAGACACCATTCTGTATCAGACATTGTGTATAATAGCTGCAGGTTTATAATTATAAGTTTAATGTAGTCATCAGACGATTTAAACTTTCAGCTTATTCTCCTTGCATCGAAAGCTTGCAACTTCACTTGAAATGAGAACACAACCCTTTTTGACGTGAATACGTCTTACATTTTCCCTGATGAGGATGAATTCTAGTGAAAAAAAACTCTACGAAAACAGTGTACTTTAAAAATGGTATTAACTAACAAAACAAATGACCAAACGCAACTACTGACATCTCAATTGGTAGATGGCTAGATGAATGACGCCTGTTTCTAACATAATTTGCGAGATTCTTCTCTCTGCTTCCGCTCACTGCCGGTATCGCACATCAAGGTCAAAATTGGCGACCTGTGCCCAACGTTCAATGAGAGAAGTTGGCTGACACTGTAAAAGTGTTCTTGTGAGTTCTGACAATTGAAACTGGGAAATAGTCATCCGTAGCTACAATATAATATATAAATGGATTATCCTCAATAAACTTTGAAAAAATTTACAGAAACTTGAATCAGAAAATGTCTTGATGTGAGAAACGAAAAGAACCTAAATACTCAGAAAGCGTTAACAAAACTACACTAAAATGTATGTCAGCTACGCAGAGGAATAATAACTATAGATTGAGAAAAAGAATTGGGGCTGCAAAGTTTATCTCAAAATAAAGAAATACTGGAGAAAATTCAAGCTATTAATGAGCCTTCTTCATCAGAGTCAAACTAAGTTCGTGTCAAATTCGCTTAATCCATTGAAAAACAAACCGTACAAAAAGAATTTGGAGGGAAAGAAAACTTTGATCCGGCGAACGAGAAATTTACAATGAGATAACAACAGGAAAGACATGTAAGTCATGTAAGAAAAGTCTATTCTTTTATAAGTGTTACATATTTAGTAGATGAAATGTTTCAAGTAATGGACGAGTGTCGACCAACGTCTTCACGAAATCCGCAACGAGTATTTCCTGCTTGCAGCCTAAACCAGAATTTTTTTCATTAACTTGAAGAATGCATTAGACTTTTGTCCCAAAAGGCACACTAAAAACTCAATAAAATTCTAACTCTTGTCCAATATACAGTAGCATAACCTCACTAATAAGAAATAATGAATACCAAAAGGAGCATTGCAAGCATCAAGGGAGGGGGCGTGGTCATCGCCAGAGCCATGCTCCGGCCGCTTCCAACTTTCCCTAAAGGGTTTACTGTTCTGTACTTACTGTGGGAGCCGTTCTGTACGTTCAACACCGAAGAAAATTCCTCTACTTTATCGGGAATCGCATTCCGGTCATCCACGCCTGAACTGGATATTATGCCAAGTGATGTACGAGACCCACTTGGAAATTATTAAAGGTTAAAGCAAACAATACTGTATTATTTAATTTGTAGTAACCATCATCGCTAATTGAAAAAGTTGCGGCAATTATTTGGAAATTTTAAAACCAATTTCAATGTGATAAAAAACTTGTATAAACAGAAATTAAAGCGAAATATACTCGTGCTATTCTCACTGTTTCTATTTAAATGTTTCAATACAGCTACGCGGAAAAGCAGCCGTACCCAACAGGAGGCTTGGGATTTCTGAATTTTGACTATTCGTACTATTTTTGCTTAGAAGATTTCTTTCAAGAACTGGCGAAAAGTAACATTATCAATAAAATATTTGTTAGTACTAAATACTAGGAATAAAAGAAAAATTAAGTTAATTAATATAGCTGTCGCAACAAGGAACTGAAGTTGGTCTTTTAGAGAAGTTATTGCATCAGTAAGGCCTAAAATCGACGTTTGCTTTAAGATATAATCGACGTTATAAAAGAACAAAACAATCTGCTTGCTGGAAATAACACGTCCAGTTAGTCTTACGGAATAGGCATCATATTCTTCCAAACCCGATATAAGTATTTCGCTGCCTCAGATCAGTACCAAAGTAGTCAATATTATAAACAAATATAGTTTTCTTCCTCAATTAGTAACAGAAATAATATTATTGAAGACCTTTTTTATTTTTATTTTAACAGATTGCCACCGATCGTGGTGGTGTAACGGATAGCATTCTGGCCTCGCATTCGGGAGGACGGCGGTTCGAATCCCCGTCCGGGCATCCAGATTTGAGTTTTCCATGGTTTCCCAAATCACTCCAGGCAAATGCCGGGATGCGTCCTTAAAAATGCTATGGCCGAATTCCTTCCCATTCCTTGCCCTCCATCCTTTCCCGTCTCTAAAGACCTCGCTGTTGAGAGACGTAAAGCAGTTAAAAAAAAAAAACAGATTGCCTATTTTAAGACATACATTTCTTTAGGTAGTGCTGTATTTTTTATGCCTCTGGGCTATTGTACTCACTTTTCAGGAACACTGAAGTTGTCTACTGTCATAAATACGTTTGTGGATGATTTTATAGAAATGATAAATGCAATAAAACTTAAAGGATTGCACCAATTTGTATTATTTGACGACTTACGGCTCTCGACATGATTCGATTGTGGAATTTGTACCTATAAATTTAGGCTTTTGTAATCGATCTTTAAGTGAAGTTCTTCACTTAAAAACTATGGTAAACCTTGACGTACTTAAATTACTTTGGCAGTAATCATATCAGTGAGAAAACTGTGGCATAGTTCATAAACTGTTGAAACGCATTTATACTCTGATAGGGTTGTTCGTTGTCAGCTAATCATAATATCTTCATCGAAACAGTCATTTATTTTTGCTTACTGAAATTCTTATAATTATTCTTATTTTGTTTTAATGCTTCTAATTTTAATTTCATTGCACTGGATCAAGAAATGAAAGATCTCTAACTATGTAATAAGCTACATTTAATCTTCATATTAAAAGGTGATATTTCCAACAAACAAAGAAATGATTATACACATATATATATATCTCGGCATCACTTCCAGAATTATTTACACTTGCTCAAAATGATCTTAATCAGGGTGATGGGCTTTTACTTTACAACTCCACAAACATTTAACTATCCCGTTCATTACCACATGCTGAAACATGATATAAAATCTTATGTTCTATCAAAATTACACTAAATATAAAATTACAATTTTTCATTCATACTGTAGTACAAAATGATTTTCGCCTTGAAATTGTATGAAAGCAAATATGATTAAGTCGGCTAGCTAATTACGTAATACCAAAGCACTGATTGCATTTGAATTGTTATGTAGAGCAATTAAATTATCTTTAATGACGTGTTATGATTTCCGTATTGCTCAAGAAGGTCATTGTTCGAGATAACTCGTTGGACAGTAGAATTTTGTGATTTATCGTTTCTTGTTGAAGGAAGGAAGCAACAACAGGTGCATCAGGTACTAGACCCGAGATGCTTATCTCAATCCCCTGGTGTCTAGTCTCCAAAACAGGTGAGCAAATTGATACGATAAATGTATGTACTGTTATTAAGTACAGGTGGAACCAAGCCTCGCCCGTCAGCTGCTCCTTAAACTGATTCATGCTGCATGCAGGCAACGGAAAAACCATTTAACATTACTACTGGGCAGCCAGTAGAAAATACGTCTAGCCAGTTTCGTGCTCCAGAACAGAATGGTTTATCTTGGCTGTCTCGTACCCTCATTCCTCTAAGTTTGCAGCATTTCAACTTCCAAGTTCATAGGCAGCATCTTGCTTCGCGCTGTTTTTGGATTCTGCCAATGGCCGCCAGAACCTCATGGTGCGTGGTGGGACCACATTTTTCGCGCAGCACTCTTTATGTTTGTGGGGTTTACGCTCAAGGTTACCAGCGTCTTACACTCACATCGCCGAAACTTTGTCGGCATTTCTGGCCCGCGCCAATACCTCTCCAGACTGCCATACGCAAAAGCTAGCGGGTGCAAAATCCATATTATTTGTGCACATCTGTCTTCCCCTTTATCATCCCTTTCACCATGAATCATGCATCATCATACGCAGATCGTATTACACATAATGGATCTGTTCATCAAACTGTAATTTGGACCATTAAAGCATACTTCACAGCTTCACGTCAAATGTATTTCTCTTTTACTGTTTACATACACAAGGTATGATCAAATATTACCTTGAGCGTTTCAGTAAACAAAAATCTGTTATTGTAACACTGAGACCTTCAGTCCCTTGAAAAAGAAGTAGGAAGAATCTGTAATGGCTCGATCGCAAAACTCTACTGTCGAAACGTGTGGGACATATTTATTTCTCGCTCTCCATGTTTTAATCTACTATAAAATATTTTAGTCCGAATCATAAGATACGTTCAGATCTTCATAAATTTCTTTAATTTGTTGTCAATAGCTCGTTAGACAGAATCAGTTCCCTCACTCGTCGAATATTCTGCGCTCCAGCATCACTCTTTACCTTAAAGTGGTTCAGAGCTATTTCAGAATAGTTCGAACAGTTCTCATCGGCATTGTAGCATGGCCACACCGTCACTGTAACTGTAGTATATTGAGGGATTTTAGCTATAAAATATTGTAATTTTTACTTGGGATACTTTTTCTCAAGCTACAGCCATGTAACTTAATTCTCCCCGACGCAGCATAGTCCAAGGTTAACAGGTTCTCTTCCCGTGAGAAGTGGCCTCCCCACCATGGTAAATTCAAAAAGCCCTTAGTAAGATGTTCTAAGCGAATAGAATTAACTTCAAGTAACTTCTCCCACCACGCTTCTACGCCGAAGAGCGCAGTCTGGAGCAGTCTTCCCCACACAATCTGATGGTGGGGCATGCATGAAGAGTTTAGGAGGTGAGGGCTTATGCTTTTATACCATTCTGCTGGCTTAGAAAGAGTGTCTCGAGTGACAGGATTTTATTAGTATGAATTTTCATTCTTGAGAGCTATTTTATGCAGTATTTTTCAGTTTTATCCAGTGTATTTCTATTTATTAATTTTATTGATGTTATTAAAGTCATTACATTCTTTCAACTACATGTTTCACTTGTATCAGTGATTACTGCTCATTACTAGCACTAAGTGAGGGAAGAACGTAATTTATCTCATCCTATAATCACATATCTTCGGTGAAACTGATCGGGGAGTGATTGATCAGAGGCGAACCAAACCTGTCTGTTGCGAATCACCGCTCGTTAGCTACATAACGTTTCACGTATTTCTTTATAGACTTTTTGCACATTCAAACAAAATTCCGTGTTAATACGTTATTCTGAATCGTGATTTAGGACGCGCTTGAGAACATTTCTCATTGAAACAGAGGATCGTAACATGCTGACTACAATGAACGTGCTGAAACTTTTCTCAGTTATTAAGGCCGCGAGCATTAAAATTCGCTATTTTGCTATAGGTGGTGCTCCGCAACATCATATAACTTTTTTTGTTATTTCCATTATTGTATAGAGAAAATTTATACTGGAAGCTTAGGAGCTTAGTCAAATAATGTACTAAAGGTTAAGTAGTGTTTTTAAAATAACTGCCTTAGAGTCCTAACTTTCATATTAGCTCTTTTAATGATACACCTTACGACAGCATCCTTCCATGTTTCGTCGTTAGTAGTAGCTGTTTTACACAGATAGCACAAGATATTCGATCAACTGGCTTTAAAGATAGTAATAATCTGGTGTGTTCTTTATGACCTGGGAGAGAGTTTGTTTCCGGCTGCGCAACCCAAGTATTGTAACCGCCTAACCTAATCCAGTGAACTTTCATTTCAACGTGAAATCCGAACCATGGGGGTGGCATTCTGGCGTAATTCTAAAACAGAAAGTAAGCTTTGTCAGAGATGAATGACAGGTTAAGTGCCCTCGAAAATCCTTGTCGATCGTCACTGAGACGTTTTAACCACCAAGCCAAAGGATAGTGCCTTTGACGGTAATTGTATTTTTCTTGAAATCCAATTTATGTACTGTCATTTCTGCTAAATAAGTTTCACACAAATCACATAGGTACTTCAACTACAGTCACTGACGTTAGCTAATCTTACTCAAAACAATAAGCAGGTGTGAAAACAAGAACGAAAAGAAATTTTATACTAGCATTGGCCCATCTAGGAACAATCTGGTGACTTATTTGAATGTTCCATTTAATGGAGAAATTTTCTTTAGCGGTAGTTTCGTCAACGCAACATTGATCTGCTGAGACAAAGAAGCAACGTTACTCTAGAATCTTAACTAGGAGCGGTATGGAAACGGTGCACGGCCTGTATTTACAGCAACGCATTCGGGATTCCATTCGCATCTGCCAGGCCTAATTGGTTTCTGGACACGAAATTCAAGCTCGTGGCATGCCAGAGAATGCAAATCCTTTGTCGCCCTACTGTAGAGTTCACAATACATTTTGCTGAAATAAGTAAAAACATGTAGAAGAGAATCCACAATATAACTCATTTGATTACGCTTTAGTCGGTAAAGGTGATGGGAAAAGTGTTCTAGTATTGTATATTTGTTTGCGATTAATGTGGAAAATTAAACGAGAGTCGTTATGCAGAAGATATCATTATTTTTGACTTGAAGAGTCATATAGCTAAAACAAAGATACTACCAGAAATGAGTTAAGCTAAAAAACAAAAATCAAACATATTAGAATACTGACTTAAAGCAATCAGCAGATATAGTCTCCATTTTTTTTCTGGTTTTACGTGTCGCCGACATCGTGATCACTAAAGACATGTCCCTAATTCTCTCCTTAATCTTTTGAAAGAATCATCTCCGCATTCGCCTAGAATGATTTCATAAAAACCGAAATCAGGATGGTCGGATAGGGATTTGAACCCATGTCTTCCCGAACGTGAAGCCACAACGTTACTCGGAAGTTTATAAATAACCACCAGTTTCACCACGCGCACACACGCGGCACCATAATTGACATTGCGAGGTGCAGAACGATTATGAATCCTTGGGCCTAGTGTACCGGCTTACTAACTGAGACTTTTACACGGTTTTTTGTAATCATCTAGGTTAAGCCTGCATAATTCACAAACTAATTAATATTATAATGCAGAGTGCAGTATTTACCGTTAAACGCACGTCTACAAAAAAAAAATTAACAAACAAAAAATCTCTAGCGTATGAAGCTTGCCTTTCTGTAAAAATGGTACATTTTGACT
Organism: Vandiemenella viatica; assembly: GCA_031002005.1. NCBI lineage: Eukaryota > Metazoa > Arthropoda > Insecta > Orthoptera > Morabidae > Vandiemenella > Vandiemenella viatica. Next base: position 53,093,654 of record JARYHS010013631.1, on the reverse strand, counting down.
GGCAAAAAAGACACAAACTATATTATTTTTTAATTTTATTATCTGTGTTTGTTCGACATGCATGTACATTTTAAGAACTGTACATTTCTTTCTGTTTCAGGTAAGACGCTGGAGGCACGTCTCCCAAAAAAAAAAGAAACAAGGTAAATCTTTTTTTTTTCCTACCGAAAACGTAAACGTCGCAGTGTAAGCCTGTTATTCGCATGCCTAAATACGAATCTGCATTTTCAGAGCGCATTTCCATGCTTGAATTTCTCTGCACACCGGGGAGTCGTAATTACTGTTTCGTACCTCGCAGTTGAAATTAATGAAATGTTGTGCCTACAGAATACGCGTTGCTTTGTGAAAGTGTAATATTGCCCGGGAAAACGGAACCCGGGCAGGCGAGGAATAAGGGATGCTGAAATATTGTGCTGCTCTATGGACGCTCTAACTACGCCGTAAAGAAGACGCTGACATTCATGGAATGACTAGTGCCGATACAATGCCAGTGGACAGTGGTAGGACAACTGCTTTATATTGTCGGCGCTTTGCGTGGCATTTAAATCACTTTCTACTTGGTCTCAGTGATTGCCGTTGTATTATTCCGAACAGAGTAATCAATCGGATGTTATTTGTTTCAGATAAAGACACAAGTGTTTAGTAGTTTAGGCTCTGATGAGCACCTCAGTCCTAATGTTATGCATTTCAGTACTAAGCTCAAAATCTTATCGATTATTTTTTTCGTATATACGTTTTAATGAACTTGCTAACGATCCGAAGACATTGTGAGTGATATTACAGACTTTCTATTTTCCCAAGCACATATTTAAATCTACGACCAGCATAATGCCGAGAACGGGTTTTTTAATCTACCTGTTTGTCATATACGATTAAATTCAGTGTTGCTGTACTCGACTGTTGGATAATTCTGTTTATCGACACAGCAATTAATTTTGCGAATGTAACGGATTTATTGCTTCATACAAATTTTGGAAATTGTAATTATTTCGTCAAAATTCTAAGAACTCCACATCTAATTCCACTGGTTGTTTTCTCACACTCGTTTGCATTGTGGTTTACGTACAGAGCTAGCTGCACTTCCACGTTTGTCGGTGTAACGGTTAGCGTTCTCGCCTCGCATTCGGGAGGACGGTGGTTCGAATCCCCGTCCGCGCATCTAGATTTGGGTTTTCCATGGTTTCCCCAAATCACTCCAGGCAAATGACAGGATGCTTCCTTCAAAAGGCCATGGCCGAATTCCTTCCATTCCTTGCCCCCATCCTTACCCCCCATCCTTTCCCGTCTCTAAAGACCTCGATGTTAAAAAGAGACGTAAAGCAGTTAAAAAAAAAAATCCACGTTTGTATTGCGGCTACTTCACTAAAAGGCAACATCATTTGGAGTATAGGGTACAATGCGTCCATTCCAGGGGCGAATCCAGGGGGGGGGGGGGGGAAGGGCTAGGTGGCTCAAGCTCTAGATCTTTCTCCGACATTGTAATTTTGGAGATTTTTTTTTTAGCTCTACTGTTTCGAGGCCCGAGGAGACTATAAATACTACCCTTTTCCCGACTCAAGACCCCCCCCCCCCAAGCCAAAATCCACGGCAAGCCCCCCGCAAACCAAAATTCACTCAAGCCAAGCGCCCCCCCCCCCCAAACCAAAGTCCGCTCAAGCCCCTCCCAAACCAAAATCCTGGAACCGCCCCTTGTCCATTCTTTGCAAAGGTTTATCACGAGGATTCCTGACGCTGTTCTTCCACGTAAGTTTCGGTTCGAAGTTAATCCCAAGGTAGTACGGCTTCAGTGACCAGCAGATGTCTCTGTCGAACAGTGCGTGGGGTTTTAGCTGGGTTAACCGTCTTCTAGGGGAGCATCCATAAACTACGTATCTCACATCTCCTGTGAACCCCCCTCCCTCCCCCCATGTAACCTAACGTGACTTTTTCCTCTACAACCACCCCCCGCCCCCGCGTGGCACGTAACTTTTTTCCCTACAGATTCCAGAAGGCATTTTGTACTGTTTTCTCTCGTCAGACTATCGTAAACTACATACGGAAATAAATATGCTGTTGTGTGATCTGTGCCGTCCTGATCTGGGTTTTTCCGTGGTTTTCCCGGATCACTCCAGGTGGACGCTGTGATGGTTCCTCGCAATAACCCATGGGTGCCTCCTGCCATATCCCGTGTATCCCTTGCAAACCATTACCCTTTGGGATAGGTGCAATGCTCCCTCCGCCACACACTTTTAGTGAATCGCGGAATAATAATAATAATAATTTTAATTGTGACAAGTAATATGGATGGAAAGCTACGTGGCTTGGCTCGGAGCCCCCTCCCACCCCTACATAGCGTAGCTTTCTACTCAATTCCCCCCCCCCCCCCCCACTAGACCAAGCAACGTAGTTTATGGGCGCTCCCTAGTGATCACGAGGGCTTGGCTTTCGCTACATTGAACATTGAGCGCCATCTTGTCGCGCAACTTTGATATTGTTGCACCTCAGTGAAGTTTTGTCTTCACATGTGTAGCCTTCGTACTTGTGTACCCTGCACGCCGTCAACTGCCTGCTCAAGGTCATGATCCCCTTACTGCGGTTCACTTCCTGTTGCTTACCCTTGCGAGCAGATAGTCAGACTCGCAAATTTTTTTGTGGGTAGGCTTCCCTCTCGGTATGGAGGGTTAAGGGCAGCGGCGGACTGGGGACAAAGTGCCTCTGTTTACTGAACCCGCTATAATTAAGACCACTTTAGCAAATGATTTTTTTAATCGACTCAGCTGCATTAAGGTAGTCCCACTACTGGATGTAGCTTAATCTACTGTGTCACTAGATTTGTTGGTTTTTGGTAACACTATATTTCGTGATTCATTCATTTATTCATTATCAGCCAGTTCAATCATTTTCTGATGTGCTCTCTTAAAGTTATGATTTTACTGATTAGACGGCCTTAATTGGAAAATCCTCTATTGTGTTATTATGATGAGAATTAAATACGCGGCAAAAGAGCAAGCCCTAAGAAAAAGTGTGTTAATGTAACCATCCTATCTGATCGTTTAGTCTCTTAGCCAAATTTTGCGTTCGGTAATCAGTCATGGTCATATTTTTGTCCTTCCACTGCTAAACCTCGAAGACACACGAGTGCAGTCAGAGTGTGTCTCCAAACGTCTTGCTAATGATTACTTCTAAATCGCTATGAGAGAATAACATTTTTGGAATTGTTTGTCTCACATCAAAGTTATTAGTGTAATCTTAATTCTTGCTCTCTACATCGTATTCATTATGATGATTTTACGTAGAACCGATAGTAGTTACAGTATTTATCGAACTTTAAACAGTCTGATAAATATTAAAATGTAAATCTATCCACAAAAATAACAGGAAAACTGATATAAGAGAGTTGCAAGGCACGTGTATCATTGTTGTGCAACTACTTCTGTTGTTATGGAACACAGCACAGCTTCGGAGTGTGTATTGGAAAGGTTGGCAGCCTTGGTTTTATGACTGCGCCGGCGCCGCTTCTCGTTTTTACTCCGGCTGGCTGCAGCGACGGCTTTTGTGTAAGGTGCAGTAAATACGACTTCCCGTAATAGATTTCACGACGTGTTATATTTTTAACTGCAGTGGACCCTTTTTTCATTACAGCTTTTCTGCTAACGTATTTTTCTAACATAAACTGGACAGTTACTAAGGATTTCACATCACAACGTACATTGTAGTGCACAGTTAAGAACTAGAGATGACCAACTCCAGGTCGTCTGAGGTCATTTGGTGGCATAAATGAAACCGGTTCTATTCCATATCACAAATACTATGCCATATTCCGTACAATATGGAACTGGGGCTATACCGCAATACACCTCACCACTTCTCTACTGCTGGCAGACATATCTATACCAGTAATATCAAAAATGCGAAAGTAGTTCCGTCTGGATGTTAGTTTTCACAAATAAACGGCTAAGCCAATCGTGATGAAATTTAACAAGAAAATGCTATGTGTCATTAAGAAGGCAACATGATACTTTTTTGGGATAAATACATTTTCTTGTGAATTTATTAAAACTAACCGACAGAAAGACGAATATCGTGTGTAAGTATCTGTAATATTCTATCGGTTACTCAGGCTTTGTTTCTTTCACAGTTAGTTTGTGTATGACCTGTTCGTACATTTCATGTACAGACACAGTTTATTATATGGTACTAGCTGTTACCCGCGACTTCGAAGTCGCGGACTTAGAATTTCTGTAAGTTCAAGGCGAAATAGTAATCTATAGGTAGGCAGTGTTATGGATACTGCACAAATTAACCCATATCTTAGAGAATTAGTTAACTGTTTGAAATAGTCAGACATGTATTCTTATAAATAAAAATTTAAAGTGGAGGTTTCCATACTACTGATGCACAAACTCAATATACAGCGACTTCGCAACGGCACACACCTGCAAATAACACAATTCTGGCGCAATGTAATAAAAGCTGTGGTCATGACTCGAATGGAAAAAAAAGGAATGATACGTTGATTCCCCGAATCGCAGTAATTCAGATAGACCTAGCATTCCAGTTTAGAAACTATAGTTTTGATTAAACTTAGCCTTTGCGATGACTATCAATAAAGCTCAGACACTGAAGGTAGCATTTAGTAAAGACGTGGTTTTCCCATGGGGAGTTATATATAGGTAGCTCACGGGTTTCCTATATATCTTAGCAAAGGACAGCAAAACCTATAACGCTGTGTATAAAACAGTATTGACATTGGATGTCCACATAAAGTGGCATAATTTTCAAACAACAATCTGCCGTAGGAGCTGTATTAAGTAGTCTCCCACATGTCACCAACACCCCTCTTCGCTAAACATGTTGGAAACTGGTTCTCTTCACAAGATAGGTTCAATGGTGAAATGGTATTGTGATGACATACCCTTTGCATTATCCTGACTTCGTGCTTTTCGGGACACCTTTCACATAACTTATAGATTTCTATATCCAATCCAGTAATAAAATTTTAAATCCTCGCATACGAAGTGGCGGGTAACAGCTAGTAGTATATATTTTTACCAGGTGCACCTCTCGAAGCAATATAGGTGATGTTGCCGAATACTTGGAGCGTGCAAACAAATGTCGCCAGTAGACGAATAGAGCAGATAAGAACGGTGTCGTTACCTGACGCATCCTTAAGTTCTACTTCTATTACCACACGGACATAAATGTATGAGGCGTACTACTTCGAAGATCCAGCAGCACGCAATAATCCTGCAACTCAATTTCCATATTAACTAGGTGATTAGGTGATTTTTGTTCCGTCCTTCGTAAGCGATAACATCTCTTGTAGGTTACTTCGTGGCTTATTGCAACCAATAGGAGGCAATTATTAGATAATAAATTAGTGGATTTTAACTTTACCTCTTTACAAACTGTATTGGATATTCGGTTTGTCACAAGAAATCAAATTTCGAATGTTTTCTGGGGGACGCCCCTAAAGGTTTCGAAATGGCTATTTAAGAAAAAAAGGTTGCCAGATGGCTAAAAAAAATGAGACTGATAAAGTTTCAGCTCAGTTGGATAACGTTAACCCGTGCCCCGTCTTGATTTTTGATGAAAAATCGCAGTTTTTTCCTTCATAAAGTGAAGATCAATTGCCCTAGAAACCTGAGTTTTGTTGCCATCAATTTTTTGCTAAAACTTAATGACATTTTTGCACTTTTCAAGTTAGTCCTCATCCATAGCCTCAAACTTGCCTTTTCATGAAAATGCATAAAACATAGCAATATTCTGCTTTTCCAGATTTCACTTGTTTTATTTCTACATCGAGAATCGTTTATTTAAAAGAGACTTCGAAAGTAAATGAACAAAATCCAAAATGAAAATTAAGGAATTAGGCTTAAAAAGAGTAAAGAAAGTATAGAATGAGAACAAATAATGTTCAATTGAATTTTTATCAATAACAATGCATTATAAAAATAAAAATCATACATAAATTATTATTATTATTAGGGCAGTAATGCGTATAAGTTAAGTACGCCGGGTCTAACAAACCTGGTTTGAATTCGGGAAGGACACAAATTTTCCCGTCTCCCCCAGCTCTCATGGTTCACACTGGCTGCCTGTATGAAACAGAGGGCCTTAGCGCGTGGCCAGATAAAGGAAAACAAAATAAAAATAAACACTAATCATTTTGAATCGATGATGTGCTTATTATCTTCTTGTTGTTAGCGAATCTTTTTATCTTAATGCTACATACAAACTGGCCTAAAGGTTAATATGATCGATAAAGATGCTTTAATAGATGAAATATCACATTAACAATTCGTGACCACATCACTGCTGAATTACTGCAAGAGCTCAGGCGTTCGAACGTCGGCTTGCTACAGTGTGCTTCGTTATCGAGTCACTGAGCGTGGCGGGTCTGTGGGAACGCTCTGGCCTCGCAATCGGAAGGACGCCAGTTTGAATCCAGATTTGGGTTTTCCATGGTTTCCCCAAATCAATCCAGGCGAATGCAGCGATGCTTCCTCCAAATTCCAAATTGCCAAATTCCTTTCCGGTCGTTGTCCTCAGTCCAATCCCGCCTCTAATGACCTAGACATGAACGAGGCGTAAAGCCATAACAAAAAAAAATTATTGAGTCATCTGTGTTTTTAGTGCGTTCGTCTCGAATGTAATATAGACAATTAACGCCCTTCTATTACTAATCGTAAATATTTTTAGAAGCACAGACATTTTGTGAGATTTAGTAAGCAAATCCTACAGCTTTTTCTTGTTTTACAGTTACCAGGTGAGTTCAATCTGGCCAGATAATGATTTATAACTGTTTACTGGAGGGTGCTTCATTTTAAATGGAAACCCTGAGATTAGAAGTAATTCTTCATATATTAAAACAATGAAAATTGCAGTAAATGAGACTTCCATCTCAAAATATAACCACAGGCTCAGCAAATATAAGCTTTACTCCAGTTGTAGGAGTATACCATTACATTACTGCAAACTTATCATTCTGGTAGATTTCCTCTAGAAATCAAACCCGTTCGACCGACGCGAGTTTGTTATATTTCATAATCGGCTTCAATCACTGACCTCGCGAACTACGTGAAGCGATTTTATAAAATAGTCGGTATTGGCGAGATATCAGAATTTTCCTTTGCGCCGAATTCACAAGATGTCCATCTGTCACTTAAGGTTAAACTGAAGAGTATCATTATTAATTTGCTTAACAACGACCAAGTAATTATAAATATTTATTGAACATTACTGGAAGGACTCAAATCGTTTGATGTTCTGTTATCTTATATCTTTAAACGAGCAATTCTTATATATATATATATATATTGGATCTCTGCAATTTGATGAAATTTCATATTTAGATAATATTTTGTTTATTAAGTTTACCTAAATAGGCATCTTCCCGGCAAAAACGCGATTTTAGAAAAAAAAATAGCAATTCTTGAATTTGGTATCTCGGAAATAGCGCTAACGCCATCTCGTAGATATTTCAGGTACCAGTAAGCTGGGCTGATTTTAGTTCTCTTTGGTAGCAGCAAGGAACTCTTATATTTTAAAAGGAATAATTTTTGTACACTAGCTGATCCGTGTGACTAGTATCGTGGTCAGTCACCGAATGGTAATGTAATAATGTGAAAATAAATAAATACAAGTGTTTATTAATAAAAGGTATTTTAGTTTGAAGAGTAGTATTAAATATCACTTTAACTGTAAAAAGTCGTTAATCTTAAATACTACATGTTTAATTGAAAAACATTTAAAAGGTAGATGTTGAAAAAATATTGGCTTCGTAAGATGTCCTTTTTCAATCTTCTTTACTTTACAAAACTTCTTCGAAAACAATATTAGCAGTTATAATGCGGTCATTGTTGACTTTTTGATCGTATGTGTCTAACACAAAAATAAATATTAATGAATCTACAAACTCTTGAAAAAGCCGCGTACGTGTGTACTTACGAAAAAAAAACAGGTTCTGATAAATACAATCCTGCCTTTAGAAGCGTCTGACCTTGTGCTTTATTAATGTTTAAAATGAAGGTTACTTCTTTTGCGAACTGTTTTCTTGGAAAGACACGGTTGATCAGAAAATGTGAGGTTACTGCGAAGTATGAGCATAATTTTATCGGAGTGAATGAATTCAACAATGATGATGTTTTCATGTAAGTGTTTTACCACAAATCTTGCACCATTAATCAATCCCTGATTAGCATTATGATTTGTATTTAACATAATAATAGCATTTTTCTTTAAAAGCAGTTTATGAGGTGGTAAACCAGACGATCTCGGAAATGGCTCAAGCAATTTGGATGAAATTTCATAAATAGACAATGTTTTGCTTTTCAAGTTTAACTCGATATTACGAAAAAAAAAAAAAAATTGGGGAGCAATCCTGGTGTCTGGTTTCTCAGAAACGGCCCTAACCTCAACTCGTATAAGTTTCAGGTAGTAGTAAGCCTACTGATGTTATTTAAGCTTTTCTTTGGTTAGAACAAGGAACTGTGAACTGTGCTCCTCAAAATGCCTAAGAAGCCTTTAAACCTTTTACTTTAATGTTTACTTAAAATGTTGTATATTGAGCAGAAATCGAAATAAGACAAGCGAGCGATGATCGGTCACCCAGGTACTTAATGCTTTAAGCTGTCAAATACAGTTACAGATAGGCTAAACAAATCACTATTCAGTTACATTTTACTCTTTCTAATGCCTTAATATCAAATACAATTGGAAAAGAAGGTAACTACTACTAAGTAGCTAATCAGCACATGCAACATTTTATTACAGATTTGAGCAACATATATACTACCGCCAGCAGCGTCGTAGAGACTATCGGATCTCCTGGTTACGAATAACGATGGACTGTAACTTTCGTGCCCACAGCTTTATCTCTGGCAAAAACTTTCTCTAGCGGCTGTGTTGCGCGAAACTGTACGGAGAAACTTTGCCGCGTATATAAAAAAAAAGTAGGCTCTGGACATCTATTTGTTTTAACGAACCCCTCGCTGATAATTATCAGACTTAAAGCTTATCTTAACGGCAGGTAAAAAAGTTAAAAAAATATTGAATTCCTGATAAAATTAAATATACATCTATTATTTATGTCCCTTCTTTAGAGTTTTTTTTATCTCATAACATCTCTTCTACTAGAAAATAAATAAAAAAGGCTGCTTATATATTGACGATGCTTGTAAAGTATTATTTACGAACATCAGTAAATTTACTGCTCTTTTATAAAATTTTAATTCACCTTGGGATAATTCCAGCTAAGATTACAATTTGGCAATTAGAAGCTACAGTAAACCGATTTTGTTTTCCTGCTAATGACATAAATTAAAAAAGTGAAATATCTGTCTTGGTTCACAACGTTCAGATGTATCCGTGATAATCAAAGAAATAGTTTCTTGCTGTACTACTTATGCACAAATGCTGCGCTATCCTCCTTTTATTCAAACTGTTAATGACGTCAGATTAATAATTTTTATCTTTTCCTGAGTTACATACCACACTTCAAGTAACAGCTGCCATAGTTTCTGCGAGTTCCATGGAAGATTTTATGTTACTAAACAAGAGGCAAATCTGAAGTATATTCTGATATCGAGATAAGGGGTAAATTGTATTTGAAGAGGTTCACTATATAAATAATTAATGAATCTGATTAATCGAAGTATATATACATTAGAGACACTTTTGATTTTTTCTGGAAATCTTTTAACATGTATATCGAAAATCTTGAATACAGTGATCTGTGAAAAAATAAATAGTTATATTCTGTTTCGAATTCAGATATTGAGCTTGTAGGGTGACTGTTGCGATCTCGTTATTCAGAATTTATATTCCAAACTTATTTTAGATCTTCTAGGTTCGTGACAAAATATCTACGCGATATGCAAAAATCTCCGGTAATATATGACATATGAGATTTAATATCAGCTGGTTTCTCTGTCAACAAGCGGAAGATCTGCCAGAAGAAAAAGCAGTTGATTTGAAATCATTCAATAACACATGTCAGCCAAATTTTTCATCTTCATATAAAGCACGCGAAAAAGCAAACCAAAAGTTGATTGACATTCTATATATTATGTTTGAACTGTAATTTTTTTCTTTTTAAAAACAAAATCTTCAGTTCATCTCTCTGGATCATTAAGAAAATACTCTAACAAGTTCCAATTATCTGACTCCAGACTAGTTGAAAGAAAAAATTAATACATTTGTTGTTACTAATATTCATATTACCTCAGGAATAAACAATTCCAAAGAGGGAGTGTTCACAATGCGTCAGTCACTTTCACTGTACCTTTAAGAATCGAGGAATATTAATCTTTTTTCGGCTCGCATTTACAGCAGGTCTCTTTCAGTTGAGGGCTCGGGACTTGAACAAATTACTGAGGAAAATGGTGAACAAGTTACCAAAAACTCTAAAAGATTTTAAAATAAAAATTCGAATGAATTCATTTGATATAATTTAAGAGTAAAATGCCTTACATGCCGGAATAAGTGACTAGCGGTATATCCGCTGTGGCATATACCCAATTAAATTAATTAAGATTAATTAATTAATTAGTTGGTAAGATACAGCGCGCTGCCTCTTAAACTGAAACACTTCAGAGTTACCAAGAAACTCGCCCTTGTATTCAATGTGATTTATATTTTACAAAACGAAATTTTATTAGATCAAGCGTTTAAAGACAGCAAATAATTATTAATAAAGCTGCAGACTTCTTCAAATGCGAGTGTTGAGGTAATAACAGATTGTGGTCGTAGTTGATCTATGATGTCATAGTGCATTCATGGTGCCATTGCGCTGGATTGCTCCTTCCATTTTTTTATCGTTAAGTACACCAGCGTCTGTTAAGCTAACGCAGGGACAATATGACCAATGGTTCAATTCCAGGCAAAAGTCGAGGTGGTGACCATCGTTACACAGATCAAATCTTTCGGTATCCAAACAATTCTACGCACCCCGACAGAAACTACGTTTGCCTCTTGTAGGTTAGAGAAAAGACGTTTCCAATTACTACCTTTATGGCCCTCTCTGCGAACATAAACTTCTCATAGATTTTTGAAGTGAAACTTTCTTTGCATTGTTAAGTTAAACTCGGAGGAGTAACTGCGATGCAATTGAGTGACGTGTGACGCTATCCTTACACCATAAATCTGTTTTTGTCTAAAAGTACAAATTTAGCATTGCAATTACCGATTGGGTAAAATGGTCATGGTAGTAGCGCACGAGTACATCACGTGGAAAAAATGACCAGAAATTGGAAATAACTTGAGTGTGAATAAAATAACAGCCCAGGAAAACAATACCGGTAGTATCGAAGACGAAAAGCCATATTGCGTTTATCATAAATTGAGTTCGTCGTTTCTTTATTTATCCAAAAGCTAGTCATTCAACAATCCATTAAACAAATACACTTAATATTTCTAAAAATATCTGTCCGAATGTCTATAAATATCTGTATGAATGATTCAGTTCTCAGTCGTCCCCAATTAAAGAACAGATGTAGTGTAAAGTAAAAAGAATACAGAAAAGTATTGGGACGTAACGCCTTGGCTATCAGACACGAAAGAGATTGGCTCAAAACAATTCAAGGCAAAGTTTACACAAGCAAAGTGTCGTAATTACGAACAACTTGCGTAGTAAAACAGCAAAACGACGAAATACCTATGCGACTGTAATTGATGAAAAATATATGTAGAAACACTCGAACAAAAAAAAATGTTTCTCTTTCAAATGTACCTTATCACAAATATTTGCACATGTATGTTTTTTTTTACTAAACAATAATTATTGTATTGGATATGAGGAAAACTGTTTTGAGATACTGTAGAGTGTTTATTAGTGATTTTATGTTAGTATTTGAGTAGATAATAAATTATTCAAATCTGAGCGTACCTATTACAACATCGACCTTCCTGTGGTAAAGGGCGATATCTTTCAAGGCCACTATCGTAAAAATTAATAGCGTATCCAGTGACATTATCAAACTAACATCAAATATTAACCATCTTTTAACCTGTGGCTTTACGCCTCGTCGACGTCGAGATCATTATTGGGGGGAAAGGACTGGGAACAGGGAACAGCAAAGAGATTAGCTTTGGTGCTGAGCACCCTCTGCCACCCACAATTTTGTGAATTGCATAATATATATGTAGATGTAGAAGGAATTCGGGCATGGAACTTTTGAAGGAAGCGTTCCGGTATTCGCCTGGACTGATTTGGGGAAACCATGGAAAACCCAAATCTGCATTCCCGGACGGGGATTACAACCACCGTCCTCCTGAATGAGAGACCAGAGAGTTAACCGCTCACCCACCACTCTCGGTGAAATATTAACCGTTTGGAAGGCATCAAATATTAACCCCCGTCTCAGTTTGTTCAGAAGCGAATGTACTAAGCTGTGGTGATAAACTATTGGATCTTCAGCAATTATAATCTACTTAGAGGCACAGCTACAATCTTCCTATTCACTTCCTCTATTAGGCTCCCTGGCATCTTACCGTGTCCATATTTTCTCCGGTCTTCCTAAACTTGTTTTAAGTCTGGTTTTATATGTCCTTTAATTTAAACCATAATCACATTGTGCACCTTATATCTCAGATAATGCAGTGGTGTTAATGATCTCAGAACCACGCTGAAATCCCACCAGAAGACTCAACACAGTTCTGTTACTGGCATCTCACTAGTCGGTCTATGCCCAGTACAAGTCATTCCGGACTGTGATAGGATCTCACAGATTGAATCGCAGGCGACAACTGCACACAGCAGCGTCCTATTCGCAGCTGACGACTTCATTTCCTGGAAGCCGTCTGAGGGCATTAAGTGAACCCTGGCTTGTCGAACCCAAGAAGCTGAAAAATTCTGGAGACCTTCCAAATATCACACAGCCAGTGATATTAATACCACTAACTATTTTTCTTCTTTCTCAATTTCTTCTTACCTCATCTTGTGGTCAGTGTATATAAGATAATACTGTAGTAACTCAGGTTCCAGGTTTTTGGTTGGAACCGTTATGAAACGTTCCCTAAATAAAAATGAAGCTTGAAGTTTAAAGTTTATATTACTGACGAGCACTGCAAGAAACTTATACATTCTTCAGCTTCCCTTGTTATCTTTATAATATTACATTTTCCTTCTATATTTAAGAAAAAAATGTTTCGGTATAGCGAGAACGAAAAACTAATTTTGACGCTGAGTTACATCCTACACATTAAAATGGATGTTGGTATATATTATTATCCGAGATTAATAGACTTCGACATCGTTCGACCGATCACCATGAAAGTTTGCACATACATATATTTTTTCATGGAGAAAGTTTCTGAGCAAAAAAAAATAGGCCCCTCTCCCCTTTACCCCCCTTAATTTTTATACAATCCCATATTTTTTTATCAGTTTTCTATTGAACTTTTCACATGTATAACAACAAACAGAAAAAAAAGTCTGCTTTTGGTTTTCAGAAACCTAACTCCTCTCTCTCTTTCCACCCCCTTCATTTTTGTTAATGTTCTTTATACAAAGCTACAGGAACTTTGCACACGAATAGTTTTAAACAAGTAGAAAAATACTGTGTACATTTGGTTTGAAAAAGCCTAACCCCTCCCCCTTTAAATTCAACCGTCTTATTTTCTAATGTTCTTTATATAAACCCACCGTTTTAAATCTTGTCAAAATCAATTCAGCAGATTTCAAGCTACGCCAGATTCTTCACAAAATAAATAAGTCCTAATTCTTTAGCATGTACATCAGATTTTAACTTGGATCTCAAGGGAGGAATTTGTATGAAAAGGAAATCAAGTGAACCATATCAGCATTCAGTAAAAGACGAATTAAATTCTACGGTCATATTATAAGAATGAATAACAACGGACTAACCAAAAGAATTTTCAACTTGGCCATTTCAATAAAAATTAAAAAAAAAATAGTTACTTGAGATCGAAAAGGATATCCAGGAAATATGAATCACAGATGATATCATGCAGGCCAGAGGCAGATTTAGTAGCATGGTCAATAACCACCAATTTACCAACAAACCATTTATTAGAAGATGGAACACCTGGACGAAGGAACGTAGGAAAGAGCTCAGCGTGTGTAAGAAGAGATTTTGGGAAAAGAAGAAAAACACATCTGCTAAATAAGATCATTCGCGCTCCTCAGTTGGGCGTAACAATGGAATAAGGATAAATAATTGCGGAAGAAAAGTTGGCAGGTGCAGTGAGTGATCACAGAGAGGTTTTGATAAAAACTTGGAAATAAAATCAATGAATAAAATGGGAATGACATTATATTAATCCGTAAGTAGTAAAAAATAAAGACAATGTTCATTACTTACCTCACGAAAATTGCAAGATTGCAATCAGCGTTTGGGCATTACATTAATTTGAGTCAGTGTCTTGTTTGATCATACCATGTCCTTCAGCAAGCTGCTTGTTATTTTTTGTTTTTCGTTCGGAAATAATTGGTGAAATTAGGACGACTCAACTAAGTTGTACGAAGGTGAGTCAAAAATTATACGGACTTTTCGTAAATAAATTTATTTACATAAAAAACAATTTGACTAATTCATTATTTTTCAATATAGTCTTCCTCCTTCGTAATGTACTTGGTCCAGCGGTCCACAAACTTGTGTATTCCTGCCATTAAGAAGGTTTTCAATTGGTTGCAAAGCCATTGATGCACCTCTTGGTCTGAGGAAAATCGATGACCTCGCTAAGTGTCTTCCAGCGGCCCAAACAAATGAAAGTCCGTCGGAACAAGTTCTTGACTATAATCTGGCTGTTCCAGCACCTCAAAACCCAGTTTGTTGGTACTGTAGTTTCAAGGGTGAATCGAGCAGCGTGAAGGCGGGCGTTATCGTACAACAGCAAAACTATCCTTGACAAAAGATTTCGTCGATTGCTGCGAATTGCTGGTTTAAGTTTGATAGACAACAATGCACAACAATATTCTTTGTTGGTGGTTTTCCTCTTCTCCATGTAATCTTACAGAATAGGCCCTTTTGCGTCTAAAAACACGGTTAGTACAGGGCGTTCGCCGGAAAACGCTACCCTCCCAGTCTGTTGCCGTCGGCAACTTGCTCGGTCAGTCGCGCCAGCAGTTTCCGCCACACGCCACCGTGAATCACCGCACTGTTTAACACCTCCGCTGCCCCAACAGTGCAGTGCAGTGACCCTTACATTGTTAATAACGGTTTCTTTGCATTGTAGATAGTTTGTGACTTCAGTCTCTTATTAATCAGTGTTGTGAATAAACGTTTCTTTGCGGTTTGGCTGGTTTGGGGATTCATACTCTTATTAATCTGTACCGTGTTTGAGTGTGAGTAAAATTATGGTACGTTACAGTTTGCAACAAAGAATATTTCTCTACGATACATATGTGAAGAAGAAGTCGTTTAAAAAGTGTCGCAGTAAATTTCGTCGCGAATTTCCTGGCGCTTTACTGCCAGCTAAATCAACAATTCTGCGTCTGGTTAAAAAAGTAAGAGAAACGGGTTCATTTTTTAACAAAAAGAGACTGTCGGTCAACCGTATTCTCACAGAGGAGAAAATTGACGATATCGCTTTTCGACTAGAACAGTTACCCAAAAAATCATTAAGTCAGTTAGGGCAGCGTGTGTCTCGAAATATGTTCAGAAGATGTGAAATGTGCATTACACAAGAGGGTCAACACTTCCAGCATATTTTATAAGGTAAGCTAATGAATTACGTCACATTTAAATGCTTAGCACACAAGTTTATGAAGTTTATGAAGCGTAATTATTATGAAATAGTCCGCGGCCGACGGTCGAACAATGCCGGAAACTGAGCGCTCGCTCGCCGCGAGCATTTTCTTCCTTGTAGCGCTAACAGTGGGTTGCGTTTCCCGGCGAACGCCCTGTATTACCTTTCCCGCCGATGCCACAGTTCTGAATATTTTCTTCACCGATGATTCAGAGTGTTCCCACTCCACACTCTGGCGTTTAGATTCTGGCTCATAGTGACGAGACTAGGTTTCATCACAGGTTACTATTCCTTCCAAAAATGAGTCACCTTCTTTGTTGGAACGGTCGAGTAAGCGTTGGTAGACCTCAAGAAGTTTGAGTTTGTGTTCTTCGGTGAGTTGTCTTGGCACACATTGCAAAAAAACTTTACGCAAGCCGAGTTCATCATGGATCATGTTATAGGCAGAACCATGACTGATGTTCAAAGTAGACGCTATATTATCGATAGTAATTCGACTATTTTTGAAAACCGTCAATTGCTCAATTTTGTCGTCCGTGGTGGACGTTAACGGACGCCCTACTCCCTCTTCTTGTGTCACAGTTGTCCGACCACTTTAAAACTTCTCGATCCACTCGAAAACACTTGTCCGCGACAATGTACTATCACCGTACTGGGCTAAATTCTACGATGAATTTCAGCCCCTTTCTCACCTTCTAACCAAAGAAATCGCGTAACTGTCCTTTGTTCCTCCTTCGTGCAAACTGCTAGCGGAGCGGACATGTTTACGCTGTCACTGCCAACTCAATATTGTTGCGATCAGGGTCGAGTGAGCACAGTAGTTACAACTGTAAACAGGCATTCGAGGAAAGCACTACGACTACTGAAAAAGTGTTTTATTACGAAAGTTCGGATTATTTTTTAGTTGTGCTCGTAGTTTTAAATTCTCTAGTATTTTTCCTTTCCGACAGAATATACTTATTTGCTGATTTAAATTTCTCATTCATCAAGGAATAAAAAACTTCATCTTCAGCATCTTCTGATTGCGAGCTCAAGTTTAATAGAAACAAATGTTTTCTTTTTCGACCTACATATTTTCCAATGCGGGTAGTATGCGAGGTACTTGGAAACTGGGACTAGATCTCCACGCTACTCGTGTCTCACATGTGCGTCATGCCACACGTAGCATTTCAACTGGACGCGCTATAAGTGCTTCAACTTGGGCCTTGTCTAAATATAATCCTTTTTGTTTATGTGTTCCCGAGACTGCAGAATACTGAAATGAGGCTGAGGTGTGCCACAGTGATGCAGCATTCAGTGGCTTTAGATCAAATAGTTGTAATGAACGAATGATTGGTATTAAATCCAGATTTCTCTGGTAATGTTGTCAAACTGTCAGAAGTTAGTGGTCTCACCTGCACCGGAGCTGAGTGATTAGACGCGCTTGAAGAGCGTAATACCCCGTGAATACCGGGGAGTGACAGCTTTGAGCCGGGACTGATTGAGTGCGCAATTAGTCAACCGTCAGAACAAGCCACCGCACATTAACAAGGTCCAGATCCGACGACGTTATCTTACACGAATCACCAGATTTCGGTTTCTCATTAGTTTTAGGCCCACCGAAGACTAAGATTTCACTATCAACAGATCTCTTCTAATTGCTGACGAAAAATTCGATGCTCGGACCAAATAGCCTCGTGAAGAACGTCAGACATAATCAAGTAACTTAACCACCCTCACCACGAGGCGGGACTGCCTCAGAAATACTCGGACATTAACCTAAAATGTTAATTTTTATCGCGAAAAATGAAACGAGGTGGTTTCTTATTAGTACTTGGGAGGAGCTTTGAGAGTTCTGATTCCTTTCTCTCGCAATATCAAGAACAAAATTAGAGGAGTAAGTTGTGTCTGTGTAAGCGAGGCGCTTAATTGAGGGCCCCACGGAAGCTATTTCTATGCAAATATAGGCTACGCCAAGTGCACTTAACAAGTTCCTCTGCTTAACAACGACTCGGGTACGACGTACGAAATTTTACTTCGTTTATTTATTCAAACGAATACGATCAATGATGGATACTACCTCCTCCACATTATTTACTGATGATTGTTGAGTTATAGATTTTTTTTTTCCATCTCTTCGACTGCTTTGTCTCTTGATTCCACACCACACTTTAACATAAAACAAAATGAAACTTGCCCGTTATCAGAAGCATACTCCAGTCGGTTTTGAAATTGTATTGCGACAGAGCCTTACCGTTGAATAAATTAGCGTGCTTATACCATTAAAGTTCAATGACTTTAATTTTCTCGTTTTCACTTCCCTTTTCATCTATATTGTTGTGCCCATTAATTGTTACATTTACTCTTAGGAGCAATACTACACCTATCAGGCAGTTTTCCAATGTCTGATTTGTTTTCCACCAACTTGGCTTTAAAAAGGAGAACTATAGTCTTGGGTGAAGCATAGATTTTTGGCAACACAAAGGGTGAACCCCAGCGTACGAGTTCACTGATAAGTACTTGCCCGTGGTCAACCGTACCAGTAAGGGCTTTTCTCGGGAGTTTATTCAGCTCTCGAACTTTTGGTGGAAAGAAGCGTATAAGGACCACGCAGCCAGGGAGCAGTACAACTGTGGTTATTTTTTAAGTTACCACCAACAAGCGTGTGTGAGACGCGAAAGGGGGGTCATGGAATTGTGGGAGTTGAGGCAGTTTACATAAAAGTTCACCTGAGTACTTCAATTTCACCATCAGAAGCAATTTTTCGACCGCAGGAGGTTTGATTCTTCTGCGAACTTATTGAATACTGTATTAAAGCGCAACAGACTTTTTTTTTTTTTGAGAATCTGTACAAAAGAGAAGCTAGCTGAAAAATTTGTCATTTTTTTCATCATGGTATCTATCACAGATGATGTCAAAAGGAAATGCGAAAATTATTTGCGCATAAGAGCGATAATAGTGAATGAACATGTCGGCGGATTTTCGTAGATTCTACCGTTGCGGAGTTAACACTCATTTTATGCGTACAACAAGAGCAGTGCGGTACTTCAGAGACAATACTGCGTTCAGTTCCATTAATAACATCAACTTTTCATATTTATTTATTGCATAAAATTTCTAAGAATTTTATGCGGTCTGTTTTAGCTGCAATATCAACTGTAAAACTTCTAAGAGTAAAAAACTATTGTAAACATTACTTCATCACTGCTGAATTTTATTTTCAAAATTCAACACTCTTTTAATTCTTCGAGAAAGTTTGGATCTTCGTGCAGACTCAATTAAATTTATTTATCTGAGTCGTATTATATTATAGAAGTCACTCTATGACGACCTGTTGTCATTATTATTATTATTATTTTTTAAATATACAAATTACAAGTTCGTTCTAAACATTAATGATGAGGTTTTATTTGAAGAAAATGTGAAGATTCGCGTCACTAGTGCTCGAAATTTGATATTTCAAATGAAATGCGTTCTGTGAAAACTTTTCAAACTTTCTGATTGGTCTCTCTCTTTATTCAGGTAACAGGTTTCTGTGAATGGCACTAAATGGATCATCAATCATTGCCTTAAAGCCTTAATCGTATGAACTATTACGTGGTCTAGAGGCTACCAGCCGTTGATATTACGTTTTCATTATAACGCACATCATTTATAATCGATAATACAAGACATATCTTCTGAAACTTTCCTAATTATAATCATATGGCTTGAAATTTGTATTGGCGGGGCAATACCTAAATACGATGTGGGCAAGATAAGTTTCACGAGGCATTCTGGTGACGGAAGAGGACGGAATTAATAAATATTTTATTTTAACTGTCAAATTTTTATTCATAAATTCAATTATCTTCATTGTAACTAAAATTATAAAATAATAATTAACACTAATGAATTAAATAAATAGAAATTTCATGCTTTTAGCCTTATTCAGCTCTAAAATTACTATTTCGTAATCCAACTTAGATTCTGCATATGCTTCAACTGATAAAACTGACAAATATGAAACTCTCTTCTGACCATTGTATTTCATAAATAACTTTTTATTAATATTAACTTTGAAAAGCTCCCTTTAGCGTAGAATGTACTTAACTGCTATTGTAAACAAAATTCGAATACATAAATGTGAATATTTTGGTCAATTTCTTTTATATTATTTTTTGTCATGTACTGGAGCAGTTGCTTCACATCTTCAATGAAGTCGGGTAAATTTTGGGTTATTGATTGTGATTATTCAAATAATTCGTAAGGCTGGAAATCACTGCTCTCACTCTTTCGCAGGACTGTGTGGCAGATTTTTAATATATGCTCTTTTGGAATATATTTCTCTTGCTGAAATCATATAGAAAACCGAAATTTTCAAAATGTTGAATCCGTATATTGCTGACTGTGAAATCAATCATTGTGTTAAAAAAATGTTTCGTACCGTCATTTTGTTCACAACCTAATCACAACCACTAAGTGTGTCTTAGTCTTCCGTGAAATATTTTAAGCTTTCGATGTATTCAAAAACATCATCAAATTTAAATAATGTGGCCATCACTGCCTCGAGTCTGCTTTTCCCCCTTGTGTCTGATAGAGACTTTATAGTGGGTTTTAATTTGCTTTTGATTAATTTATAGCGTTTGCTGTATATTTAAAAAAAAAAAAATTTTTTGAATAAAAGAAAAAAATGTTTTTGATGACAATGAGAAATTAGATGCGTCTATCAACAGCAAATTCCTACAATGGAATCTGCATGGTTCAAAAAATGGCCTAGGATTACTATTTCATGTTCGACATTAAACTCTGCTATATTTGCACCATTGTCGAACCCTTGGCCACAATAGTTTTGAATATCTAATCCATTTTTTTTAGCTCCTCCAGTATTGTCTTATTTAGATATTCTCCAGTCGTCTCAGTGACAGCGAGAAATCCCACAAAGTTTTCTTTTTTTGTGGTGGTTGATCTGTAACAAAATCTTAAGATAATTAACCTTTGTTTAAATAGACCGAGTCGATAGTGTAGTCGAGGAAAATATAATAATATTAGTAGTGCCTGAAGGCGGGAGTGAGCCCATCATAAATCGTACTCTAATGTGAATAATATGCTAATGAGGCTGCGCGGCACTTCTTAACCTAAGTTACGGGTCATAAATTGTATACTAATGGGAATAATATACTAATGAGGCTACGCGGCACTTCTTAACCTGAGTTACGGGTCATAAATCGTATTCTAATGAGTGTCGTGTGACCAAATCGTCTAAATGGCTTTATTATTTATTTTTTAAACCTCAATTACGGTACAATATTCACTTTTTCTTTTCCTTTTATTACATTCTTGTGGTGTGACGTATCGAAGGCGGGCCGGCGCCAACTTGTGGTCAGTTTGTGGTCATTCCCGCCACCCTCCCCCTCCCCGCCGCGCACGTGCCAAGCAGGTATTCGCCTCAGATCATAAATGGGAATAATATGCTAATGAGGCTACGCGGCGGGGTCGTCGCGGGGATTACGTAATATTTCCGGCAGTGCAAGACCCTACCCTGGGGGCACAAATCTGTACCTAGGTGAATGTGTATGAATGTTTTGCAAATAGTGTTTGTGTGAAGAGGAAATATACCGTTTATCTGTGTATCTAGTTGGTAAATATATACAGTGCACTGCTTAGGTTGCTGCAAAAACATGTATACCAGTATAGTTCAAATATTTCAATCCTGTACATATTAAAAAAAATAAAAAATTATGGAAAGTTAAAATTTATTCACAAATTCTCCTATTCCTCTTAGGCAGGTGGTCGTGGGTTCAAAGTTCTAAAACATATAAATTAAGATTTAATCTTTAAATAGTGTTACGACATATCAATTTACAAGTAATTTTTCTACCAAGTGCAGAGAAATTTATTCTATGAGAATCTGTCGAGCCGTTTTCGAGATACTAGTTTTAACGTTATATGATGTTGAATAAGCCGCCCGCCCGCTGACTTGAATGAATTTCATATACCCCGCAGCCGGCAGGCCACCCCAACCCTACCTGGAGCCGCAATGTATTATACTGTTTGGGCCCGCACGAAAAAAAAAATCCCATCGACCGCCATTAATTTCTTTGTCCGCCCATCTGTTTTGAGAGGTGTCCTCCTAACAAAACGTTCTTAGGTGCCGCCACCCCTTCATGATATAATAATTGTAGATTGCACTTGAATTCAGAGTACAGATACATTATTTTTTATTCGTTGAATACGAAATAACGAAATCCTTGATAATTTTCAATATGAATACGACAAAAACATTCTGAAAGCTGTGAACATTTCAACGATTGGGCAAATAAATCTGGTATTTCAGATAGTGTACTAAGTACCTAGGTTATATTCCCAAACATCGCCACAGTATGTGTGGAGTAAGAACAAACGACATTATTGATACTGGCTGGTACTGTGAGTAAGCATTCAGCCACGGCCTTTTGAAGGAATCATCCCGGTATTCTCCTGGAGTAATTTCGGAAACCATGGAAAACCGAAATCCGTATAGCCGGAAGAGGATACGAATCTTGCGTCCTCCCGAATGAGAGGCCAGAGCGTTACCTTTCACCCACCACGCTTTGTCACAGAATTCTCACATTTACTCAATAAAGAGGGCGACGGCTGCAGAAAAACCTAATTAACCCACAGAAAGACTTGGGATATCAGCATCGATGGGGTCAGAACCGGGAAAAAGCGTTAATAAGCTGACTCTGTCGAAATGAATTTGCTTCTCCCTGCCATGTGTGCTCCATTTCTTTTTCTTTATGGGCATGAAAGCTGTACCGAGAGAAAAGAATTGAAGCTTTCGAAATGTATTTGTATCGTCGTCTCTTACACATATCTTGGGGTGCTGAAAATCTCAAACGAAGAAGTACTTCATAGGATAGAGAAACAGAAAGAACCGCTCCCCTATGTGGACCGCTACATACAGGCAGGAAAATACTTTCATCACTAAAGACAAAAAAAAAAAGCTTCGTTCTATAGCGCCTTAAGCTTTGAGTTGTTAAATTCCTATCTGTTGAAATCCCATTGCATCTCAAGTACAGAAACAGATCATAGCATACTTCTGAGAAACAATTTAGTCCAGCACAAGTCCAAGAACAAGGTTTTAGTCTTCTCTAAGAGAAAATTCCAGATAACCCTATCAATAAAAGTCAATAAGACCAAGCAAGTGTGCACATTAAAATATTCAGGCACTGTGGTGGACGAGCAGAGTGACTGCAAGAAAGAAATCAAAGAGTTGTACAGTGAAAGTTAACTCACTAAGAGGAGAAACGTTTTTTTTTTTATGATTAAAGGGAATAAAGTCTTCGAACTGCCAACATTTTTTCTTGAAATTACGATTTGCATGCTCGATATTTGCTATATTTTCGACACACATGCCAGTAGGTAGTAATTGACCAATAATGGTTTGCTCTCGTGCTATGTAGTAGTGTGTCTACATGCACCTTAAGGAGTTGTGTGTGTAGTATCTACAATGTTTTGACGAAAAGTGGGACTGGGGATAAGGAAAGGTAAGGAATTCGGCCATGGCCTTTTGAAGGAAGCATCCAGGCATTTGCCTGGAGTGATTAGGGGAAACGATGGAAAACCAAAATCTGGATGCCCGGACGGGGATTCGAACCCGCGTCCTCCCGAATGCCAGACCAGAGTTCAGAATGTTCGGCTCACCATGATGACTTAGTTTCTACCCCGGCTATTGCTATCTGTAGGTTTGAAGGAGTTGTGTGCTAAACTCCTAGCAGCTTTACAGAGTGGCGAGACTTCAACCTTATCGTATTGCATTGCCTAGGAGGAACGATTATTCCCCGACTTTTATGGAGGCCTGGAGCAGCTGACTTGTTTCTCGTAAATTTTCAATCTCTTCACGCGGTTCCATGCTATTAATAGCACTCTGCAGTCTATAATAAAGCCGTTATACTTTGCCCATGTATATTTAATTGCAAATAATTGATAATTTATTGCTGTATGATGCAACCTTTCCATCATGATAGGGTGCGCATGGGATTGAAACAACAAATATGAGCATCATAGCACTGAATGTATTCGATCCAAGGTGATGATTTTTTTATTCATAGCCAATTCATTCTCCCTGCATGCTGCATCTAGTGGATTGATCCCCGTCTGGCCGAGTTTCAGACGTTTTTCCAGTTTCGTCTCAGGTCCACAGAACTGGTAAGTTGGAATGTGTGCCTCAAATGGCATTTTATCGATGGGCTTGTTTAAGAAGCCACTTTCCTTCACCTTCCATGTACCTGCACAGCCCCTCCAACACACACATCACATTACCGTCAAGGGGTGCAAAGGATGAAAACTACAGATGTTATCGATCAAAGGGCAAAGGTTAGGAAAACCATTTCATGAGTATTCACAACGCATACAATCTTCCAATCATGATAGGGTGAGCAAAGGATGAAAGCAAAATATGTGTGCATCACAGAACTCAATGTATTCGATCAAAGGTGCTGACATAACGTAAGCTAACACGTAACATGCTGGCCCGCCTAACCGCATAGACACATAGAGCATCATAGTACACTAAGATACATAAAAATATACATAGAAATATTCTGGCCTCATTCTGGCTCTAAGGACCCCTATTTCAACAGATAGGAATTTAACAACTCAAAGCTTAAGGCGCTATAGAACGAAGCTTTTTTTTTGTCTTTAGTGATGAAAGTATTTTCCTGCCTGTATGTAGCGGTCCACATAGGGGAGCGGTTCTTTCTGTTTCTCTATCCTATGAAGTACTTCTTCGTTTGAGATTTTCAGCACCCCAAGATATGTGTAAGAGACGACGATACAAATACATTTCGAAAGCTTCAATTCTTTTCTCTCGGTACAGCTTTCATGCCCATAAAGAAAAAGAAATGGAGCACACATGGCAGGGAGAAGCAAATTCATTTCGACAGAGTCAGCTTATTAACGCTTTTTCCCGGTTCTGACCCCATCGATGCTGATATCCCAAGTCTTTCTGTGGGTTAATTAGGTTTTTCTGCAGCCGTCGCCCTCTTTATTGAGTAAATGTGAGAATTCTGTGACAGAGCGTGGTGGGTGAAAGGTAACGCTCTGGCCTCTCATTCGGGAGGACGCAAGATTCGTATCCTCTTCCGGCTATACGGATTTCGGTTTTCCATGGTTTCCGAAATTACTCCAGGAGAATACCGGGATGATTCCTTCAAAAGGCCGTGGCTGAATGCTTACTCACAGTACCAGCCAGTATCAATAATGTCGTTTGTTCTTACTCCACACATACTGTGGCGATGTTTGGGAATATAACCTAGGTACTTAGTACACTATCTGAAATACCAGATTTTTTGCCCAATCGTTGAAATGTTCACAGCTTTCAGAATGTTTTTGTCGTATTCATATTGAAAATTATCAAGGATTTCGTTATTTCGTATTCAACGAATAAAAAATAATGTATCTGTACTCTGAATTCAAGTGCAATCTACAATTATTATATCATGAAGGGGTGGCGGCACCTAAGAACGTTTTGTTAGGAGGACACCTCTCAAAACAGATGGGCGGACAAAGAAATTAATGGCGGTCGATGGGATTTTTTTTTTCGTGCGGGCCCAAACAGTATAATACATTGCGGCTCCAGGTAGGGTTGGGGGTGGCCTGCCGGCTGCGGGGTATATGAAATTCATTCAAGTCAGCGGGCGGGCGGCTTATTCAACATCATATAACGTTAAAACTAGTATCTCGAAAACGGCTCGACAGATTCTCATAGAATAAATTTCTCTGCACTTGGTAGAAAAATTACTTGTAAATTGATATGTCGTAACACTATTTAAAGATTAAATCTTAATTTATATGTTTTAGAACTTTGAACCCACGACCACCTGCCTAGAGGAATAGGCGAATTTGTGAATAAATTTTAACTTTCCATAATTTTTTTTTTTTTTTAATATGTACAGGATTGAAATATTTGAACTATACTGGTATACATGTTTTTGCAGCAACCTAAGCAGTGCACTGTATATATTTACCAACTAGATACACAGATAAACGGTATATTTCCTCTTCACACAAACACTATTTGCAAAACATTCATACACATTCACCTAGGTACAGATTTGTGCCCCCAGGGTAGGGTCTTGCACTGCCGGAAATATTACGTAATCCCCGCGACGACCCCGCCGCGTAGCCTCATTAGCATATTATTCCCATTTATGATCTGAGGCGAACACCTGCTTGGCACGTGCGCGGCGGGGAGGGGGAGGGTGGCGGGAATGACCACAAACTGACCACAAGTTGGCGCCGGCCCGCCTTCGATACGTCACACCACAAGAATGTAATAAAAGAAAAAAAAAGTGAATATTGTACCGTAATTGAGGTTTAAAAAATAAATAATAAAGCCATTTAGACGATTTGATCACACGACACTCATTAGAATACGATTTATGACCCGTAACTCAAGTTAAGAAGTGCCGCGTAGCCTCATTAGCATATTATTCCCATTAGTATACAATTTATGACCCGTAACTTAGGTTAAGAAGTGCCGCGCAGCCTCATTAGCATATTATTCACATTAGAGTACGATTTATGATGGGCTCACTCCCGCCTTCAGGCACTACTAATATTTTCCCTCTTTTACCCTACAAATCACTTCATCGGTAATAGTTTTTGATATCAATGGGGATCAATTCATTGCATATCACGGCTTAGACAATGGTGTGTTAGTTGTTTGTCATTAGTGCATTTCATGTGTTACCGTAATGTAGGATCATATTTAAATATCAATTTTAAGATGTCTATGATCTTACAAGAATTCCCACTGTACCACCAATCTTCACTGTGATCTCTAAATACCAGATTATGAGTGGCTAAGAAATTAGTGACATATGTTAAGCTTTCAAACAGATTGTGCCAATGTTTTTTAGATTCACGAATTAACCTTTCGTTTTTTTTTGTATATAGTTTTTTTTCGTGCTTTATTCCTTTATTAATGTCGCCCACTGTAACGTAAATATCGCATATTATTTCGATTCTCATGTCTTTAGTAAAATTCTACTAAAGTGTTTCCAGTCACACCACCTTATCCGTACCATCTGAGTTTTTGAATTGCCAAATAGGCTTCATGGAAAACAGGAAACTTTAAGTGAACGGAGATAGTCTTCACAGGATTGCAGCAGGATATTTTCATGAAGATAGCCGGCAAGACTTTGTTGCAGAAAACTATATTTTGAAATTCTAAATAAACCAAACAGCGGCGATGTTAAGTTTCATAATTATTTAATTATCTTGAGAAATTAAATTAGAAGCATGTCCATGGTGCGCGAGGCCCCTTACGCCACTTCTGGACGTTTGGCAACTTTCTCAGGCTTACTCCGATTCCCATTAAAAGTTTTATCTACATAAGCTGTTGGTTTCCATGTAACTCTTGACGCTTATGTTGATATTTGGTTTTAAACATGGTATTTAATTTCATTAGTCCTTGTTCCTTTTATCCAGAAAGTCAGTTTATGATTTAGAAAGGTAACGGATTTTTTTACATGCGTATAAAACTGTAGTATGTTCGACTTCAACCTCTATAGATGACGGATAAACGAGAATCCATGAAATAAAAGAATTACAGAAGCGGCTGTCCAAGAAGCCTGTGCATTGTTGATTGCTGCAGTTGTTATCTATGCTGTATCAAGTAAGTTGTGAGAATTACACCAATAATTCATTTATCTTGTGTTTGTATTTTTGTTTCCCTTTACATTAGTTTGTTTATTTTTGATTGATTAATCAATTTTAATTGGGATGCAGCACATGGCCCGTCGGAAATCTTCCCGCACACTTACTTCCGCATTTCACGATTTTTTGCTTCAGATTCTTTCAATGTTTCAGGGACTAGTTTCATCATATTCCTCGATTATTTATTCAAGATTCTTGTGTTTCTTTTAAATATTTATCGGCGACTGATTAAATACTTGTGAATATCGTAAAAGATACATTAATTCCATATTTTATATTTGTGTTTTAGACCAATGACAAGTGCTTTCAAACATATCTGTTGTCAAGATGTCAACCAACAGCGAATAAACTATTATCTCTTAAAAAACGTTTGTCAACATTTAATGAAAATTTCCATATCTTCTCTATCTTTACGTTCACACCAAATTTCTCCAGTGTGTTTCTCATTTTCCACATTATTTCCATGTAGAAAGGATTTAGATCACTACTCTCCTATTATCATATATGTTTTACATGTGACTGTTGTCATAATGTGAGTAATTTACACGTGATGCATATTAACTACATTTCATTTGAGCTAATGTCTGCTGTCTCGATGTGTAAGCGATTTTCACCCTGTAGGAACACAGCAGATAAACATTTCCATAATCCTACAGCCGCTGTTCTTATTAGCAAAGTGAGTATACATCTGCAGAATTCTTAAATGAAGGAGTGCCATGCGATTGTAGAGCGAATAAGAAATTTAGCTCTTTGATGCAGTTTTTATTTTTTTATTTATGGCATTCGGCAACTGAGGCCATACAGCCAGCTCAATGTGATTATCATAGCTTCAATCAGTCATCTAGTGTATATATTGTAACTTCTAAGTATGGACACCATAGGACGGACAGGACATTCACACAGACACACATCATTTAAACACCCATGCCGTCGGCCGGACTCGAACCGGCGACCTTCGGCACGCGGGAGCCGGAACTCTAGCCCCTACGCTACCGAGGCCGGCTTTGATGCAGTTCTTTTTATCGATTCTTCCACATTTCTTTACCCGGCATAATACAAAGTATGGCAGAAACGTATTTCATTGTTTGGAGGAGGCGTTATTCAAGACATTCATATCTATCTGTGTTGTCAGTACATACTGCAATATAGAATCTTGCAAGTTTTGTGTTAATGTTTAACGTGTAGATGCGAGTATACCACCTTTCGGCTAAGTTAATACGGAAAATCGACAGAAAGTCTTAAACAGGGTCATTGGTAAGGTGGAAAGAAGGTTTAAAGTCTCGTTCGCCGTACCTTACCGTCTCCTTGCTAAAAAGCCTGTACAAGTGTGTAAGAAGGTAAGCTGGGAAAAAAATATTTAATAATTCATTCATTTTTATGTAGTTCCCTTACGTGTGAATGGATTCTTTCTCTCAAGTGTGGTACTGCGGGGATTTGAAAAATAGTTGCCTATGGTTCCTATCAGTTCTTCATTTGAGTCTAAACATTTTCAAGTCACAACATTCTTAGGTTTGGAAATAGGTATAAGTCAAAGGGGTCCCAATCTGGGTAACAGGGTGAATAGTCAAACAATTCATAGATCAGATCCCTCAGTTTTCCCATTGCTCAAACACCTTCCTGGGTATAAACATTGATTTGATAAAGTGTTTTTTTGTGTGTGTGTGTAATCTAGGTGTCACCTCACGAAGTTTTCCTTCCAGTTCGTCAAGAAGAGATGAATTGTATTCACCAGTTATTTATTACCCGATCACAATAATCTATATAAAAAAAATCTTTTTTACATCCCGAAAATTATTGGTCTTAACCTTCGTGGTGCCTTTTTTGGTGCAAATGTGCAAAATTCCGTACACTGATTCCTATTTAGTCTTTCCTATGCAATGATGATCCCATGTCTCATCCATAGTAACAATTCAATGCCGAAATGAAAAGAATCCTTTTTAAAAGTGTCCAGACTTCTTTGAGAAATTCATTGTTGCTTTTGTTTTTGGTGAACATTTAATAAATGAGACGCCCATCTTGCATAAAACTTTCTCGTATCTAATTCTTATGTGCAATGAACCGTAGCCTTACTTTTGACATGCCTATGGTGTCAGGTAAATCACGAACCTTTAATCACCGATAGTGCGATACCACGTTGTGTATCTTTCGTTTTTACATTTGTTGTCCTTCAAGTTTATCTATTTCAAGATATGTATAACCGCCTATTTCTTTACAGTTCAAAATAAACGAGCAGACTCATTATTAAATTTAACAACTCTGGATGAATTTACGTTGGCGGTAACCGTCCAAAACAAGCAATTTTACTACAAGACAGTATTCAAGTTCATCTGTTTAAACGATCGGACCCTCCCGAAGAAGGTGTATTAAAGCTGGTATCAGAGGTGGAACCCGAACAACGGAAGCTTTATGGCGTACTTCACATTACACAGCAAGCTGTGCCAGAGGTTAAGTCGAATTAAGGGACATCCACTACATCTGCTTAAAAAAATCGGTATAAGGGAAACGACCTCACAGATCGAACTGAAATTTGAAGTTCATTATTACAACATGTGTACCGCCATCACAAAGCGCCATCTCTCTGTGCCAGATCGATAAATTTGCACCTTGCGCTCCTAGATGCGGTTGAATCACGGAGGTTTCGCCAACGAGTTTCGACTCATTATTTCCTTTCAGATTCGGCATCCCTATTTTCTCACTCTTTCGGATATATTTTTCCGCCTTGCTACTGCAGGGTAATGTACTGAACCGCATAATTCATTTTCCCTGTAAGAGGCGTATCAATACATTATACACGCCTCGTAGTTGGTTCGTAATGTTGGAATCGTGCAGTCTGAGGCTCTCTGCTGCACAGCCACTGCACCGCGTCGACTTAAAAGTCAACCCTTCAGCAGCACACAGCGGGCGCTACACGCACAGGGGAATAAAAGGAAGGCCATTAACAGTACAGAGGGAACGCAGTCCAATTAAAGATAGGACGGAGAATGGGATTTGCTTTATCACAAAGGCTGCTAATTAGTTGAAACATTTCACAATAACGGATATAAAGGATTAGTCTGAAAGAACGAGCCGCGATTACGAAATCGTCCCGGCACAATTAAAAACGCCCTCTAATATTGTATAGCACTGGATCTCCTTTGATTAAACTGAATACTTTGCATAAATACAGCTCAGAAATGAGCTTGGCATTTACCATCCAATTTTCATTTTACCCCGCATTAGATATTATTTGTCTGACCAAAGAAACTTTTGAGAAATACTCTAAGTTAATATAGTTTTTATCTCGTCTTTAGGTACCTTGTCGATGAGTAGCATTCCGAAGGACGGTGGTTGTGTAGCCAGTCGAACCAAACTAGTATACCACTGTACTGCAAAACCACTGTTTGCGCATTCTCTCGAATGACCTAGTTCCTGACGAGTCATAAGAGCCTCATTTCTTTTTAAATAAATTCTTTATATTCCCAACTGTAGCCACAGTTAGATCCATAAACACAGCCTCTGGTTTGTGCCTGCAGAGTAAATTAGCATTGTAGCATATATATGATAACCATGTAGTAGCATCTAAACCACGTCATTCCAGCCTACAGCAGTACCAGGAATGATTGCATATTTCAAAGCGTCTTTGTGATTTTTTAAATTTTTCTCATGTTAATAATTTTATATTTACGAATAATCGAGCCAGAAGAGTAACTCTAGTACATATCTGATTCAGTAGTTGTAACTGTGTATGAAGACATCCTTTCATAAATTTGCTTTATCACGGTAGCGACCAAGACAGAGGTGGAATGAGTGGTTGAAATAAATTTGTTGCTGGGTGACCGGATCTTCCTGATTTCCGTGCGAAGAACGCCTTTTACTACCGTAGTGTTGAACCCGAAGTTGGTTTCATTGCACAGTAGGAGCCATACTTAGCGTTGCAACGATATAGCGATCAACCGATAAAATAGATAATATCGGACCAAAAATATCGATATTATTACATGGTCGATACGACAATATCGATATGACGCCTTGAAATAATGAAAACTAAAAACCTCTTAACACTAAAAAATCCTTCAAATAAATGAATGTGTGGCAGGAACCAAACATTGATTTAGCTCGATAATGTCCTTTCCTACTCTGTGGTTCCATTCCGTTTCGTGCGAGTTATTCGTTTCTCATTCATTTAATTTATCCTTTTTTATATTTTAATCGATTGTGTTACTCTCGCATTCATTGGTTCTTGTTTCCCTCTAGGACGTATTACAATACTGTAAATGGGATAAAAAAATATTACAGTCGAACTGATGTAAATGCTTATTTGATATTAGACCTTTTAATGCCGTTGAAGGCGAAGGTTTTAAGTATTTAACGAAGCACTTAGCACCGTTATACAAAGTCCATTCTCGTAGAACAATCAAAAAAATAATAAAAAGGTTCACAATTTTTGAAGGAGAAGTTGAAAAGTGTGAAGAATTTCTCCATGATTACATGTATATGGTCTAGAGTAACACTGGTTACTTGGAAACTACAATACATTTCTTGGTGTAAAATGAATTAAAATTAATCATGATTTGTATACGAGTTGGATTAAGATATGTTCAAAATTGCAGTTTATCATTAAGTCAAAGTAGCCTCATGGGAACCTTCTGAACACCTATTCTTAAAGGCCACTGCCACTCAAACTAGGAATAGACTTCACGGGAAAAGGTTAAGCCAACCATTGTTTTCAGGATCTGTTGACTTTGAATATTTGCTGACCTTTTTTTTTCAATAAACTACCTCAATTTATTATTTGATTTTTATTTTTAATTTCTAATATAATATATACAAATACCGGAAAATATCAGCTAGATGCGGCCGATAATATCGAGATCTGCCTGGCGTCGATATAAATATCGATATACTTATCGATATTGATATTTTCTTGCAGCCCTAGCCATACTAGGTCAGATGCTCAGGTCGACTGGTCATTTCCTTTCATACGTGTTTTTTAAATGTTATTGTATGCGAGTTAATGACTGTGATGGTAACTGTGTACAGCGCATTTTTCCTGTTGTGTGTGTTAAAATTGAGTAAGGTAGCGGATGTAACTCTGTGCCAGCCAGTTCAGGTCTAGACTTCCGAACAGCCGAGTTCAATCTTGTCATCCGAGAGACGAATGACCATCAGCACTAGTTTACACACCCACTCTATACGCACTGCAGATGGGTTTGAGAAATAACGAAGCACAATCTTTAATTACGAATCGTGTGCCATTTGTTCCGTCACCGAGACTCGAACAATCTGACCTTGTGGTCCGGCACACAAGACCTTCACTGTGCCCTAATAACATGAGCCAGTGGAGCAGGTACAACGGAAATAGTCCTACGGGTCTGGAATTCATAGCATAACTGCATTTGACGGCCGCAGAGGCTGTGACGTCGTTTAGCTGCATCAGTTCTAAACGTCTGGCATAAATCGTTAGCGAACTCTGTGAGAGTTCATCCTGAGTGAAGATACGACTCGACGGCGCCTGCCGCTGCCAGCTGTGTAATTTTCTCTCGGCTGTGTTATGAGGCGGCGCAGTGGCCTGTAATCAACTCACTTAATAACTGCGTCTTAAAGCGAATTAAACTTTTTAGTAAAACTCACTCCGCTGAAACAGTTAACAAGATATGCTGAATGGATTAATGGCCTTCGCCAAGTTCATTTCAGTTATGAAAACCATATTCATTTTCCGGAAGGAAACTTTACTGCTTTTTTTAATAATAAATTAGTATGTTGTAAAGACAAGTATTATTCATCGCTTAAAAACAAAACGCTATTTTTTCTGCCCCGAAGAAAATATATACGTTTGTTGCCCCTTTTCTTAAAGTTTTGTATGATTATGTGGCTTCTAATATACAAGGTGATTCAAGAAGATACGCATATATTCTAATATGATATTCTACAAGTAAAACTAAAGAAAATCGTTCCTATAAACATAGGTCCGCAAATGTTTAGTTGCGGAGTTACGACTAATAAAAGATTTTGCCTGAAATTTAGCAACATCGCTAATATGAAGCCATCGCAAAACTGTACGAGGATACAGTAAAGCACGATTTCCATTTATTTTGTTGTTA
Organism: Vandiemenella viatica; assembly: GCA_031002005.1. NCBI lineage: Eukaryota > Metazoa > Arthropoda > Insecta > Orthoptera > Morabidae > Vandiemenella > Vandiemenella viatica. Next base: position 53,060,223 of record JARYHS010013631.1, on the reverse strand, counting down.
TTGATCTGGTGAATCTAATAAAACAAGTCACAGACGTGTATCGGCAGTAGTTTTCCAGAAATTCCAGAAAAGCAAAGAAATAATTTGGGAAAATTTGTAATTTTTTTAACTACTTGGTTCAATATATAAATTTTTTTTTAATCCAGACAATTGCACAAAGTTTTCAACAGAAGTTGTAGAGAATTTAATTTTGGAAAATGATGGTAATAATTTCTGAAAAACTACTGCAGATACACGTCTGGGACTTGTTTTATAACATTCACCAGATCAATAACAACAAAATAAATGGAAATCGCGTTTCACTGTAACCTCGTACAGTTTTTCGATGGCTTCATATTAGCGATGTTGCTCAACTTCAGGCAAAATCTTTTACTAGTCGTAACTCCGCAACTAAACATTTGCGGACCTATGTTTATAGGAACGATTTTCTTTAGTTTTACTTGTAGAATATCATATTAGAATATATGCGTATCTTCGTGAATCACCCTGCATAGTGGTAGTCTACTAATGGATATTATTGTGGTCTTGACAATAGGTTGGCCAATTTTATTTATTTGCCTTTTAATAAATTTTCCTGCCCACCGTTCAGCATACGATCAAACTGGCGGTCTACGTTGGTAGAAATCCCTCAACCTTACAAACAAATTTTATCAACCTGTAAGGAAGCATACTTCATGTATATATATATATATATATATATATATATATATATATATATATATATATTGAATTCTATGAATTTCGCACTAAAGAGTCAGCACAATTGCTCTTGAGGTAAAACTGCTTATTCTCGTTTAACGATTTCTAATAATATTTAGTCTTATAACCTGACATCCAGTACATTCGTCTGTCTTACAACAACACAAAGTCTCTTTTATGTATAAACCATATATCACACTTGTCATCAAAATAATACAATCTGAGAAAACTCCGAAAACATACAATATTAAAAGCCCAGTAATTATTACTATAACGTTTACATATGGAGCGTACGCTTGTAACTCTACAGGCTTTATAAACATTTTCCAAACTTCGTTGATCGAGGTTGCTGAGATACCATGACGAAGACTAGAACTCTAGAGAGGATTAACTGCTTCAAGCTCGGCTGTGGGAGGGATTTTCAGTAATACTGCAGTACACGATGCCGCTAGAACTACCTTCTTCTGAACCAATGCTTTTTGTCAATAATAATGTACAAATTCTACGTGACAGTCAACGGCGTATACATTAAAAACATGCTGTTTTTCACGTCTACTCGTAAACTCTTATAGGACAAATTTATTGTTCCATGGATCATATAAAACCTATCCACCTTCCGATTAAACATTACAGTGTTTCGTGTGATTTTATATCATTTAAAAAAATCTTACTAAAAACAACATATCTGTCATTTTCATTACGTCTATTCCACGCATAGCCATTACCACCGGTATCGAAAACTTCGGAAAACCCGTATTTTCATGATTCTGGACCTTGCTAGCAGAGTGAATATGTGAAGTTTTAAAATTGTCGTGCGCGATATTTATCTCCATAATGTATACAAACGTACTGGAGATAATCTAAGGTCCGTTACAAGGCGTAGTACGTAGTTATTACTTTTTTGTAGCCACATTCTGGATCAGACATAAAAACGATATAAGAAATTTAATGCTCACGCTAAGCGTTAGCGACGTTTAGTGTCACGGATATCGAATATTATGGTTCCCCACCCAGTGCAGAACATGTTTATTACCTCTGTTCCATATTCTGAAAAATATTGAAGTTAAAACCTATTGCCTTTCGAGGTTTCTTGTTTTACTTCTCCCACATAAATACCACCGTTCCGTGATGCCTTAGCTCCCGTGGATTTATCTCTCAGACATCGTTTACAGCTTGAGAACGCAAACAGAGGCGCCAATGGAAGCTTAGGTTTTGTTTTTTTCTTCAAAACAACAGGTTGTATCCTCTAGCGAATCGTTTTTTCAAGTTATCTACCTTCTACAATATTACTAATTTTTATACAGTCGTTTCATTTTCCGTCTAAGAAATGTTTAATAGTGAACTTTATTAAATCCATTTTAAATTTTCAAAAGTATTTTGCCTATCAAAGGGTTAAGGAAAATTCCCCATTCTCTAGGTTGATTATGGTGTCGTCCTATATTCTAAAAAGGGGTTTATAATTTTTTTAGGTGATGTCACTGTAGTTTCCATATCATTTAATAAACACATTGTCCACATATGACACAAGTAACTGAAAAATTCAAGTTGAAGCGTACAACGCAAATAATGAAGATCTGAAGGGGAAAAAAAGTTTTCTTTCTTAAATATAATTGAGAGAGGAACAGCACTGTAATGGAAATACGAAAAAAGACTCAGATTTTGCATCATCACATCAAATAGCGGGATGTTTAATATTTATGTGTTAATGGAAAATAAAATTAAGATTTAGCAGTCTTTGGCACTATCTTTTGCGGTTATAATTTTCAATCACTGTGATTGAATCAAAAAATTTGGGAAAATGTCAATATAATAGAACACATTTCATAGTGTTTAATATCTTCTAAAATTTTATCGAAGAAATATCTTGTAAATAATAGTTGATTTCTAACTTGACGTTAATAATTCATTGTATTTGTCTCCTTGTATCTTTTTTTATCACTTTCTTATTTTTATTCCTTCCCTTTGCGGATAAGAAACTGAGTCGTATATGTCAATAAATTCAATTGCTCCCTCCCTATGCACGTCCAGGTGAAGCGGGAGACGGACCAGAGCTTGCCGAACGAATGCTTAAACTACAGTCACTTTAATACGTAAACAGAGTTAAAGTGAATTTGAGTGGTCCTGTGACCTGGTGACATTTTATACTTACCGCATATTCCGCCTATGTCGTAGCTGGACAGTTTTAACCTGGAATCCGAACAAAAGAACGGCCTGGCTTAGCTTGTCGAGATAAAATCTATTCGATATCAAAATTGCACATTTCTTCAGTATGACTGATGTTCAGTCAGATTAATAAGTTTATAATTAGTTTACAAGGTTGATATTGGAGGGGTGATACAGGAGGTAAAATGGCGATCAAGATGCAGTTCTGAAAGGCTTGAGTCAGTTTAGTCCATAAAAATGTAGCAAATCTGTCAACGGTATTTACATTTTGTTATTTTTAATCAAAACAACCCGTCAGTAGTTGTGAACCCTCGTCATTCCAAACTTCATCAACCTCACAGAAGTAATTTCGTAAATTGAATCGACAAATTGTTCTCCCCTGTTTTTCGTACCTTCTGTGCATAAATAAAGCGCCGATAATTTGATGTTCTCGTAAATGTCGTTAAACACTCCCCATGATTGAATTACTAACTGTAGCGGATTTTTTACTTCATACGAAACATACACTTGTTCTTTTAAATTTGTTAATTACAACAAAAAAACTGTCCCCGTAGGTAAATAGCTATGAAGGCAATTAACTCGCTATTTCGTGTTAATATCCTGTCATATATCAAATTTCTCTTTATAGACTCGCATTTACTTCCATTAAAAGCCTTAGTCAAGAGCACACATCAGCAGAATGAGTTTTTCATTATGCAGTGAACTAAATCCCTGAAATTTGGAACATGTCTCCATTTAATTCACAGATACATCTTGTGCTGCAGCGGTAGGGACAAAACAATGCCTACAATAAAGTATTTTCGCATATCTGCCTAATGTTATAACGCAAGCAGGCTTTAAAATACCACTTCCAATTACGAGAGGTCGATAACTTCGAATGAAACTGATAAATATAAAAAATATCCCAGGTGACATAATCTTCACTGGAGGAAGTGAAGATTTGTGAACTTCGAGAGAGCAGGGGGTTTTACGGTTGGTATCGTATTTGCTGAGACAATCATCATACCCGGTGTACAGGTCTTGACAGAGTACCGTAGCCAGGCGAACTGTGCCTCACAACATACGATAGGCAGGGCACTCAAGGTGAGATGTAGCCGGCCCTTCTAGGCGAGTAAACCCTGATAGAAAATCTTGGCCCTGCAGCTGGTGAGTGGAGGGGAAGGGCCCACTCTCCATCAAGCACTCCAAAAAAAGTCTCCTGGCAGAAACTCTTTTAATCAGCCACAGGAGAAAAGAAGATCGGTGGTCATGGATGCTCCGAGCATTACAGGCATAAGAGAGATAAGAGAGAAGCTGAGGAAAGAATGGGTGAACGAAATGATAAAAGATGTTAATGGAAGAGAATTAAAAGAAGATTTGTGGCAATAAGCCTGACGAGACAAAATGAAGAACGAGCAAGTACACTGTAGCGTACACTCTTATATACTGACTAGCTCTCGTACCAAATATTAAAGTGAAAAAGTAAAAAAGGTAAATTTTATCTCAAAACTTTCTCTTCTTATGGTTAGTAATTTATATTCCAATTTTATATTGACACTCAAAAGTATGTTTTTGTTTGACTTATATTTTAACGCTATATAATAAATGAAATATAAGTAATTAAAGCTACGTGAAAAATAATCTTTAAGGGTCCAACAAGGGCGCACACTTTAGTCATAAATTTGGTGCTCACTTTCCTGAGGACATACCTTTCGAGAAAAAGTCCATATCAAAGGGGGAAAAAAGGTACCTGAGACAAATGCCACACGAAATTTACCTTAGGCCATAGTGCTGGCAGTACAATCAGCGACAATTTCTAAACACATCTTTGATGCTAACCATAGCACCCGCAGCAACGAATTTAAAATCGCTGCAAGTTTTCTCGAGAACATATAATTACATCCTATGCCGTTATAACGAATCTAATGCAGTGGTCAAACTTTCATGAATTCAACAACAATATCTGTACTTCCAAACAACGATAACTAAGCATTTACATCCCACTCTGGAAAGAACTGTTCTTTTGGTATGAAAATTTGTAGCCAAATTCATACAAAGATATTATTGAAAAATATTTGCATATTACACAAATCGAGTGAAGTCGTTCAAAATTGCAGTTCGACACCAATTATTATGCAAGAAATACATGTTCCTACCTGTTGTTGTTTATTGTAGCTGTTTCTGAGGCCGAGAAAAAACTGAATTCTGAATCCATATAACATGTAGGGGAAAAGTATGCACACATTAAAGTTTTTTACTGTATACCATTGAGCAACGATAGCATACATGTAATGGCAGAGAAAAATATGTTTAATTATCTACGACGTTAATAATCTAACGCGTTTCGCTTGCCATCCTGTTACAGTGGATAGTCAGTGTTAGCGGAGGTTGTTTTTAAGATAAATTAAATATTATTTATTCTTATGACGTTTGATTTACGTAATCCGTTTATTTTAAGGTATTACATTTCAAATAACTGATGAACTAAATAACCGAAGTAAAAAAAAACACAATCCAAGACGTAGTAGTGTGATTTTCTGGCGGTATTTTTTGAACGGAGTGGTCTTCTCAAACACAGAGTGGTCTATGGCTCATATTTCTGCAATCTCTAAATGAATACCTGTATAATATTTTGCTCCGTTCCACGATACATAAGCTATTCTGGTAGGAACCATCAGCTATCTAAATTTGAAAAACACCATCCAAACTGCAGTCGTAGTTTTCCCTGATGCTATGTCAAACTCGCTTACAGAATTTAATAGTATGGATAAGTTTATTAATGGTAATGAGACATCATATATATTATTTCTATAAGGTATTTTTTGTCACAACCCTGTATCTTCCTTCATACTTAACCGAAATCAATGAATGAGGTGTCATTTTAATGCTAAAGGTCTTCACTTTGGTCACATCATATTTTAAGAAATGAAGTTTTCGAATTCGACCCTTAAAGGGCGAAAATGTCAACATTTCTAAAATGATGTTTTCTGTGTTACGAGTCATTTATCTCCCTGGATACCTATCTGAAATCGTTTAATGAAGTATCATTTTAAACATTAAGATTTCCGCTTTAGTGACGTCATATATTAAGACAGAAATTTTTCGGAATCCGACCCTTAAACGGCAAAAGTATCAATATTTTTGCAATTCGTTTTTGTGTCACGAGTGATTTATCTCCCATAATATTTAACCGATATAGATAATTGAGGTATCATATTAAAGAATAAGGTCTCCGCCATGGTAACATTATATTTTAAGAAATGAATTTTTCGTAGTTCGACCCTTAAAGGGCAAAAATTTTAATTTTTCTAAAATGCGTTTTTTGTATCACGAACCATTTATCTCCCTGTATATCTAACCAAAATCGATAAATGAAGTAGGATTATGAGGAGTAATGTCTCGGCTTGGTGAAATCATATTTTAAGAAGGAATGTTTTTGGAATTCAACCACTAAAGGGAAAAGTATAAGTTTTTCTATAACGCATTTTTGTGTCACGAGCGATTTATCTCCCGTGATATATAGCCGATATAGATAAATGAGGTATCATATTAAAGAATAAGATCTCCGCCGTGGTAACATTATATTTTAAGAAAGGAATTTTTCGTAATTCGACCCTTAAAGGGCATAAATTTTAATTTTTCTAAATTGCGTTTTTTGTATCCCGAGCCATTTATCTCCCTGGATATCTAGCCAAAATCGATAAATGAAGTAGGATTATAAGGAGTAATGTCTTAGTTTTATGAAATCATATTTTATGAAAGAATGTTTTTATAATTCAACCCTTAAAGGGAAAAAGTATAAGTTTTTCTATAACGAATTTTTTGTCACGAGCGATTTATCTCCCTTGATATCTAGCCGATATAGATAAATGAGGTATCATATTAAAGAATAAGATCTCCGCCGTGGTAACATTATATTTTAAGAAAGGATTTTTTTGTAGTTCGACCCTTAGAGAGCAAATATGTCAATTTTTCTAAAATGCTTTTTTTGTGTCTCGAGCAACTTATCTCCCTGGATTTCTAACCAAAATCTATAAATGAAGTAGGAGTATGAAGAGTAATGACTCAGCTTTGGTGACATCATGTTCAACCTCACTATTCATCGCATTTTTTTCGCGAAATTTTCGCACGGGTCGTCTAGTAAATATGAAATGTTGCAGACTATCTTATATGTTTAGTATATTTTAACCATTATATAAAAATATAATAATGTATATAACTTCATTACTGAATCGTTAAAACGTGTTTATAGTGGAAAGACGAAAGCATGTGAGAGCTGGGAGAGTGGAGGCGAGGCTGTTAGACCGAGCGGGTGTGTTGCGTGTTGCGTGCGCCAGGCGGTCTGTTGTGTATCGAGTTACCAGACGGGACGCTTTACCGGCTTTGCTCGCCTGCCCTCCACTCGGGCAAATCGGCTCAACAGCGCACCACTACGGAAATAGACTGGCACGCGTCTAAGTCGATATTCCCTTACAGCAGCACTCTCAAATAATTTTTTTTTCTTAAAAATATAATGCGCTATATATGTTTTATAATTCGATGCACCATGGTGTTATGGGGATTATTGAATCAATTCCTGGTTCTGCCCGAGTGTACGATACCCGTGGGACTACTTTCTGTGCCGTGGAACGACGATGTTATAGTTGACGAGGTGGAGTTTATACTGGCTGTAAAGAGAAGTGATATCGCTCGAAAAACTTCTGTATTTAACAAAAAATTGGATGGGTTGTTATCATACCTGGACAAATAATATTACTATGCAATATTTTAGATAAGAAAAATCGATTACTTGTAGGGTATTTACCCCAAAACATGTGTTTTATGACGTGACGCATGGAATGTTTGTAACATCATTACTTTTAGCGTGGTAAACTAATCTCGACGCCATTGTAAACTACAGTATTACCCATTATCTAAAACACCCTGCTTTGTGAATGTGTTTTTTGTAATATGAATATCTGAGCGTGTTTTGGAATTAGTGGGTGAGGAAAGAAGTCTAACAGAAAGAAGGGACAGAATGGTGGGCCATATTTTGATACATGCGGGATTAGTTAATTTGTTAGTGAAGGGAAGAACTGTAGAGGAAGATAGAGATTAGAATATATGTAGCAGATAATTGACGACATGGGTTGCAAGGGATACGTTGAGTGAAGAGGTTAGTGCAGGACAGGAAGGGACATATCAATTTTCTAACATGTTTTCAATCATACTGATTTTCGTGTCTGCTTGTTTTTACGTTTAGCTACTTTGTTTAAATCTTTTTTTATATCTGCTTAACGTCTCTCTAACAGCGAGGTCTTTAGAGACGGGAAAGGATGGGGGTCAAGGAATGGGAAGGAATTCGGCCATGGCCTTTTGAAGGAAGCATCCCGGCATTTGCCTGGAGTGATTTGGGAAACCATGGAAATATTTCTTAATTATGTTAAATGTTACGTTTAATGTAAACTTTGACTTTTTTTACACAGCAATAATTTTTAAATGCTACTAGTTTTGGAGCCCGCTTACTTCTTTTATAAGATACTTTACCTCTTCCTTTGATGTGATAACCTCTCTACCTCCCGTACTAGTTAAAACACATAAATTAACTACTTTTGCGGACTTATGGTTGGTCTAAGAAAAATTTCTACCTTTGTCAAAACATTTCCATCTCTGTCGGTACTGTCATCAAGCCTGCATATAAAAGCGTGTATGAGAACAGTGTACTGTTATTAATGTTTGCTTGTTTGATACTCGTCATCACGGTGACTTCACTTTTTAATGAGGAGAGAATGACCGGACACTTCCGTATTCTCATGTGTCTGGCATTAGTGAGCCTTTAAGGAAAAAACATCGTACAGCAGAGCACCACTGCTTACTGTGGGGGGTGCGGCGGTGCAATCTAGGTATGCCTCACGGTGAATATTTACGACGTCTTCCGGGCGGAGATTGCCGTCGCAGACGCTAATGATTATGTACGCGCACAGCCGGATGTTCACTAGCGCCCACTGCTTACGCGCCATGTTCTTGAAGTACTAGCTCTCACTGCACGCTACAAAGTACACAGAGTATAGCACGAAGAGAATTTAGCTGTTTCACACAATCGTCATTCAACCAGCGATCAGGATCTGTCATCGATTGAAGTCGTTCTGATGACATTTCATATTGTTTCTGTCTGTCTCTTTGCTTGTCTGTGTGTTATTCTGTCATTACATATTGATCCTTGTAGCTTTATTCAGCTATTATTTTTCCTCTGAATCTTTATTCGCATTTTACGCATTTACACTAATTTCGCCAGTAACAAGTTCCTAACTGAACTGACCAATGTTCAAAACAGTCGAAAATTTAAGGTACACGTGAGTGATTTAATTACTTCGTCAGTCATTTAGTGAGTTTGTACCGTCTGTATGTTGTATCATTCAAATGCTGCGTAATATTAGAATAGATATATTAAGAAGAAAAGTACGTAAAGAGTAAGTTTTTTTAAAATATTTAATTGATACATAGACGCCGTACACGACCTAAATCACGTCTGCAGTTTTTACAGTAGTTAAAAAACTAACATCTTGTTTAATGTTTATCAAACAAAATTATTCCAGAGACTGCGAATTTTCTTAATTAGGCCAAGTTTACATCGTGATACAGTGAATTTATTACCGCGCGTTCGGTAGTCGAGTTAAAGTTCATACTGAAAGTTTATGATGAAATTAACAGTGATAATTTATGCTACACCAACTAGGAATCCAGATTAGACAATGTTGTTACTATCGGAAATGTAGTTCGCCATGCATTTCATATGTTTAGATGTGTTTGAACTGAATATAAATCAAAGCAAGACTAAAGTGATGAAATGTTGCAGAAATGATACCAATCACAGTAGATTCAATATAAAAATAGGATCGGATGCAATAGGAGAAGTTAGTGAATTCTGTTACTTGGGAAGCAAAATAACAACCGAGATGTTAAAACCAGAATAGCACTAGCAAAAAGAACCTTCATGAAAAAGAGAAATCTTCTAGTTTCAAATATTGATCTAATAATTAGAAACAGCTTTTTAAAACTCCATTTGTGGACCACAGCACTTTATGGTAGCGGAACATGGACTTTAGGAACACCGGAAAGAAAGAAAATTGAAGCTTTTGAAATTTGGTGCTATAGAAGAATGCAGAAAATTAAGTGGACAGACAAAGTAAGAAATGAACGAATTTTGGAAATGATGGGTGAGGAAATAAGTTTGTGTAAGAAGTTTACAGAAATAAGAGACAGGCTGGTAGATCATATTTTGAGACTTGCTGGATTGGTTAATTTTCTGGTGGAGGGAACAGTTGAAGGTAAGAACTGTAGAGGAAGACAGAGATTAGAATACATGAAGCAGATAATTGAGGACGTGGGTTATAAGAGGTTTGTAGAGATGAAGATAGGAAGGAATGGAGGATTGCATCAAACCAGTCGAAAGACTGACGACAGAAATAATAATAGGTGTGTCTGCATAGTTTAATTTTGTAGCGGCAATATTAGTTGTTATTGTGGTTAGGTTAAAATGCACCATGTACCAGAATATTTAAATTATAACATGAAGTAGGAGGAATTTAGTTATTATTAGTATATAGTAATTTCATGAGCACCATGCTGATGACATAACGTGTATCGCGATGTAACTTCCCATATATTGTGCCCGACATTGTTGTTTTAGATGGCACAAGCATCTATCTCAATTTTATAAGCGCCATTTCAAATTTGTACTATTTTTGACTATTTCACTTAATAAAAGCAATCGTTTATCCTTTAAACCAGAAACAGTTATCTACGGACTTTGTAATTAGTATAAATAAAATAGACCAGATTGTCCAACAAAAAAAACTGTTTAGAGCTTGCATATTTTTGGCATCGTAGCGCGTTCATTGTTCGTCGGCTTTTCAGATTAATTCTTGCAGTTAAGTCTTTGCTACAGATATGTGATATTCGTCCCGCAGACGTTGGCTAATCCAAAACTATTCACAGCCGCCAAGTTTACAACTACAACAAAATTTTCAATCACACCCATCAGATAGGCACATTTACTTCATACATACTGTGTTCTGGATATTGAGAAGGATCCTACCAAACTTGGAACTTATGTATGGTTGTTTAATTCTCACTTGCTGTACATTGTAATTGATTATACACAGCAATTAACGAGGTTGAGTTACTTTTTACTATACGAAAAAAAACTCATTCTGTGAATAAAACCGACAAAAACCTCATAAATCAGTTGTGAAAACATTACTTCATTTACTGGAGACGATTCTCACCTCGATTATCTCAGCTACAATATAAAATGAGTGATATAAAAAGAAACCGATAAATTGCTGGATATTTTTACGGTCTATTTTTACGACGGCTGTTCTGGACTATACTCCAGAGTGTATTATACTGCGGGAGTTTAAGCTTCAGAAGATAGTATCTTCAATCGGAGTATTTTTTGTCAGACGTTGCATGCAGGAAACTTAATTCTTTTCCACACAGCAGAGTTTCAAGACTAGCAGAAGTACTTCCCGCGTGAAACCAGTCTCCCACTCTACCAGCTTAAAGCACTTGGTAAGGTTTAATGCACCCTTGTGGGGCAGCACCTGACCCCCCACTCCTCTCACGGCCCACGAGCTCACTCCTGAACGGACGCTCCGAGAGAGTCCTGATTCCACCGCCATGACTGCAAGGCTCTCAAGACTTCATGCAGAATATTATAGGTAAAGGCTAATGCTTTATTTACCCCGCTGCCGGCTAATAAAGCTACTCCGAGTAACGAGATTTTATTAGTAATATTCTTGATGTTCGTTAGAGTTATTTCCATGAATTTTATGTCCATGTACTTATATTCAGTGAGTTTATTAAAGTTGCATTATCTTTCCAGTACTCTTTAAATTGTTATCATTTATTTCCTGCTGGTTACTAGTTATACGTAGTAGTAGGAACGTAATATCGCTGATCACATATCTTTGGTAAAAGTAACCAAGGAGTGATTGATCGAAGACGAACTCAAGGTTTTGTGGCGTTTAACCGCTCCGACGCCACAAGATATATACGGTATAAACTACCATACTAAATACCCGGTATGTTACTTTAGTTGCTCACTACCTAGTAGCCGTGAGAGAATATCATTAGCATTAAAAAGATGGTATTAGAAAAAATATCATCGATTCATAATGACCTATAGATGTTACATAAGAATCCTTCATCAATAAATTTGCCACGGTTATCATAGAATCCCCCAACTCCTGAAAGGACTGTAATTAAAACGCATTATGTTTCTGTTTAAGTTCTAATGGAGCTTCTATCACAGTAATAGGACTCGAAAATAGGCCATTTGCAAATCGAATGCTATAGCTACGTTTTATTCTGGTCCATGCCACATTGTCAATAGATGACGATACAGATTTGTTTTATTTTATTTTTTTAAATTGGAGTGGTTACAGATTTATGACAGGACATCAGGACAATTTTCATGATGATCTCACCCAGGTACTTAAATTTTTCCACTCGATGAATATCTCCGTATTTGATTTGTCGTTTTGGTGGAGCATCACTGAAGTTTATTACACGCTTTATATTAGCTTGACTTGTATGTATGTATGTATGTATGTATGTATGTATGAATGTAACGGAATTTTACAACTCCATTTTGATCCACTTCCCGATGTCCGAGCTGTTTGAAATTTGGCACACATATTAAGAACCGGTGACAATACAATAATTTCATAGCTATATCCTGCTATGCTCATTACTTTGACAGTAACAACAGAAAAATGGTTGAATGTCGTGGAATTTTGCAATATAATTTTAACCCAATTCCAGATGTCCGAGTTGTTTGAAATTTTGCTCATGTATTGATAATTGATTACAATACAATAATTTCATAGCTATGTCTTGATATTCTGATTACGTTGACAGTAAAAACATAAAAATTTTGCACACGTTTTAAGAACCGTTGACAATACAGTAGTCTCTTAGCAACGTCCTGCTATTCTCGTTACTCTGACGGTAACAATAGAAAAATGGTTGCTATGTAATGGAATCTTTCATTTCAGTGTTTACCTGCTTCCTGACGTCAGAATCGTTTTAAATTTTGCACACTTATTAAGAACCGATAAAAATTCAATAATTTCACTCTCACCACGTTGCCAGTGTATCCTATACTTGATGGGATTACTGAGTTAGGCAAATGCAGCCGCGACATTAGTGCACAGGTGCGATTCGAGAAATCTTCGTCATTTGGCGGCCACACCCTTCGGAGATTTCCCACCCAATATAGCCATCATCATCATCATCGTTCTCCAGTTTCCCGGGTGTGATTTACGAGCTTTGGTTGCTGTAGACGATCGTCTTCTTCCGTCTCCTATCCAGAAAGGTTTCTCTGTCTGAAGTCGCTTAACGTGATGCTGAATAGTAAGTATTCGAAATATTACTTCGTACTATTATAGAAAAGTAGCCTTCCTCGTTTACCGTGCTATTGGATCTCTTGTTGAGCTGACCATTTAATTGTATTTTACTCGTGGGAGTAATAATTAATAATGAAACTACAACTCGAAGAAAAAGAGAGATTGGCGAAGAAAAGCGAACAGTAAGAAACATACTTTTTAAAGTATCTGAACTAAAAAGTTAAAAATAAAATTGTAGTTTAAAAAACTAAAATCACGCTTTCGTAGTAATGTGAACTAAAAGGTTAAAAATAATATTTAAATATAAACATTTTTTTAACAGTGATAGGACGTCCCAAAATTCAGGATAAATTAATTTTTTTTGAATAAGCTTAAAGTATAAAGTCACTGATTTCAAAATTAACTTTAATGTTAAAAAAGCGTGGGGTGCGCTCTACATAACTTTTGACAATGACTCTGTCTTTACAAACAGCCAACGACAAAAAATATAAGACAACTGAAATAGCACCCCATGCTTTTTTACATTAAAGTTAATTTTGTAATCAGTGACTTTATTCTTTAAGCTTATTCAAAAAATTAATTTATCCTGAATTGTGAGACGTCCTATCACTGTTAAACAAAATGTTTATATTTAAATATTATTTTTAACCTTTTAGTTCACATTACTACGAAAGCGTGATTTTAGTTTTTTAAACTACAATTTTTTTTTAAATCAATTTTGAGCATAGAAATTCTTAAACCGTTTGCGAGGATACCGATGTCGTCGGCAAAAGCTAAGAGTGTCTGAGTGTCTATTGTAATCCGTTTAGCTTTAGTTCCCATTCTCAACTTCACTTTCCAGGTTCGAATGATCTTTACGAGAAAGCTGTTAAAAAGAAGTGGAGACAGGTTGTCACCTTGCCTGACGCCAGATACGACCTCAAAAGAATGCGACAAACATCCTAAAAACTTAACTTTCGATTTGGTGTTTGTCAGGGTTGATCTAATTATAGCCAATAGTTTTAGTTAATTCATTTAGGATCTTTAATAGCGACTGCCAGTCTATCGAATCATTAGGCTTTCTTAAAGTCCGCAAATACCAACACGTATTGTCTTTTGTTATTTTAGACATAAGTTCTGCAATATTTATTCAGTGATCTTGAATATCTTTGTCCATAGCGACGTAAGATTCTAAAATTACAAAAAAAAGGTATTAACAACCTCTCGTAAATTTCATTACACATATAAATATATAATACCTATGATTAATTACTCATGAACTATAACAGCGAAACGCATCAATTACCAATTTCTGATGTTTCGAAAATCATATACTCTACTGCCTTTGTTTATCATGTCTCTGGAGTATAGTCCGGAACGACCTGCATCAAAATGGACCGGACGTAGGCTGCAAGACAGGTAAATGGCTTATCCCCCCCGTGTCATACGCACACATTTCCGGTGAGTTCAAGCATCAGAAACAAGCTTTTTATTAAAATAACAAGTTATCTGCACATTCGCCCTCCTACCTGGCATACGGGAAGACGGGGGTTGAAATCTCTGTTCCGCCATCCTGACTGCGATTTTCCTTGGTTTTCCGCAGTCACTCCAGGCGAATGCGGATGTTTCTTTTCAAAGGCCACGACCGACTTCCTACCCATCCCCTCCCCTTAGGTTAGTTCCGCTGAAAAAAAAGGTCCTTGAGACCCTCCAGCATCCGCCTACCGGGATTCACCTGAGAGGAATGAATTTAAAAATAAATAAATTTATAAAAAATGCAGGGGTGGCAGATGTGATGATGACAGCGGTAGTGATGGGAGGAGTGACGGCCTCCATGGCAGTTGAGTCACTGAAAATAAGAAATATTTGCCTAATTGCTTTCTTTGGAGTGAAACAGTTGCACTTGATACGTGAACTACAGATCCGTCTCGTGTCATTGGCTGCTGTATTCCGTGTTCACTGCTGATGAGAAATAAATTATTACACCCAGTTTCTACTTTCTTGGTGAAAGCGACTTTGACAAATGTTAATATTGTACTGAATGTAAGTCTTATTTTAATTAAGACTAAATTTTCAAATTTGATATGCTTCTCATCCAGTCAAAACACGTGGTTCAGCGAAGTGGAATGGTATGTAGCTCGTAAGCGAGCGTACTGTTGGATGTGAGGTAAGTACACAGTACATACTATTCAGTTTACTAAAATCAAACTCTGAGGTATCGAGGTAATGTGCGCAAGCGTGTTTATTTCTGTATCACGCCAAGACAGTATTTCCAGCGACTCTTTAAAATATATAGAAAATTTGGTGCGACTATATACGTGCAAGAATTGAAACTTTTATGTATTTTTCAATGTACTTTTGCCGTATATTTTTTCTGTTTTTCTTTCGCAATCGAGTGGACGAATGGTGATACTACACTGCGTTTGTGCACTAAATAGGATGTTTGTGCAAGTTGTTCTCGTAAAAAAAATGAAAATTAGAATGAAGGAAGCAAGAAGTAGCTAAACATTGAATTTATTACAGTATCACCACAATTGCAGTATTAAAAATACGAAAATTAATTGGTCGCTGTAACAATTGCATGAAATTTGGCCAGAAAAGGGAACACGTTAACATAAAATGACAACAAATCAATTGATATATATGTTAAAAAAATTTCATCTGCTTCCTATCTGAAAGTTGCTGTTTGCAGGAACGTTTACAGCAAGTAATAATCGGATAACATGAGAAACTTTAGCGGCATAACACTGGTGCCTACCCATTTTAGGATCGCATAATATGTCCACGTGATTACGACAGGGGTGTTTTAGTGGATGAATGTTGGACGTAGATGGTACGATATTGTAATGATGCTGCGACGACCAGAACGCTTGCTGATGTCATCTTCGTCGAGGAATAGTTGCCGAATCATTTACAAAAATCGCTAAACATCACATCATTCAGTTACAAATGGTTTGGATCAGAGACTCTTGCAGAAAGATCAGCTCTCGGGTCTGCAGTAGAAATGCAGGCGATGTTGCCAGATGAAGACTTAAATCTCAAGGGTAGTGTGGTGGGCGAGCGATTTTTTTTTCTTTTTGTTCGCCTTGCACTCCCGAGAAGGACTTATATTTGTGGGTAACTACTCTATCATGTGAGAACTAGCACTATGAATAAAACTCTCAATGAGATATGTACATATTTACACTTTATTACATTGCTTAGGTACATCAAGGCCTCTCCTAGCTCTTTATATAATCCTCCTGACTATCATTCCTTCCTCTGACTTTAATCCCCGCTGACTACATCGCTTATAGATCATTGGATTGCTCCCACCTGTGTTCTGGGTGTGAAGTCTCCTTGCTACATCACTCGTCCTGGAAGACCTGCGAGACCTGCAAGAGCGAACCTCTCTTCAACCCCTGCAGTCCAGTTTTGTCTCGTCCTCCCCTCCCTATCATTCGTAGTAGGGAGTCCCCCCGGGCAATCAGAATCCTCTCCAAGTGACGTTTTGCTAACTCCTGATTCTGCTGACGATTTGTTCCACTTTGGAGGCGTTGATACTCCTTTTGCTTACATTCCTTAGCCTCTAACTGTTTGATTCTGTGTTGTAACGTGCCCTGGTTCCAACTCTGCTACATGCAATCACTCTCACCTCACAGTATTACCTTTATTATGGAACGGTAGCCTAAAATTCCTTATCCAGCCACAAAAGTAGTTATTAAAATGAAGAGCCCAGAGAAGCCCCTTGTCTTTCCTCGATGCACTGTCCGTCCCCTAAATACAACAGGTATGAATCGCTTCCCGTAGCCCCGGTAACTGGAGAAAAGTCGCTAACAAATAGCTCCTCGGACAGTTACACTCAAACTTGCGCACACATGCGTCCTATTGACACTGTCTCATAGGCTCTAGTAGTTTGCGTGGTTACTTGCTGAAGGATACCCGATGAAAGAGGCCGGAAGGCGAACCTTCCAACAGGCCTGCCCTACCTGCATTTATTTCGATATTTCACAAACTCTAACACAATTTCGTAAATGTTTCTCTGTTCCCAAGTAATTGCTCCACCGTCTCTTTGTAGCTGCTACAAAGAGGTAGAAGCAGATCCCTCCCTTTAAGATTGTTCTGTGTGGGCCGGGATCCAGTATACATAGCGTCGGTCGCCTTCCTTCCTCCCCTCCCCCCCCCCTCCCCCCGGACCTTTGTTTCAGCGAGGCTAAACCGCTGTCCGGACCATAATCTCGCCTATCTGCTGGCCACCCGAGTCAGCAAATACCTGTAAGCAGGATCTATGCTGCATATTCCTGCCTTCACATAATACTATCGCATGCATTAAGTGTCTACTTTCACACAGCTGAGGACCGCCCAGTACAAATTCATTTAATTCCTCTTGCTGACTCAAATGTAGCAGCTTCATAAATGAATTTCGTTTCATTACTCTCTTAAAAGATTTTGGCTTCCGATCATAAACCAAGAATTGTAGATTAACCAATAATTTGCGAATTTTCTTCTGTTTCTGATTTTCTTAAAAATCTGTACACCCTCTCATTTTTAAATTGTCCATGCTGGGTACTGTTTTTAGCGTTGTCTAGCCCGAATGGCTATTTACGGAAAGCATATAATTTAATCTGGTTCCTGACAATGCCTTCATCATTTTCTATATTTACGTAGTTGTGAGTTATTGCAGTTATTATGTGTGCATATAATATCGTCATCACCAAAAAACTTTTTCTTTCATGACACATGTATGTATTTATTTCAGAAATATAATGGCAGTATTAATTTGCTTAAAGAGTTAAACTGTTTTTTTTTTTTTTTTTTTGACGATGTAGAGAGAAGAAATTTTATTTAGTAGTGTAACGGAAATATGTGACGAAACTGACGTCATTGAGCTGTCAAGAACGTTACACAACTAAAAAACTTTTTCCGCAGCTGTTACAAAAATCATGTGGCGTTTCTATTGTAAAAAGATTGCCTTCGTCAGGAAAGAGAAAGACGAACAACTACTAACACAGAATTTTTCTCATGTTCCCAGACGCGTAACGATCTAACCGTGTGGGCATCGTAATACTGCTCAGCGTGTACAGTAGTTCGAGTTACGCGACCCAAAGAAGCATCGTCAAGAATATCACTCGATTTATCCAGAAATTAAAATCACAAGTATTTATTTCTTGTTTTAGTTACCACAAACTGATTTTTGCGTTTGTAGAATATAATCAGCTGAAAACAGAAAAAATTAGTCTTAAAAATGTTTATTCAATATGTTAAGCCTGTCCTAATCTTTTTAGAACATTTGCGCCTATTCAAGTAAGTTTCACATGTATCGTGTGATCTTAAAAAGATACTGTTTTTCGTTTTCCTCGTAAGGGGGCGTCCATAAACCACGTAGCTCCATTTTGGTCTCCTGTGAACCCCCCTCTCCCCCCACGTAGTCCGACGTGGCTTTTGTCTGTATCTTACCCCTCCCCCCACGTAGGTTTTTTCCCTTTTGATTCCAGAAGACTATTATAAATTACATACGGAGATAATTAAATGAAAGAAAGAAATAGTCACATGTTGTTGTGTGTTCTGTACCTCATTTTAACTATGAAAAATTATATGAATGGAAAGCTACGTGGTCGGGCTAGGAACCTCCCACGTATCGCAGCGTAGCCTTCCAGCCAACCCCTCCCCCGTAGACAGAGCTACGTAGTTTATGGACGCTCGCTAATGTGCTTGCATAATTCTTCAATTAGCTAGCCGCGTTAGGTGAGTAATGACAGCCGTTACTATTCCGTCCCCTCTGCTGTAGCTGTGGTGCCGTTGTGCGGTGCTCGGGTGTCTGTGTTTGCGCCTACACCTCGCGGCCGATTGCTGCGTATCGACCGAGCCGCCGGCTTTCTGCCGACACGGCTCTGCTCTCAGCAATAACAATACGCGCCTCACGCTTTTTACACACCACTGCTCCGCTGTCCATCACAATATCCTCGCACGGCCACTCACTGTCACTTCCCACGTCTGGAAGAACATACCTCCGCCACACATAAGCGTACCGTCCGCATCTACATCATTACTACTAAAGCGTTTAACCCACGAGTTCTACAGAAGCTGATCATTGAATCTGCTGGTGAGTTGTAACACTCGGGCCTGGCATTCAGGAGGACGCGGGTTCAAATCCCTGTCGGGCCATCCTGATTTCGCTTTTCCACGATTCCTTCCAAAGACCATGTCCAATTTCCTTCCTGTTCCCCCATCCCCATCCCACACCAACTCAAATGATTCCCATTTTGACTAATCGGTAAGCAACAAGGACTCACCATTCCACACTCTTCGCTGGAAGATGAAGACTAAAAAGCAATGAGCAGGAGAGTCGTCGTGGAAGAAACTCACATTTAATCTTCAGCGTGGACGCATGTTTCTTAATTTTTGAAGATCTATTGTCAAGTAGGCCTACTCCTCGCCCTACCACCTCACTGTAGCCGTCTTAGTTCTCCTTAACCACTACCTCCTAAACGCTGACGAAGATGGCCATCAATCTCTTCTTCTCAGATCATCATTTTCGCAGATGTGAACAATTATTCCCCAGTACGGAATCCGCTTCCTCCAAAAACTGAACACTGAAAGATGTAGTGAGAACCTGCATGGTATTCCGCTTTTAATAAGCACATCTTTGTGTGAACTTCGCCTAAGCTTAGAAGTAATTAATGCTCATAGATCGTCCTCTCAGTAATCTTCCAAGTTAGAAGATGTCTTAAGGCGCGTGAACTTGCCATAAGTTCGCATCGTCAGACCGAGCGTGGTGGGTTTGCGGTTAACGCTCTGGCCTCGCATTCTGGAGGGCGGCCATGGTTTCCCCAGATCAGGTGAATGCCGGGATGCTTCCTTCGGAAAGGCCAATGCCGAAGTCCTTCTCGTTCCTTGTTCCCAGTCCTATCCCGCCTCTAATGACCTCGACTAGGTATAAAGGCGTAAGTTAAAAAAAAAAAACAAAAAAAAAACGAACCATCAGTTGCATCGTATTTCAAAATATTCTTAAAGACTTCGTGTGTATGTATACATTATCATTACACAAATGAAACTACCGAGGAATTATATGCACTTTAAAGATATATTTAAAAAAAAATTAAGTGAATTATTTGGATGTCTGTCAAACAAAATAATTTTTTTGTAAATTTTTGTCTGTTCGTGTGTTTCTTTATGTGCAAAAACGTCTGAACAGAATTTGATGGTTTTTTTTCCAGTTTGAAAACTTCGAGTTTAAAGTGGGATCTAAGATACTGTATCTGTCATTACACTACGTCCCCTAGCGGCGGACTTACTATTTATTCATAGCTAGCTTTTACCCTCAATCTCGTTTACGTCGAACGTTCATGTACTGACAGCTCTCTTAAACCTATTATTTGGGGAGGAATTTTTGAAAAAGAACAGTAGGTTCAGTACAGTTTCTATTTTTTGCTGTCGGAGAAGATAGCAAAAAGTAGCAAATTTTCATAATTGCTCTTGTTTGTAAGCAATGTTAAAACATACGAAAGAAATGTTTACCTAATTCACTGGTTTCAAATTTTTAAACACTTAGTTTAATTAAAATAAAGAGGATTTATAAAAATATGAAAAAATATCGTTAAGAACATAAGTTAAATACTACATGGTGAACATAAACAGCTCAGCTCAACACCACAGTTGTTGGTTTAGTGATATAATCGGTTTCGCAGCTTCACTCAGCCGTCAGCATCATGGTTCTTGCAATAAAAGTTATCAGTAATCTTGAAGTTATTTAGAAACCTTCACCATTGCCCTCTATTTGTTCAATATATTAAACGAATTATTTGCGTACTCCACTTACAAACAAAAATTAAAAATAATATTCGCATTTTTTGCACCCGTAACTAAACATGAAGATGTTTA
Source organism: Vandiemenella viatica (assembly GCA_031002005.1). Classification (NCBI taxonomy): domain Eukaryota; kingdom Metazoa; phylum Arthropoda; class Insecta; order Orthoptera; family Morabidae; genus Vandiemenella; species Vandiemenella viatica. Next base: position 53,039,152 of record JARYHS010013631.1, on the reverse strand, counting down.
CGGCTGCTAACGCGAGAGCAAGCGACGTATAACTGGCAATGCGTCAAGCAGTTGCTTCTGAAGGCCCTGATGGAGCTACGCTGTCAGCAGAGTGCAACTTCGCTGTGGCAGATCGTCTACTCAAAAGACTCGGTTAGCACCAAAAAATGCTCCCACCTGAAAAGCCCATATTGTTCTTTTCTGTTTTTCCGGCCGCTGATTACGTGGAATCCTTGAAATCAATACTTGACATCAGCATGCAAGTGGACATTTTGAGGGTATTATATACAGTAAGCTGTCATGGCAAATCTATTTAAAGATGATATGTTTTAATGTAATCCCATTCTTTCTAGGGATCCAAAGCGAAAATTGTAATAACGGAATATTTTAAATTTTATCATGTCCGTCAGTCCTACGTCACAGTAGCTTTCCTCCAATTTTCATCACATTTCACAGGACCTCAAATCAGATCTAGTCTGGAAAATATTAGAGCAAAACATAGATGGCAAAAAAATTCACTCAAAAATGCAGTAAAATTTTATTTTTTTATTTTGTTAAGGGCTCACAATGTAGTAAAAATTGTCTCTCTAATTTTCCAATTATAAGACTGAAAAATGTGAAAAGCATTAACACGATGGCATTCAATAGAAACATTCAAACAAAACTGATTTTGTATTAGTTGCAAAGTAGTTTAGATTTTAAACTATTCTGTTAGAAAAAAATAACAGTGCCGTAATTCCGCAACTTTGATCATAAAAATTTATCAGAAAGATGTTTTATTGAGTGCAAAACAAATGCACCGAAAAATACAGGACAATTATTTTCAAGAGAACCTCCACAAACATGTAACAGAGGAATGAAAATCTACGGTTCATTAAACTATGATTGCCAAACATTAATATTGTGATATATTTTTGATTCAATACATTTAACTTTCAAATTTGTCCAGGTACAAATTATTCCCTGATGATTCATTCCAGTATGTTGATGGACATTATTATAAAAATGAAGCAGTCATGCTACTTTCTTCAAAATTTCGTATTAAAACTTTTATTCACAAAAGTCGGTCTATGGTAGTTTACATGTGCTCAGGCAGCTTAAGTTATTAGAACCCATTAATCTGATGCTCATGCTGAAGAAAGAAGAGAAATCAAAGCTGTCCTCAGTTAACCCCCTTTTTAAAACGAGTTTCAAATTGAATCACTTCATGAAACAGGTTCGATTACAGAATGATATAGTGATGGTTTCCCTGTCGTATTATTCTGACTCTGTGTTTTTTTTTCCTTCTTTTTTTGGGGGGGGGGGCGGGGGCACCTTTTATATAAGTTACAGCTTTCTATATCCAAAATTCTATCACTAAAAAGCTAAGTCATTTCGTAATAAGTCACGTGTAACAGCTAGTTTTTCATATTTTGTTAAATCCATACTAGACGACCCGTGCGAAAATTTCGCGAAAAAATGCGATAAAAAGTGAGGTTTAATATGATGTCACCAAAGCTGAGTCATTAGTTTTGATACGCCTACTTCATTTATCGATTTTGGTTAGAAATCAAGGGAGATTAAAGGCTCGAAAGACATAAAACGTATTTTAGAAATATTGATATTTTTACCCTTTAAGGACCGAATTACGAAAAATTACTTTCTTAGAATATAATGTTACCACGGCGGAAACCTTAGTCTTTAATATGATATCTCATTTATCTATATCGGTTAGATATCAGGGGAGATAAATAGCTCGTGACACAAAAATGCGTTGTAGAACCATTTATACTTTTTCTCTTTAAGGGTTGAATTCCAAAAACTTCTTTCTTAAAACATGATTTCACAAAGCTGAGCCATTACTCCTTATAATCCTACTTCATTTATCGATTTTGGTTAGATATCCAGGGAGATAAATGGCTCGAGATACAAAAAAACGCATTTTAGAAAAATTAACATTTTTGCCCTTTAAGGGTTGAATTACAAAAAATTCCTTTCTTAAAATATAATGTTACCATGGCGGAGACCTTATTCTCTAATATGATATCTCATTTATCTATATCGGTTAGATATTAAGGGAGATAAATCGCTCGTGACACAAATATGCGTTATAGAAAAATTTATACTTTTTCCCTTTAAGGGATGAATTCCAAAAACATTCTTTCCTAAAATATGATTTCACAAAGCTGAGACATTACTCCTTATAATCCTACTTCATTTATCGATTTTGGTTAGATATCCAGGGAGATAAATGACTTGTAACACAGAAAACAGCATTTTAGAAATATTGACATTTTCGCCCTTTAAGGGTCGAATTCCGAAAATTTCATTTCTTAAAATATGATGTGACCAAAGTGAAGACCATATGCTTTAAAATGACATCTCATTCATTGATTTCGGTTAAGTATGAAGGAAGATACAGGCTAGTGACAAAAAAATACCTTATTGAAATAATATATATGATAAGCAAATATAAAATGTTTTTAGTATTACTATTTGATTTTTAATGTTTTCTTCCTCTTAATTTAGAAGTAACTCCGTGAAAGGAGGAGAACAAAACGTCGAATCACAGCAGAAAAGTTGGTGAACGGAAGCATTCAGTGTTAATGTCAACGCTAATGGCTCGTTGGACGCTAACTGTGTTTGTGAAATCCCGTTATCGACGATGTGCCTCCCTGTTATGGAGCCAATCATATCACACCCAAAGAAAGTTACTGAAATGCACTTAGCACACGGATAAACTTCGTTACTGCTATTTTCACGCGGCAATGGCAAAACAAGTTACAGCGTGTGGCATTCTCAGCCCGAGTAGCGTGTAGGAATATTCAGTGTGATTTCGTGAAACTGAACCTTTCCCAAAAAGCACCGAAAAATAATTACACAAGTTTCCGTAGTAACATTCAGGTTTTAAATATCGGTTTTGCACTAAATTATTGAAAGGCGATTATATATTCCTTTCAATCGAATTTATAGTTGTAAACAGAAACGTTGATAAGAGCCAAATGGTTAGAGGTCTGTCATTCTTGGCTTACTACGTAATTATTATATATAAAAATCGAGCGTTCGTGTGAAGAATACCGGAAACATTTCATTCAATATTTTATTCTCTTCATTTCCAAATAAAGTGTTGTTTTTCGTTAATTCTTAGATAAATGTTTTGTTCAAACTGTAGAACACAGTTTCGTCACAAAATGTAATCGTTTTTATTTTAATCGTTGTTTTCATATTATAAATGCGAAAATTTGTTTTTGTTGGAGAAAAATCAAGTGATTACTCCCCGTGAATGTTATATTTATATTTGATGGTACCGGAGCAACAGCACTTGGAGATTGAGATTTTTTTCTCATCAGCCACTTACTATTTGCAACTGCATGTAGAGTGGAAAGCCAACAACCCACACAACTGTGGGTTTATAAAGATTCGATGACTTGTGTTCCAGCGTTCGGCAAGCCTAGGCAACTTAATAGGTTTCGCACACGAGACGAAGTGTGCAATGCTACAGTACATAAGCTCCGTGATGATGCACTGTGTTATAGTGGAAGTATCGAAACCACTGATCACATTGGGATGGACTGTCCAGCCAGAAGACTACGTGGAGGCATGCTCACACTTCAACAAGCTGGACCGGCTGCCAATATCTCTGTACATAATTATTATATTAATATGTTGTATTTCTTACTTTTCCATCTTCTGTATTTGACATACGATATGATAATAATAATAGTAATAATAATGGCGTTAGTACAAAATGTTTACAACAAAAAAGTATTTCATATCACACCAAGATAAGACATTATAACACAGTAATTAAGGCAGCAGTTACATCCTCAAGTAAAACATTAGTAATGAACACAAAAAAGCAACAGAACAAATCAAGAAAGAAGAAAGAAAAAATACCAGAAAAATCCTGGGACCCAGAGTGAATGAAGATGGACAGTACAGACTTCAAACTACAGAAACTACAGAGAAAATATCAAACATAAAATCAGACATGAAGAAAAGAAGGCTGAAATTTTTTGGTCATCTGAGTAGACTTCCGAAGGAAAGAGTCTCAAGACAAATTTTAGAATACACACAAACAGTAAAAACAACAACCACATGGATGAAGGAGGTGGAGAAAAATCTGAAATCTGCAGGCATTGCTAAGAGAGACGCCACAGATCGAGAGATTTTTAATAAGAAGGTGCACTCATGGGAAGTTATTTCAGAGACGAAAACGGGAAAATCAAAACGCATCTGGACTGCCGAAGACAAGTAAACCGTCAGGGAAACAATGAAAAAATATTGGTCCGACAAGAAGAACATCCGAAAGAAGAACTGAACGCATCCAGTCAGGATTGCTTATCGTTCTCCGTTATGCGGACATACGAAAATAATAATAATAATAACTTACCATTTATATATTACTTTGTGCAAGAAAGTGTAACGGTTGCAGTAATCTGCTTTATAAATCGGGAAAATGTGCGTATGATGCTTTTACTGGAATCTCAGCGTTATAGCAGTTGTATTCATTTAGTACATGTCTTAAAATTGTAAGAGAATTTGTAATTGCCAAGAAACATACTGTGAAGGTCAAGCATGCCAAAACTGTCTTGCACATGATGTAACAGCAATTTAGTAGTTTTCCTCGGCTGTAAAAATGTGGCATAGTAGCTGATCTCATTAATTTCTACTAGTCATTCGGTCTTAGATGTTTATAAACTCCGTTTCTGCCGACCTGACTACATTTACCACGAAAAATTACAGTACTTCCCCCACATGCTAACATGTTTAATTATAAATGAACATACATTAATTAGGATTTTCTTAATGGGAACAATGAATAACAACTTAAGAATGTAGACTATTTTTTCACTATCTCCTTTACATCGGAATGCTACCACTAGTCGTCTTTGCTCTGTACGCTACAGAGCATTCCGATTTGTATTATTGCCTTACAGGTGACAAACCTTATATCGCGTAATTAATCACAGCAAAGATTTAACCAGATAGCACTTTGATATATGCGATAGATATTTCACCTTTATGAGATGCATCTTCATGAACTACTGATTAAACGAATATTTCGCCTTATCCCTGGCACAATAATTATTATTATTATGATAGGCAATTTTATTTATTCACGTTAGCCTGATTGGCAGAGTAAAGTAAGTATATATATTGCTGGATGCCACCACTTTGGAGGAGAGTTTTGTTTGTGGCGCGGTCTCCGCCCTATGCATGTCACCTCCCGGCTGGCATATCACCTGCGCGCCCTCTAGGCGACACCAGGCGGCCGCCTTTTGATCTCCCGGCTCCATGCAAAGTGAGCCGAGCCGCGGCAAGTGGATCTTGTCAGACCTGCAGAGCCACCGCACACGCATAGTTCTCACCCAAGCTCCCCTCAACCATCGCATATAGTTCTACAAACAGAAAAATGATATAGATACTATAAAGGATACGTTTTCAAGTGTAAAATCGATGTGGCTTATATCTGTTCATTGCATAACACGTAGCAGCAATTAGTTAGAGGTTTCTTCATCTCACCATTGCACATTTCATTTTAATATAATTTTCTTTCCCTGCTCTAATGACCTCAACATTAACAAGACATAAAGCGTTAGCAACAATTAAGTGACCTTTCTTGAAGGTTAAAAAAATTTGGGCATCATCCGATAAGAATTTACTAACTAACGGCAAGTGTATAAAGTAATCCAACATACTGATTTCACGCTATATTACTCGTAGATCGGTCAGCCTTGTGAACAGCTACGAATCGCAAATATGACATTAACCTTCTTCTTTCTAAAAAAAAAAAAAAAAACAATGGGTCTTCTTCCGTTGGCACGAAAATTATAATGATTTCAGAAGCATTTTGGTAACTTCTATATCATATTATCCGTAAAATCACGGAAATATCTTTTAAAAAAGATCTTGTTCTGAAATTGTATTGTTAATAACATCAGACGCAGTAAAATTATGTATATCAACTGCAAACAAAAATTATGTGTCATAAATGAAACATTTTACGAAACTGCTATGATACGGCGTTCGAAAAATGTTACCATGACCTGCCGTTGAGAAACAACAGTACCATACTTTTAGTTACATCGGAATGTAAAAGATAAAAAAAAATCAATAATTGTTTTTACGCTTCGTCAACGGAATGAAAAACACTTAAATAAACCACCCACAACTTAAGGTCACGAATCGCATAAGACAGTACCACCAACCACATTTTTATACAGAATGGTTTTTTCGTAAAACAAACTGTGATAGACACACAAATAACAAGCTGAATTCAATACATCCCATAAAAACGCTTAATACCATTGCAAAAAAAAAAAAAAAAAAAAAGAAGAAGAAGTGCGATATTAATTATAAGCATTCTTTTCTACATGACATTAAAGTTATTCCAATGTTCCGTTCGTGATGTCTGTAAATCATTATCCAGTGTCGCTCTATTGGAAGCTGTGTATTCTTAACTTCACGTAGTAAATCTGAATAAACTTTCATTGCTGAGCAGAAATGAAGTCAATGACATATTTGAAACATTTTTAAGACTTGCTCTAGACTGAAATTTAACGTCAACCCATATACATAAGATCGAAGTTTCTCTTGGTGTTGAGAATTAATATATTCTTCTCGGGTGACTAGCCGAGTAAGCAGGATGTTTTCACGCGATATTTTGGCGATTGGAATCTCTGTGCCCATCATCTGGTGAAGATGGCGACAGAGGTTCCGATAGCCAAATATCGTATGAAAACACCCGGTTAGTCACCCGAGAAGACTATATTAAGTCAACCCATTTGTTTGGGGGAAAAAATAAAGAGAAGGAGTGATAATTTTATCGATAATTTTCTAAGGAAGGAATAACAAAGTAATGACGATTTTGCAATTAATATAGCCGTCATGGCAATATAGCATGGTGTTGTGTTATTTCAGACGTCATTGCAGTGTAGATTAGCGTTAAATATTAAATGATTAAGTCAATAACGATAGAACATCTGCTTCGTTTCTCATTTTTTGCACTAAACCCTGTGTTAATTAAACAGCATAGAAAGGTTGAAGGTTCGATCGATAAGCGTAGAAATTGGAGAAGTCTGTTAGCGCTAGTAGGCTCTTTTAAACTGGTTAGCGAAGAGCAGAAAATATCCTGAAATTTAAGCTTCGTCTCACAAGTTGGTTTATAGGCTGTGTGGGTGCCGACGCGCCATGGTATAAAATGCATACGTTTCGGTTGACACTGCGAACTAATTCCAGGGCAGAATTGCGCTTGGACGAGTTTAGCATGCTCATCTAAAAAAATTCAGCACATTGGCGAAGCAGATGATCGGACCTGTTAGCAGGCTCATTCTTTCAGGAGAGAAGGTTGCTGTGTTTAAGAAGATCGTCACCTCCGGCTACGAAGTTCTGTACACGGGCAGCAACCACTTTCACATGTATTCTTCAATCGATCAAAGAAATGTGTCGGTTCAACAAACTGTTCACCGTGTGGTATAACGGAGATGAATAACTATAATAATTACTCTTAGAGAAAATTGGTAGTGAAGGGTAACGTTTAGATAAACAGATGGAAGATAGCTCAGGACCGACGAACTTGGTGAGAACTTGTCGTGTTCGTTTTGAATTTAAAGTTGCTTGCGGAAAAGAACCTGTATAACTTCGGATGATTAAAGATGTTATGACATTATAAATAAAAAGGAATCAAAGCATATAAGTTCATTGGTTATTGGCGAAGCTAGAAAACTTCAGAAGAAATTACATTATATAATTAAACAGATATTTTTACTACGACTACGAAATAAATAAGTAGAAAATACGAGCTAAGACAACATAAAGTACAACATAAATATACGACATGGCGACCGTGACAGTACACGAAGAGGAAGGATTTATTGTTTTTTTCTCATTGTTGAGATTGTGAAAAATGTTATATATGAATAATGATTCAAAGCGATGACCGAAAGGTTCTCAGTAAGTTTGCCAGAATATTTGTGACTACAAAGATATATGGCAAACTTGAGGGGGGCTGTGGTATAACGGAGATGAATAACTATAATAATTACTCTTAGAGAAAATTGGTAGTTAAGGGTAACGTTTACATAAACAGATGAAAGATAGCTCAGGACCGACGAACATGGTGAGACCTTGTCGTGTTCGTTTTGAATTAAAAGTTGCTTGCGGAAAAGAACCTGCATAACTTCGGATGATTAAAGATGTTATGACATTATAAATAAAAAGGAATCAAAGCATATAAGTTCATTGGTTATTGGCGAAGCTAGAAAACTTCAGAAGAAATTACATTAAATAATTAAACAGATATTTTTACTACGACTACGAAATAAATAAGTAGAAAATACGAGCTAAGACAACATAAAGCACAACATAAATATACGACAACCGGTGACAATACTTTATTAATGATTTTACTGATATTTTAGAACAGCACACACCTTTCTTTACCCCGGTAGACAACGAGGGGTCTAAGGAGGCTAACGGAGTAGATTGCTAGGTAGTGTTTCTCGAGCGACTCGCAAATATAAGCTAGATGGCAGATACTGCCGAGTGTTACGCGTTATTAAAGTCGCTGAAACATACGGAAGTAAGTCGTGGTATGAAGTACATCACATGCTGTGATTCCTCAGCTGTATTCAGGTAATAGGCAACATGTTCCCAAGTAGACCGTTTGGTCCAAGACATACAGGAAGCTCTCCGGCCCCTCCAATCTTGGGAAAGGAGGTTTTAGTTTACCGGGCCATGTAATTGTCAGGGGGGAACTAGGCAGCCCATAAAGCTGCCTGGGTCAGAATCGACTAAGTTCCTGTCCAAAAGTCAGGCTTTTCCTTGTTTGGAGAAAAGAATTGTCTTTAATGTCTGGCAGAGACAGTGGCTGGAAGTCGAGCATATTAAGCTCCGGCTGGTCAAACCGACCGTGTAGCAGTTCCTTCCAGTGTTCGAGAAGGGACGAGGCACTTCAAATTCCAAATTCTCCTCCATACAAGGGACTGTCCTTTGTCGCATTGTTTACTTCTCTACCGGGAGGACCCACCGGAAAGTGATGCTTGTGCTATATCTTTGGTGGTGCATCACATTTTAACTGATTCTGTTTTATTTCGATATTTAAGGAAAGACGTTGGCCTAGCTACCGTCTATTCAACAAATATTCTGTTCAACTACAAAATTGTTGTTGACTATTCGCATCATGTTAAATCTTCTCTGAGAATCTACAGATCTCATAGAGTATAGCTCACCAGGTGTAGAGACTGAATACGCGCTGATAGATGGCGACAGGATAATATAGCATCTATTTGTTACTGTTTCAGTCATATATTAATTTTATGCTCAGTTGCAATTAAAATTAAGCGAAGATATTCACCTCAAACTTTACGGCAGATCCTAAGCTTTCAAATTATAAAAAGCTCTACAAAATCTTTTCATACGTTAGGCCAGATTATGGGTAAACGATTATGTTCAGAAGACTTGTAAAATATTCGACGGTATTGTGAATAAAGCGTTCCTAATGGAAGATACTGAAATGTTTCCCGATCCCGGTAATCATATTTCCATCATGCATGGTTTTCCAGACTCGCCTCATGTACAAGATGAGTGGATACTATAGGATTGCTTCATTTATTCTCTCTCATCCTCATGCGCAACACTAATAACAAAATGTACTCAACACATCCAAGACACATATTAACAGATACAGGGAGGAAAGGAAGTGGCAGTCTACCTGAATTCCTGCTCAACTGTGACTTGTGAAGGGCGCAAATGTCGGAACACCACCACTCTTCTTGTTCTTAATTCATACCATCTCCTTTCTGTTTCATTTGTGCTTTGCATGTCTTCTCTAGAAAAGTCCTACAGATCGAATAATACCACTTGATGGGTGGTCACCCTCTTCTACGATACCCACCCCTCGGATTACTACTCATTCCCCGCTCTTAACCGTATTTTATATCCACCCTAGCTAACTGGTGCTTGCAGTTTTATTTCGGTCCTTATTTACATTTTAGCGTCTTGTCTATCCGGATTTGTTTTCTTTCTATTTTACGTTGGCTGTATCTAGATACCCAACATACTTCTCTCCGATTTTGTTTTACAAATTAAAAATATAAAAAAAAAAAAAAAAAAAAAAAAAATATCAGTTGCAGATGTGAGAACAGACGCAACACACAAACATCCACTACTTCTCTCTCAAATGAAACCTACTACTCATGTATTCCCTGTTCTTCAACTAACCCTGATTTAAGATGGAAATCATTTATCTAAAATACACGTTATATTCAGCTGCATTACCATTAATTCCACCCATGCACAAACCCTCGGAACTTGAGTGCAGCGTGCCTCTACGCACTGGTAGCTGTCTTGGTGTAAAATGGAATGAATATTAGTCCGCGAAATGAGTCGCAGTTAATTTAGGACGCGTCATTTGGTATGTATACCGCGTGACCTCCGCCAGGCCCTGTTGAATTTCATCCAGCGCAGCACATTTAGCTGTTGTAAGACGGGCTATAAAATCCCTCACTCTTGCTGCTATCTCGAGCCGGGTTCGTCTCATCCGCCGCTCTCGCAATCTCGCCAGATATCGGCCACTGTAATTCCACCGGCAGCCGTGGCCTTATTTAACGTAAAGAGCGACGAGCCGTAACGGCGGCTGCTGCAGCGATAGTGCCGTTCCTTCAACTGCGTCATCTTTGTACCGTCAGCTCCGATGTATCTTGAGACAGTCTGATAGCAGTTTTCTCAATTATATGCTTCGTACCTACCACTCACTCAACAGACCTTTTATCCAGTCACTAAGAAATATGACAATTTTCGTTATTTGTTGGCCTACTTAGTTTTTAATAGCCTTTCTCTTTGGCCATTTCCAAACTTCCAAGATTTTGTTTTTACGAAGTCCTGTTCTCCACCTTTACTCCTTCAGAAAATCTGAGATCACTATTTCACGCATACTTAAATTTATCTTTAAATTTTGCTACCGTATTTTCTTTGCCTTAAGTCCATTTTGGTTTTAGTTAGAGCATTTCTTCTATTATTACTTCATAAATTTCCAGTGCACTGAATAAAACATGTTCTGTTGTCTAAATTCCATTCTTTAAATCGGCTGTTTCGTCAATATTGAAAAGTTAACTGAGTCTACAACCGGAAGGATGGTTGGTTCCTCCAGTGCGTCCTAAATGTGACGGCCGTTCCTTTGCCTCCAGGACCTGCTGTTTAACGTGAAACAATCCCAGTGTATTTGACACGCACAAAGCAATTTTGTCAGATCATGATAGAGACCTGAAAAATTATTGTCAAAAATAAGAATCCAACAGGGAAAAGAGGGCAAACTACGACTAAGCTGTTCGGTAGATCTTAAAATTTTCTGCATGTCCGAATTTTTCTTTCAGTTCCCAAATAGCTTCTTATCCGTAGACGCGGTTCTCCACTTTGTGTGGCTACTCCCCATTACACGCTTGTGAACTGAAACGAAATGGTCATTCCGCAGTTTCTTTTCTATTATTCTACGTATTACCCCCATTTATAATTTTCCACCGTTTGTTATTGAAGTGACGTATCAGTCAATACTTTTTCCGCCAATGTCAAGATGATTTTATATTAATCTGTCGGTATCCCTCCTACGTCGTACCAGCTTTATACTATTTCTCCAGACCTTACGTAATTCGGAAACAATGTTTTTTACTGGAAATCTGTAAACTATAGAGTTTTTTTTTTTTAAATGGCTAATAATACTCCCATTGAATGAATTCAGGAAATTCGCGGCTTATAAATAATGTATTTAGCAGTGAATACTGTATACTGACGATGAGCAGACCTGCAGCAAAACTGATTGCTGTGATGTCTTCGTGCTGGCGATCAAGGAGAAAGACGGTACACATTTAGTGCTATTTCCTCTTTGAATGCCAAGTAGAAAACAGCAAGGTTATGGTTACTTGGTTTCTAAGGAAGTTTCAAAAAAAACGTTATGATACAAGAACTACTGCAAAAACTATAAAACAATGGATATTGTGTTGGATAAATAAAGACAGTAAGTAATAGGCGATGGTCAAGTTCAGTCTCCAGCTAACATTGTAACTGCATCGAGCCTTCCGAAACTTTATTTTATATAGGGTGAGTCATAAAATTCTTTCCAATTTCATAAGGTCGTGGTGCGAACACGGGTGGGGAGAGAAGGGTGTGGATAGCGTCGTTAGACGCGCCTTGACTTGCAATCTTCAGTGTGAGCATTGGCTTGGTCGGGACAACATCGAACGTTCATAGTGGAAGAGTACATTCAAAATGGCGGGTCCGTGATCAAAACACAATGTGCGTTTCGTGTACATTCTGCTTGTGGTCGTCATGATCCCATTCCCACGGCACCGACAATTAGGCATTGGGTATCTAATTTTAGAGAGACATCTTCGGCGTTAAAAAGAAAACCATCAGGCCGAATTAGGACGTCAACGTCAGCGGAAAATGTGGATAGAGCGAGGATTTCAATTCAACCATCTCCCGAGCGTTGTATTCGTAAACACGCCGTTGCACTTGGTTTATCTGCCAGTAGTGTCAGAAGAATTCTCCATAGAGATCTTAAATTGCACCCATACAAGATGCAGATAGTGCAAGAGTTAAGTGAAAGAGGCTTAGACACACGAACAAAATTGTGGCGCGACATTTTTCAGAATATCCCTCGTACTGCTGTTTTGATCTGTAGTGACGAGGCCCGTTTTCACCTTGCCGGAACTGTAAATAAACAAAATTTCCGATACTGGGCTCAGGATAAGCCTCGGAACCTTCACAAACGACCACTCCACAGCCTAGGGATGATCGATATTCATCGATGGTGAATAAACATCGATTTTTAGCTCGAAAACATCGATGTTTTGACATCGATGTTTTGACTTCGATAACATCGACACATCGATGTTATGAAAATAAAATATCGAAACGTCAATAGGGTCATCTAGCTAGATGACTATCAAGTTCAACTATTTTTCACTAGATTACAATGATCAACGTAACCGGAGTAGGCCGTACGAATAATTACATCTTTGCATTTTCTAAGGGATTAAAAAAAAAATACTGTCAACTTCAACGCTCGCGTGTGTGTTGTGAGTGAACTTGTGTAGCGAAGTGAATTTAATTTGCTATTGATATTGTTAATAACGAAATAACAGGTATGGTAAATCTTTATTCTGTATTGTATTATTATTTCTTTGACCAATAGTTTTACGGTAATAGAATCCAACAATGTAGGTACCATGAGTTTTGTTCACTGTATTATTTCCTACTTTTTAGGTTATTTTTTGTAAAAAGTGGATACATTGCAGGAGATTAAATATTACCTGGATGCTGCTTTTGTTTTGCATTGAAGAGAGTGTTAAGTATTCTTTTTTCGGTGTCGGTTGGCTTTGCATGCAGGTGAGTGAATTACTAAATGCTTAATGCTTTTTGTATTGCATGGTGGGCCAATTACGGAGGGATTACGTAGTGTTAGGAATGAGCGATAACAATAGATATTGGCGAAATATTGTATTGTATTTTCAATAACAATAAACACATTTAATAATAGAATAGACAGTTTTACTTCCTACCGAAACCATCGATGTTTTAGACATATCGATGTTTTTCTATCGATGTTTATCGCACATCGATACTTTTGAATCGATGTTAACATCAATGTCAACATCGATGTTTTTCTAATATCGATCATCCCTACCACAGCCCTCGAGTGACGGTGTTGCAGATTTTGGTGTCTGGCGTCCCTACTTTTTCGAAGAAGATGGTCAAGCTATAACAGTGACTTCTGCTCGGTATTGTTACAGGCTTTAAAAAAATTTAAAACCGAAATTGGACAAATTATTGCACGACAATGACAACATCTGGTTCCAACAAGATGGTGCTACGGCCCATACATCGCGTCGTTCGATAGAAATTCTGAGACAAATGATGCTTCCCAATAATCTTATCTCTTTGCGAGGTGACATTGGATGGCCCCCAGATCGCCTGATTTACCTCAAGGAAAAGGTGTTCGGGCATCGTCCCCGAACTATCGATGAACTGAAGGCTGCCATCACTGAAGAAATCAATGCTATTCCTCTGAATATGATTCGCAAAGTCATGGACAGCTTCCAGGATAGACTCCGTTAGTGTTTGGACGATGGAGGGAGACGTTTACAAGATATTATTTTCAAAAACAAGTAAATTAAAATTGCATTCTTTGTTCTTGCAAATAAAAAAAATTCGTTGCATCTCGCTTTGTGTTTATTACATACATCTTTAAAATCGGAAAGATTTTTATGACTCACCCTGGGAGCAACGCTTACAAAACATGATTGTAGCTAAGCATTAGCCATTGGATTATGAGGTAAAGTTTTTAAGGAATGGCTACAGACTGTTGCGGTTTTCGTATAATTATGTGTGCGGGAGTTATTTTATTTTAACTGTGCACGTTTAACTATAGCTATCACCAACGGAACCGTGCTGAATGCAACTGTCACCAAGCTGGGCTATACGGTAAAGTAATGGATGACAACCGGCCCATTACTCATCTCAAGACAGCGACACGTCTCCCACAGTAGAACTCGGGTTCAGCCTTCGAAGAAATGTCATGTGCTGTCCTTAAAAGTCGATTTAATCTATCGCCAATATCAATTTCCATTGAACCAACGCTCTGGACAGGTAGTCAGCGAGTGAATCGAACGAGTTCCTTGTTTCAACTCGATGAATATTTTCTTGAAGTTCTATTCTCTTTATTCGTAAATAACTTTCGAACGTATAATTCGATTTTCATTAAAAAAAAATTGGCCTGTAAACTCATGAGACGACAGTAAAACTGGATAAAAACATTGAATGAAGGATGAAAAGAAGAGTAAGGACTAAAAAGGATACAGAAAAACACAGTTCGGGTCAGTGCCGTAGATTTTTGGGTGAATGTTGCGATATAATCATAACAAGTGTTTTGTATTAATATGTGACTAAAAAACCAATCTCATTAATACAGTGGTTACACAGAGTAGTATAACAATTACAGAATAGATAAATTACAAGTACATCGCATACATCAGAGGACTATGGTAACTAAAGTAACACATGTAGACTTCATTTTATTTTCGACGCTTTCGTGGCTCTGGACTTTTTAGGTTTCTTGGGTTCATTTTGACGCGAGCTTTCTTATAATTTGAGTTTCCTATAATTCTAAGGATATTTACGATTCATATAATATGAAACCTTGATTTTTTAAATATTTTTTTAGTAATTTTATTTAATATTGATCTTTGCTTATATTCCGACGAATATTTTTATTAATTAATAAAATGACGCCAATGCAACTGTAATTTGTAGGTTTATTGTCGTACGCGTTTCGCCTCTCCTCGAAGCATCATCAGCGACGAATCTATTTTAAAATTTACATTAAGTTTACAAACTTATTTGACATAACGCTACATTGGTAAATTTTCTTATTATTTACACTTACTATTTACATTAGTCGATTTCAGGATAGTAACCACACATCTTTGCTTTCTCTCCAAAGCATGTTTCCATTACAGCCATTTGTCTTTGCTGTTGTGTACAGGATATAAAAATTGCGTATTATACAATTCGCTTGTTTTCGGTGGCCATCTTATTTTCTTACTGTCAAAGGTGGTGATGCGCTGACGGCGCCAGATTTGAAATTGCGTGGGAGATTTTATTTCTAATTTTATGTAAGTGTGTGAGTGCATGTATTTGTTAGGTTTTACTGTAGGGTTATTGTATATTTACCAGTTTGAACAGTGTTTGGTTTGTTAAGTTTATGTGGTCATTCAGTAACTGCTTGCCATTTTTTATTGTTTTTTGTATGTGGTAGTTTTCTTGTAGAGTGTAATTGTTGATTGTGAGTATTTGCATGTCTTTGTTAATTTCTGTTGGTAAGTGATCGTTTTCTATTAGATGTTCAGCGAATGTGGAGTGGTTGCTGTACTTTAGTGCCCTCATGTGTTCTTTGTATCTGGTTTTAAACTGTCTTCTTGTCTGTCCTATGTGTATTGCATCACAATTGTGACATGTCAGTTGATATATGCCTGAGTTTTGATAGTTGTCTCTGTCTAAGAGGGTATTTAACTGTTTTTGAACCGAGTTGTCTGTTCGTAGAGCAATGTTTATGCCTTGTTTTTTAAAAATGTTTGTGATTCTGTGGGTGTATTTGTTGGAATACCATTTACTTTTATTTTCAGTGTTTATTGTGGTTTGTGAGTTGTTTTGAATTGTCTGTGTTGTGGGTGTCCTTGTCTGTTGGGTATTGGGTGGCTGAAGTTTCACTTTGGCTGCTAATAGTTGTTCGCGAACTCTTTACAATTACCCTTCAATCAACGTCCTACCTGACCGCGTTTTCGCGCTACACTAATTTATAACTTTACACAATGCTAATTCAAAACAATCGCCAACAGGTACTCGCACTAATTTGATGACGTCATAGGAAAAACCAATTGTCGCGGTTATGCTGGTGGTTCGGCTACAATACTTACTGTGAACCTTTAAAGCTTCCGCGCACTCACTAAATTCTGGTTCTTTCTCTGACGGTCGCCAACCAACACTATGTTGGTAAATGAAATGAAAATGCACCTCCTTATTTGAAACACATGCGTTTAATAGTTAATAAGATAATCTCGCTCCAACTCCCAACCTTTATGAAAGTTCGCTATCAGTACTTCGATCCTTTAAGATTACAGGTAATGTCGCCGATAAATTTAGACTGAATAACACGCACTCTTTTCATTCATACAACACCCTTACTAGTTCTCAGACAATGCCTATGGCTCACCACGAAACAATTAATATATTTTTTGCTGTGGTTTGAAGCAATCCTCCATCCCTTCCTATCCTGTGCTAAACTCTTCATTTCTACATACCCCTTACAACCCACGTCCTCTATTATCTGCTTCATATATTCTAATCTCTGTCTACCTCTACAGTTCTTACCTTCGACCGTTCCCTCCACTAACAAATTAACCAATCCAGCATGTCTCAAAATATGACCTAAAAGCCTGTCTCTTCTTCATGTAACCTTCTTCCATAAACTTCTTTTCTCACCAATCATTTCCAAAACTCGTTCATTTCTTACTTTGTCTGTCCACCTAATTTTTAGCATTCTTCTGTAGCACCACATTTCAAATGCTTCAAGTTTCTTTCTTTCCGGTATTCCTAAAGTCCATGCTTCGCTACCGTAAAGTGCTGTGCTCCAAACATAGAGTTTTAAAAAGTTCTTTCTAATTCCTAGATCAATATTTGAAACTAAAAGGTTTCTCTTTTTCATGAAGGCTCTTTTTGCTAGTGCTATTCTGCTTTTAACATCATTCCTGCTTCGGCCATCGGTTGTAATTTTACTTCCCAAGTAACAGAACTCACTCACTTCTCCTATAGCATCCGATAATATTTTTATATTTAATCTGCTACTATTGGTATCATTTCTGCTACATTTCAACACTTTTGTCTTACTTTGATTTATATTCAGTCCAAAATCTTCCTTCAGTATTTTGTTCATGCCATTCAATAACTTCTCAGCCGTCTCTGCTAACAAGACTATGTCATCAGCAAATCGTAGCATACTGATTTTTTCTCCCTGAAAACTTATGTCGCATGGAAATTTTTCTTTGACTTTCTTCATTGCTTCTTCTACATACAAGTTGAATATTAACGGGGATAGACTACAGCCTTGTCTCACACCCTTTTTAACCGATGCATGTCTATCGTGATTCTCTACTTTTATTACAGCCAGTTGATTCTTATACAGTTTATAGAGTGTTCTTCTATCTCGATACTTTATACCTGACTTCTTTAAAATTTTGAACATCTTGTCCCACCTAACATTATCAAAAGCTTTTTCTAAATCAACAAATGCCATAAAAGTATCTTTGTTTTTCTTGATCTGCCCTTCAAGTATTAATCTTAAAGACATAATTGCTTCCCTTGTACCGCGATTTTTCCTAAACCCAAACTGATATTCACCTACTATCTCTTCTACTACCCTTTCCATCCTTCTGTATATTATTCTGGTCAGTAATTTTGAAGCATGTGATGTTAGACTAATGGTGCGATAAATCTCACATTTGTCGGCTTGTGCTTTCTTTGGAAGTGTGAAGATGATATTTTTATTAAAATCAGTTGGAATTTCTCCTGTTTCATAACTTTTTGATATCAGCTTGAATAATCTTTCGATTCCTTCCTCTCCTAGAGATTTAAGAAGTTCTGCAGGGATCTCATCAATTCCAACTACCTTATTTGCTTTCAAGTCATTCAGAGCTTTAATAAATTCTGTTCTCAAAACAGGATCTCCTAAGTCATTAATGTCGACATCGCCTTCCTTTTCCAATACACTATTGTTCAAGTCGTCCCCATCATACAGTTTCTCATGTATTCCTTCCATCGGTTAGCTCTATCTTCTGAGCTTAAAAGAGGTTTCCCATCGGCAGCTTTAATGTTCATACTTTTCTTCATTTTCCAAAATTCTGTTTGATCTTTCTATATGCAACATCTACTTTTCCTACGACCATTTCCTTTTCTACTTCTTCACACTTTTCTTGTAGCCATTTTTCTTTTGATATTTTGCATTTCCTATTTATTTGATTTCTAAATTGCCTGTACTGCTCTCTTCCTGCTTCATCTTGAGCATTTTTGTACCTTCTCCTCTGATCCATCAGCCCCAAAATTTCTTCTGTGATCCAAGGTTTTCGGGCAGCTTGTTCCCTAAAGCCTAATGTTTCTTTGCCAGCTTTCATTATTTCGGTCTTTAATGTATTCCATTCGTCCTCGGTTGAGCTCCTTTCACAGTTACTTCTTAGACCTAAGTCTGCCATTTCTGCAAATTTTACAATTAATATAAAATTCTGAAAATACTTTCTTCGTTAGTAATGTTCCTTCATATCACCAAAGAAATCACCTTCTACAAAATTAATTCTTTATCATAATGACTGAGCGCGAACACGCGTTCTCGTCGACTCAACTGATTGTTCACTTTCACGACGGACTCACCTACTCCACGGCCAACGGCAGACTGCCCGCCCAGAAGCTTAGTTGCGTCTTTCTCCCAAGCGCACCATGCTTACGATTTTGGGGTTTACACCCCCCCGTTCACGGACCCGGCAGATGCTGACGTCACTAGACGACGACCAGTTTCAACCCATGCTTTAAAAGTGGGTCCTACCTCGCTAAATCCACGGACTTGGCGGATGCTGAAGTCACCAGACAACCACGCAAACCGCCAATATTTAAAACTTCTCAAATTATCTTCCAAAGTAATGAGGGAATGCCATTAACCCGTTACACAATGCTGCACGACGAACTCATACAGACATTCTCTACCAATTGTGGGATCAATCGTTACAAACGCATTATTAGCTTCGTACTTATTAGCGATTCAGATCTGACGATATTCTGTAACACAAGAAAGTTGACCAGCTATACTGAACGAGCGAATAGACGTTTTTTCGTCAAAAATTCATTTTTTTTAATATAATTTCCAAACTAATGATCTTCGCCTTATAGTAAAGACACAAAAGATTTGTTACTAACTTTTGGCTGGACTCGTTAGAAAGAGTGACGAGCTGACAGCTGAATAAATTTGAATAGCAGTGGACCCCTTGCAAAAGCTCTGTAGTGCTCTGAGGTCACTAGATCATGGAACACAACTAAAAGATGTGTTCGTGGATCGATTATCCATTACAGTTACTGAGACAATTCATTAAACACAAGGCCTGATCCACGAATGTTAATCTAGTGGTTATCGGCTGAGCAAACCGAAAGCTAGTGGTTGGCTTTAGCTATGTATCACTTTCCAGGGTTCAATGAATTCAAGATATTCTCATTTCTAAACCTTTTGATTTGGGTGGCACTCAAAGAATATTAATAAAAACGTTTTTGTACTTCGCATCGAAGACTGAAATCTTTAAAATAAATGAATATCTAATACGTAATGATTATAGGCCATTTCTTCTACAGTCGCTTGTTAAAATTAAATAAAATATAACAAAAAATGCAATATTTCTTTTATAGTTGGTTGATAAAATAATAAATCATTAATTAATGAAAAACGCCAATATTAAAATGCAGAATGATCATATGATGAAAAACGTCAAATGTATATGTCACTCAAAATCCAATTAATATCGGAAGTTAACGTTAGTAAAATAATTCCACGAAACTATTTATGTATCCAACAGATAGTAAGCTTCTTTTGTTTTCTAATAGAAACAAATGCTAACGTTAATAAACCTCCTTTATATTTCAGTGAAGTTCTATTTCGTCTTTGTATATCATTTATATATTTCACCTTACTCATCTTGTTTACGAGGTTATTTATGATGATTTTTCTTTAGTTCCAGACAATCTTACAAGCGATCTTGACATTCTGAAAATGGTATTTCATTTTATTAATCAGCGCTTGGTGTCTGTCAAGATGCAGAGGGCTTACAAAGCTGAAACTACGCAGTGGTGTTTTGTATCTGCAGTACAATCTATAAGGCTCACAGAAACAAATGTTGTTGACGACAAAGAAAAAGCCGCTGACGAATGGCTTCGGCCGACCAGCCGAATGCTTGCTGCTATTTGTTTGTTTGAGATTTACGAACAAACCCTTACATTCACTGCGACCGCACGTTTTGCCTGTTATGAATAAGACATATATGGCGCTACTCAGCGCCAGGGCCGGCGCTAGGAATTTCAGGCCCGGGGTAAAATGGGCGACCTTTTTTTTTAGCTCTAAAAACTAGCCGGGCAACAATAGGCAGATTCTTGGCTTCGAAGCCGGGGGCCCCTGCAGCCGGTGATCGGGCCCCCCTTCAGCCGGCGGGCCCGGGTACATTTGACCCGCTTACCCCCCCCCCCCCCCCAATGCCTGCCCTGCTCAGCGCTGGGACAGTGAGCGATGTCCATTCAGAGCTCTTAGTCAATTCACATGTTTTAATCTGTGGAACAATTACTTGTTACCAGAAAAATGGTTTCTTGGTGTAAACAACAGGTTTTTAGTGATCCAACAGGTAAACATTGAGTGGAGCTCCAGTCCTGAAGCCAGTCAACTCTTCATCATCTGAGGAATAACAAGCAGTGCAGGATTGTATCAAACCAATCTGGGTACTGATAAGTTGTTGGTGGAGCTAGTTGCAGGTGGCGGTGTCTGCTGGAGTGGCGTAGTTGGCTGGGCCACTCAGAGTGGTGTCCGGTGTCGGAGTTGTAGGCGGCGGGCAGGCACTTAGAGCTGGCTGGCGGCACTTTGTTGCCACCGCCCCCTCGCCATTAAGACCGGTGAGGGCCACTTGTGTCTGTCACAACTCGCCCCGTCTCCAGGGAGCAAGTGTGTCACACGTCCAAACAACAGTTCCACCTTATATCAAACTTTCACCTTCTTCACATGTCGCTAACTTTGTTAACTTTCGAGTGGCGTGCTCTTAACTAACGTGTAGATTTCAGAATACGCCACCAGCACAGAGTTACAGAAATTTACTACTATACCAGTCACAGTGACACATTCACAGTATAATATAATTACGTTCCTTAAAGTTAATAACCTTGTTGCTGGCCATATTCCACAGTTGGTGCATAAATGTTTTAAATTAAACACCGTCTATTGAGGAGCGTCCATAAACTACGTGACACGGTCTAGGGAAGGTGGGAGGGATTTGCTGGAAAACTACGCTAGGTTACGTGGGGGGGGGGGGGGAGAAAGGGTACTGACCCAAGGCACGCAACTTTTCATTCATATTATGAACACAAAATACTTTTTTTTTTTTTTTTTCTGCTGTCATCAGTCTTTCGACTGGCTTGATACAATCCTCCGTCCTTTCCTGTCTTGTGCTAACTTCTTCATGTCTACATATCCCTTACAACCCACGTCCTCAATTATCTGCTTCATATTTTCTAATCTCTGTCGGCCTCTCGGCCTCTACAGTTCTTACCTTCCACCGTTCCCTCCACCAGAAAATTAACCAATCCAGCATGTCTCAAAATATGACCTACCAGCCCGTCTCTTCTTTCTGTAAGCTTCTTCCACAAACTTCTTTCTTCACCCATCATTTCTTACATTGTCTGTCCACTTAATTTTCAGCATTTTTATTTAGCGCTCTAATGTGTAACGTTGTGGATTCTTCGTTATCACCTTTTCCCAATTTTAGGGGTCGGCTGCTTTTTATGAGTTTTACTCCTTATTGGTATGGTGAAATTTAGAGTTATAGTTTCACGGCTGCCAAGCATTTTATACCTTCTGCCATGCCGTACTAAGTCCTAATGAGGGAGGATAATTGCTGCCACCTGTCTGTGAAACGCGTCACTATGTTCTGTGTGTGATAAGTATGTAAGACAACAGTTTGCTGCTTGCAACCGACGAGTAAGGAAGTAAGCGGTGCGATAGAGTGAGGAAGTGAGACGTGTTTACCTGCGCGAGTGTTAGTGGCAGCGAAGCGGACTCATCTCCCGGCGACTATCAACAGTGCTAACTGCGGTCGTGTTATATTCACAGAACTTTTAGTGAATCAGCGGACAGTTATAGTATTTTTCATCTAGAGAAGACAACCTAACTGTGTTAATACATCCTTGGCTGAGCTCATCTCGTCGGACCCTTCTGCCGGAGGGCGAGAGGAAATGGCGGAAGCAAGTGATGGAATCGACCCGAGAAAAGAAGAGGCGTATACCGTGTACCAGAGTGACCAAGAGATGATGGAGACAGCGAGGAAGACAAAGGAGGCAACCTAAACGACACCGACGAAGAAGAAAAGTACAATCTGAGGAAGAAACGTAAAGCTGCAGACAGGAGAAACGTCACGAAAGAGAAAATTGAAGAACCGATGATCACTGAGTCGATTCCTAGCAGAGGTAAGGAGGTAGCGTGCAGCCTAGCGACCCCACCTCAAACAATTCCCAGTAGAGCGTCAGGAGATGGAGGCCATCAGTTTGAACACCTTATGTAACCATCTGACAACTAGTCAGGCAAGCCAAGTAAGAGAAGAAGCAGTCAAGCGGAATCCCCCCGCGACGGCAATGCGGAAGAGGCTTTATAATGACCATGCAGAGGGTCCATATATGGTTATAATCGAGAACGCATCAGACAGTGCTTCTCTACACCCAATTCAGCTGGGGAAAATTTTTTATAACAAGGTCACTGGGCTGAAACGACTCAATCAACTTGGGAAAAACAGAATGTCTATGGAATTTTTGAATGCCAACACTGCTAATGGCTTCGTTGAAAACAAGATGTTTCTTCAATCCTTGGGTCTGCAGGCTTATATACCGGCTAACCGAGTAGAACGGAAAGGGATAATCAAGTTTGTGCCTACGGACCTAGCAGAAGAAGAGTTAAGGATTAACGCTGTTTCGTCGGCACCGATTATCGATGTACGGCGATTTACCAAGAAAGTATTCAATGACGGCAAGGTGGAAACAGTTCCCCTGCAAACTGTGCTCATAACGTTTGATAGCCAATTCCTGCCAGAGGAAATCGAGATCTTCTACCTGAGATTCAAGGTGGCTCCCTACATATTTCCAGTAACGCAGTGCTTCAAATGCTATAGATTTGGTCATACGGCCAAATTCTGTAAAGGAAAAGAAAGATGTATGAAGTGTGGTGAAGAACACAACATATCCAGCTGCTCAAATGAGGTCCAAAAATGCGTAAACTGTGGAGGTGACCACAAAGCGAACGATAGGAAATGCCCCGAACGGAAGCGACAAGAAGAGGACAAAGCAAAATTGGCGACGGAAAACAAGAGGAGTATACAACAAAGTTACCAATACAAGGCAGCAGAATTCCACCTATACAGAGTAAAAGGTACAGCGCGGTGACGATGCCACAGGGAATGAAGCAAATCAGGGAGCACTGCCAAAGTACCGTCAGTACTCCCAAGGAATCTATAGCCCCCCAAACCGAAGAGGTAACCAGCAAAGAACAAACTAGTAGAGAGGCAGGAGAAGACATGGTTAATATAATAGTCAAAATAGTGGTCAAACTGCTGGCACAACAGATGAAAGGCAAGCTGGCAGCCACCACAGTGAAGAAAATTCAGGACGAAGCGTGTCGACAAGTGCTTCAAGAAATTAAAGAAATGGGGCCAAGTGGAACCACACCGGAGGCTGCAAATCTGTTAATTAAAAATGGCTAGAAGGACTAAATTGACAGTGTTACAGTGGAACGCACGTAGCCTATTACCAAAATGGGACGAATTTCAAAGAACCATAACAGAACATAAGGCCGACCTAGTCCTTATATCGGAAACATGGCTGCGCAGCTCGTCGAACATAAACATCAAGAATTTTAGTGTGTTTCGGAAAGACAGAGATGATGGGCACGGGGGAGTTGCCATCTTGGTGAGAAGCCACATTAATTGCTCCGTGCGCAGATTAGCGGCGCCAACTGCCAATGTAGAAATGCTCTCTGTCGATCTCTCGTACGATGGTCCTATCAAAGCGGCCACCGTCATATATAAACCACCTCAAGTCAACCTAAAGGAAGAAGATTGGTCGGCTGTATTCCATCAGCTGCCGGCAAATAGTGTGGTTGGAGGCGACTTCAACGCTCACCATTCGTTATGGCAAGATAGTTATGTAGACACGCAGGGAATCGAGCTCGCCCATGCCATATCAGCCTCTTTCATTTGCCGTTCTTAATAACAAACACGGAACTAGACTTGGTGCTCCTAGTCAGAGAAATTCTTCTCCAGATATTACTCTCATATCGATGAACCTAATGCATAGAGCGAAATGGGATCTGCTACCAGAGACTATCGGAAGTGATCACTGCGTCCTCAAATTATCATTAGATTGGAATCTCCCATCGTCCGCCGGCACTCAAGCAGACGGTGGTTGTGTAACAGGGCTAACTGGGCTCGCTACGAAGGAAAGATCAGCACGCTGTTGGAGCAGTGGGAAGGTGCAACCGACGATATACATGTCGGTACAACGAATTTCAAAGAATAGTGGAGGCTGCTGCAGAAGAGGCTATACCAGAGGTTAAAACTCACACTAGAAGAGAGCTCACTAGAAAACCTTGGTGAACAGTGACTGCTCACGAGCTGTCGCCAGGCGGCGCATGGCTACCAGAACATATTTTGCACGCCGCCACTCAGGAGAATTTGGTAGAACTCAAGAAAAGAACGGCTGAAGCACGAGATACCATTAGAAAGGCCAAACGAGAAGGCTGGAAGAGTTTTTGCTCCAATTTAAAATATGGTGTGACGACCCAAGAGACTTGGCGGAAACTGAAGTGGTTTAAGGGTGAGAGGCCGGCTACCAGTTGGATATCGTCAGACAGACAAGCAGCAGAGGAGTTCCTAGCCTCGTTCACTCCTCCATATGTACCAAAACAGGAGGAATATCACAAGAGTAGGGAAGTAGACGACGTCCCAACAGGATCGACGGAACCCTGTTTTCACCTATCAGAACTATTGCACGCCCTACGGAAGAAAGATACTGCTCCGGGGATGGACGCCATTACCTACACAATGATCGACAAACTTCCTCTTAAAGCGAAGGAAGCCATGCTGGATCTCTACAATACTATGATTGACCTCTCCTATATTCCTGACCAGTGGCGGGAGGTAATCGTTATTCCCGTGTGTAAACCCCACAGGAAGAAGAACATCATCTCGTCATATCGCCCCATTTCTCTCCTGCCGTGCCCGACAAAACTGATGAGTGCAATGATCAAAAACAGGATCGAGTGGCACCTGGAGCATCATAGGTTACTTGATACGAGAACTATGGGCTTTCGAAAACGCTTCAGCACCTTAGACAATATCAGCACGCTGGTGACAGATATTCAGCTGTCATTCACAAGAAGAAACTATTTAGTGGCTGCTTTCCTGGATATTAAGGATGCTTATAACAATGTGCAGATAGATATACTTGTGGGCATTATGAAAAAGATGGGCATACCTAGCAAGTTATGCTCATGGTGTGGCCGATACCTCGCCCGAAGAGTGAATTCAGTGTTTACAGCGGAGGGAGACAGAATCAGTCGGCTAGTCTTCCAAGGTTTACCGCAGGGCGATCCAATGAGCCCCTTACTATTCAATATCTACATGGCAGACCTATGTAACATCCTAAAGGGCCTAGTATCCTTCCTCCAATATGCGGATGATTTTGTTGTATATATATCTCACCCGGACATAGAAACGGCCCGCAGAATACTAGAGGAGCAATTGAAGCTGATACAAAAGAGATTGCTGGACAAAGGGCTAGAAATATCAATCGAAAAAAGCAAAATTTGTGTGTTTACGCAAAGACAGCTACAAGGAAAAGACTGTGCAATTACACTAAATGGACACACACTGGAGTTAGTTAAAGAGATCAAATTCCTGGGAATGTGGTTAGATTCAAAATTAACATGGAGAAAGCATATCATGGAACTGCAGCAATCATGTATGCAACGCCTGAACTGTTTCAAAGCCCTCGCCGCCCCGACCTGGGGTGCGGACCCTCGACTACTCCGGCATGTATTCTGCTCTCTACTGAGGAGCCGAATGGAATACGGGGGGTTCCTGTATCAAACTGCCGCCAAGTCTCTTCTAACAAAATTGGACTGCATTCAATCAGCAGCTCTGCGAGTAATCGGAGGCTTTGTGAAATCCACCCCCATCGCCGTGATGGAGGCAGAATTAGCCATTCCACCGTTGAGTACAAGAAGAAGTAAATTGGGGTTGAACTTCTGGCTAAAGGTGTGGTCCATGAAGTCACATCCCCTACAGAGGAAGGTGCAGCTCCTTGCCCATGAAAGTTCAGCCAAATCACGTCAACAACAGAAAAAACCCAGCCTGATACAGTATTTTCAGACAACGGCCCTGTGGAATATACACAGACAAGAGATCAACGAGATGTTCAGCGAAGAAGATACGTGGCAAAGGGCGGAGATCTCGTCGCGAATCCACCTGTCCTTGATCAAGGGCTCGGTAGACAAAAAAACCACCCTTCAGTTAGAATTGAAGCAATGGGCATTAGAAACCTTGAACACACGATGGAAGGAATGGCGGAAAGTATTTACCGATGGATCAAGGGTAATGCAATCCACCAGCGCGGCTGCTTGGGTCGATGCAGACTGTGGCGTTTATGAAGCTTGTAGATTGCCGGCAGAATTCTCAATCTTCTCATCCGAGATGTACGCAATCCTGAGGGCCATACAATATATACAACGGTCAGTACAGACAAAAGCAGTGATATGTTCGGATTCCCAAAGTGCCTTACAGGCTATCATAGGCATTCCTAAAGGCCAGTGCAGAAACTACCTGACATATGAAGTTGGCAGAGAACTTGGAAAGCCATACACAGAGGCATAGAAGTGTGCCTACAATGGATCCCGGGTCACGTGGGAGTGACAGGGAACGAGCTAGCGGACAAAATAGCTCGACGACATCTCCAGGTTCCCGATACTGAGAACATACCAGTGCCTTATACCGATTTCAGAACGATCGCTCAGCAAGAGCTCTCAACGCATGGGAAAGAAAGTGGAACGAAAAGGCCCAAGGGAAAGGGCTATGGTACCGCGCCATCGCCAGTAAAGTTACGATGAAACCATGGTTCCAGGAAGTGGATCTGCATAGAAAGGCAATCACGCTGATTAGTAGATTAAGAACGGGGCACACCTGGCTTAAATGATAAAAAATTTCTAATGAAGGTCTCGGATTCTCCGAACTGCGAATCCTGTGACGAAGTGGAGGACATCTACCACTTCCTTCTAAGATGTAGGCGCCACCGAGAATTAGAAGAACCTTATTAAAAGACGCTCTTCACATAGAAAACATCGCAGATGTGATCATAACTCTCGCCGCGCCCAACAAGAAAGCGATTAGCTTAATCTACATGTATGTGGCGAAAACTAAAGGCATAATATAAATACAAGAGCACCATTACTCCATGTAACTGGCTAAATTAGCCTAAGGCTAAAGCCAAAAAAAAAAAAAAAAAAAAAAAAAAAAAAAAAAAAAAAAATGTAAGACAACAAGCAGATGCTGGGTTTCTGCATAAAGGCTTTGTCTTAGCTTTAAACCGTTTGTAAACAAGCTTGTTTCTTACATGGTGACCGTGACAGGACTGGGATATTTATCCCTTACAAGTATTATTATTATTATTATTATTGAAATGTAGTTTATGAGGCGAATTTGACGACCGTCCAGCACTTACCTAGCTGGTTGTGGGAAACTGCTTAAAAATCTCAGTCAGGACGGCCGGTACGTATACTGGTGCCTGGACTCGTGCCCGGTCCGTCATACCTCCCGATACAGCGTGCAGCGTCCAGGCGCTCTGAGCCACACTGCAGGAGTCTAACATTGTGGCTGTCTGCTCTAAATTAATATTTATCGTTACTTAAAAATATTAATTATGCACATCAGATTGAATTTATTAGAAAAAAGAAGGTTTCTGCATAATATGAATAATCACAATTTTTTGATTCATCTACATCTACATATATACTCTGCAATTCACAAAATTGTGGGTGGCAGAGGTGCTCAGCACCAAAGCTAATCTCTTTGCTGTGCATTCCAATCCCTAATGGTACGAGGGAAAAAAATTCATATAAGAATCAGTCCGGC
>JARYHS010013631.1:52941757-53009683 GCA_031002005.1 Vandiemenella viatica | reverse complement strand
GACAGACAAGAAGACAGTTAAAACCAGATACAAAGAACACATGAGGGCACTAAAGTACAGCAACCACTCCACATTCGCTGAACATCTAATAGAAAACGATCACTTACCAACAGACATTAACAAAGACATGCAAATACTCACAATCAACAATTACAGACACAATACCCTCACTCTAAAAGAAAACTACCACATACAAAAAACAATAAAAAATGGCAAGCAGGTACTGAATGACCACATAAACTTAACAAACCAAACACTGTTCAAACTGGTAAACATACAATAACCCTACAGTAAAACCTAACAAATACATGCACTCACACACTTACATAAAATTAGAAATAAAATCTCCCACGCAATTTCAAATCTGGCGCCGTCAGCGCATCACCACCTTTGACAGTAAGAAAATAAGATGGCCACCGAAAACAAGCGAATTGTATAATACGCAATGTTTATATCCTGTACACAACAGCAAAGACAAATGGCTGTAATGGAAACATGCTTTGGAGAGAAATCTAAGATGTGTGGTTACTATCCTGAAATCCACTAATGTAAATAGTAAGTCATCAGAATGGATAGAAACATTCTACGAGTCGGAGCGTGGAATGTTAGAAGTCTGAATAGGGCAGGTAGGTTAGAAAACTTAAAAAGGGAAATGGAACAACTTAAGTTAGATGTTGTTGGGATTAGTGAGATTAAATGGAAGGACGCACAGGATTTCTGGTCTGGGGAACACAGGATAATTAGCACACAAGCTGTCAATGGAGTCACTGGTGTAGGATTTGTAATGAACAAGAAAGTAGGGAAACGGGTGAGTTATTATGAACAGTTTAGTGACAGGATTATTTTGATGAGGTTAGAAACTAAGCCCGTCCCAACCACATTAGTACAAGTATATATGCCAACGTCACAGAAAGATGACGAAGAAATAGAACAAATATACGCTGAAATTGAAGAATTAATCCAATATGTGAAAGGGGAGGAAAATCTAGTAATTATGGGTGATTGGAATGCAATAGTGGGAGAAGGAAAAGAGGGGAATACTGTAGGAAGTTTTGGTCTAGGAGAAAGAAATGACCGAGGAAGCAGCTTGCTAGAATTTTGTGAAAGATATAAGCTAGTAGTGGCGAACACACTGTTTAAGAACCATGCAAGAAGAATATACACCTGGAAACGTCCTGGGGATACAGGCAGATATCAGCTAGATTATATCATGGTCAAACAGAGATTCAGGAATCAAGTTCTAGACTGTAAAGCGTACCCAGGAGCAGACATAGACTCGGCCCATAATTTGATAGTAATGAAGTGCAGGCTGAAATTCAAGCGAATAAGGAAGCAGTATAAGCAGAACAGACTGGAAGTGAATAAACTGAAACAATCTAGCACAAGAGAAAAATTTGCAGAAATGGTACACTTATGTCTAAGAATTAACTGTGAAAAGAGCTCAACCGAGGACGAATGGAATGCATTAAAGACCGAAATAATGAAAGCTGGTAAAGAAACATTAGGCTTTAGGGAACAAGCTGCCCGAAAACCTTGGATCACAGAAGAAATTTTGGAGCTGATGGATCAGAGAAGAAGGTACAAACATGCTAAGGATGAAGCAGGAATAGAGCAGTACAGGCAGTTTAGAAATCAAATAAATAGGAAATGCAAAATAGCAAAAGAAAAATGGCTACAAGAAAAGTGTGAAGAAGTAGAAAAGGAAATGGTCGTAGGAAAAGTAGATGTTGCATATAGAAAGATCAAACAGAATTTTGGAGAAATGAAGAAAAGAGGTATGAACATTAAAACTGCCGATGGCAAACCTCTTTTAAGCTCAGAAGATAGAGCTAACCGATGGAAGGAATACATTGAGAAACTGTATGATGGGGACGACTTGAACAATAGTGTATTGGAAAAGGAAGGCGATGTCGACATTGATGACTTAGGAGATCCTGTTTTGAGGACAGAATTTAATAAAGCTCTGAATGACTTGAAAGCAAATAAGGCATTTGGAATTGATGAGATCCCTGCAGAACTTCTTAAATCTCTAGGAGAGGAAGGAATCGAAAGATTATTCAAGCTGATATCAAAAAGTTATGAGACAGGAGAAATTCCAACTGATTTAAAAAAAATATCATCTTCACACTTCCAAAGAAAGCACAAGCCGACAAATGTGAGAATTATCGCACCATTAGTCTAACATCACATGCTTCAAAATTACTGACCAGAATAATATACAGAAGGATGGAAAGGGTAGTAGAAGAGATAGTAGGTGAAGATCAGTTTGGGTTTAGGAAAAATCGCGGTACAAGGGAAGCAATTCTGTCTTTAAGATTAATACTTGAAGGGCGGATGAAGAAAAACAAAGATACTTTTATGGCATTTGTTGATTTAGAAAAAGCTTTTGATAATGTTAGGTGGGACAAGATGTTCAAAATTTTAAAGAAGTCAGGTCTAAAGTATCGAGATAGAAGAATACTCTATAAACTATATAAGAATCAAGTGGCGGTAATAAAAGTAGAGAATCACGAGAGACATGCGTCAGTTAAAAAGGGTGTGAGACAAGGTTGTAGTCTATCCCCATTAATATTCAACTTGTATGTAGAAGAAGCAATGAAGAAAGTTAAAGAAAAATTTCCATGTGGCATAAGTTTTCAGGGAGAAAAAATCAGTATGCTACGATTTGCTGATGACATTGTGTTGTTAGCAGAAAGGGCTGAGGATATTGAGAAGTTATTGAATGGCATGAACAAAATACTGAAGGAAGATTTTGGACTGAATATAAATCAAAGTAAAACAAAAGTGATGAAATGTAGCAGAAATGATACCAATAGTAGATTAAATATAAAAATAGGATCTGATGCAATAGGAGAAGTGAGTGAGTTCTGTTACTTGGGAAGCAAAATTACAACCGATGGCCGAAGTAGGAATGATGTTAAAAGCAGAATAGCACTAGCAAGAAGAGCCTTCATGAAAAAGAGAAACCTTTTAGTATCAAATATTGATCTAGGAATTAGAAAGAACTTTTTAAAACTCTATGTGTGGAGCACAGCACTTTACGGTAGCGAAACATGGACTTTAGGAATACCAGAAAGAAAGAAAATTGAAGCATTTGAAATGTGGTGCTACAGAAGAATGCTGAAAATTAGGTGGACAGACAGAGTAAGAAATGAACGAGTTTTGGAAATGATTGGTGAGAAAAGAAGTTTATGGAAGAAGCTTACAGGAAGAAGAGACAGGCTGGTAGGTCATATTTTGAGACATGCTGGATTGGTTAATTTGTTAGTGGAGGGAACAGTTGAAGGTAAGAATTGTAGAGGTAGACAGAGATTAGAATATATGAAGCAGATAATTGAGGACGTGAGTTGTAAGGGGTATGTAGAAATGAAGAGGTTAGCACAGGATAGGAAGGGATGGAGGATTGCATCAAACCAGTCTAAAGACTGACGACAGCAAAAAAAAAAAAGAAAAAAAAAAAAAGAAATAGTAAGTGTAAATAATAAGAAAATGTACCAATGTAGCGTTATGTCAAATAAGTTTGTAAACTTAATATAAATTTTAAAATAGATTCGTCGCTGATGATGCCTCGAGGAGAGGCGAAACGCGTACGACAATAAACCTACAAATTACAATTGCATTGGCGTCATTTTATTAATTAATAAAAATATTCGTCGGAATATAAGCAAAGATCAAAATTACTAAAAAAATATTTAAAAAATCAAGGTGTCATCTTATATGAATCGTAAATATCCTTAGAATTATAGGAAACTCAAATTATAAGAAAGCTCGCGTCAAAATGAACCCAAGAAACCTAAAAAGTCCAGAGCCACGAAAGCGTCGAAAATAAAATAAAATGAAGTCTACATGTGTTACTTTAGTTACCACAGTCATCTGATATATGCGATGTACTTGTAATTTATCTATTCTGTAATTGTTATACTACTCTATGTAACCACTGTATTAATGAGATTGGTTTTTAAGTTACATATTAATACAAAACACTTGTTATGATTATATCGCAACATTCATCCAAAAATCTACGGCACTGACCCGAACTGTGTTTTTCTGTATCCTTTTTGGTCCTTCCTCTTCTTTTCATCCTTCATTCAACGTTTTTATCCAGTTGTACTGTCGACTCATGAGTTTACAGGCCAATTTTTAAATAATGAAAATCGGATTATACGTTCGAAAGTTATTTACGTATAAAGAGAATAGAACTCCAAGAAAATATTCATCAGATTGAAACAAGGAACTCGTTCGATTCATTCGCTGACTACCTGTCTAGAGCGTTGGTTCACGGGAAATTGATATTGCCGATAGATTAAATCGACTTTTAAGGACAGCACATGACATTTCATCGAAGGCTAAACCCGAGTTCTACTGTGGGAGACGTGTTGCTTTCTTGAGATGAGTAATGGGCCGGTTGTCATCCATTACTTTACCGTATAGCCCAGCTTGGTGACAGTTGCATTCAGCACGGTTCCGTTGGTGATAGCTATAGTTAAACGTGCACAGTTAAAATAAAATAACTCCCGCACAAATAATTATACGAAAACCGCAACAGACTGTAGCCATTCCTTAAAAACTTTACCTCATAATCTAATGGCTAATGCTTAGCTACAATCATGTTTTGTAAGCGTTGCTCCCAGGGTGAGTCATAAAAATCTTTCCGATTTGAAAGATGTATGTAATAAACACAAAGCGAGATGCAATGAATTTTTTTTATTTGCAAGAACAAAGAATGCAATTTTAATTTACTTGTTTTTGAAAATAATATCTTGTAAACGTCTACCTCCATCGTCCAAACACTAACGGAGTCTATCCCGGAAGTTGTCCATGACTTTGCGCATCATATTCAGAGGAATAGCATTGATTTCTTCACGACGCGATATATGGGCCGTAGCACCATCTTGTTGGAACCAGATGTTGTCATTGTCGTGCAATAGTTTGTCCAATTTCGGTTTTAAATTTTTTTAAAGCCTGTAACAATACCGAGCAGAAGTCACTGTTACAGATTGACCATCTTCTGCGAAAAAGTAGGGACGCCAGACACCAAAATCTGCAACAGCGCACCACAGTCACTCGAGGGCTGTGGAGTGGTCGTTTGTGAAGGTGCCGAGGGTTATCCTGAGCCCAGTATCGGAAATTTTGTTTATTTACAGTTCCGGCAAGGTGAAAATGGGCCTCGTCACTACAGATCAAAACAGCAGTACAAGGGATATTCTGCAACATGTCGCGCCACAATTTTGTTCGTGTGTCTAAGTCTCTTTCACTTAACTCTTGCACTATCTGCATCTTGTATGGGTGCAATTTAAGATCTCTATGGAGAATTCTTCTGACACCACTGGCAGATAAACCAAGTGCAACGGCGTGTTTACGAACAGAACGCTCGGGAGATGGTTGAATTGAAACTCTCACTCTATCCACATTTTCCGCTGACGTTGACGTCCTAATTCGGCCTGATGGTTTTCTTTTTAACGCCGAAGATGTCTCTCTAAAATTAGATACCCAATTCCTAATTGTCGGTGCCGTGGGAATGGGATCATGACGACCACAAGCAGAATGTGAACGAAACGCACGTTGTGTTTTGATCACGGATCCGCCATTTTGAATGTATTCTTCCACTACGAAAGCTCGATGTTGTCCCGACCAAGCCATTGCTCACATTGAAGATTGCAAGTCATGGCGCGTCCAACGACGCTATCCCCACCCTTCTCTCCCCACCCCTGTTCGCACCACGACCTTATGAAATCGGAAAGATTTTTATTACTCACCCTATATAGAATAAATTTTCGGAAGACTTGATGCAGTTACAATGTTAGCTGGAGACCGAACTTGACCATCGCCTATTACTAACTGTCTTTATTTATCCAACACAATATCCATTGTTTTATAGTTTTTGCAGTAGTTCTTGTATCATACCGCTTTTTGAAACTTCCTTAGAAACCAAGTAACCATAACCTTGCTGTTTTCTACTTGGCTTCAAAGAGGAAATAGCACTAAATGTGTACCGTCTTTCTCCTTGATCGCCAGCATGAAGACATCACAGCAATCAGTTTTACTGCAGGTCTGCTCATCGTCAGTATACAGTATTCACTGCTTCATACATTAATTATAAGCCGCGAATTTCCTGAATTCATTCAATGGGAGTATTATTAGCCATTAAAAAAATACTCTATAGTTTACAGATTGCAAGTAAACAAGATTGTTTCCGAATTACGCAAGCTCTGCAGAAATAGTATAAAGCTGGTAAGAGGTAGGATGGATACCGACAGATTAATATAAAATCATCTTGACATTGGCAGAAAAAGTATTGACTGATACGTCACTTCAATAACAAACGGTGTAAAATTATTAATGGGGGTAATACGTAGGATAATAGAAAATAAACTGCGGAATGACCATTTCGTTTCAGTTCACAAGCTTGTAATGGGGAGTAGCCACACAAAGTGGAGAACCGCGTCTACGGATAAGAAGCTATTTGGGAACTGAAAGAAAAATTCGGACATGCAGAAAATTTTAAGATCTACGGAACAGCTTAATCGTAGTTTGTCCTCTTTTCCATGTTGGATTCTTAATTTTTGACAAGAATTTTTCAGGTCTCTATCACGATCTGACAAAATTGCTTTGTGTGGGTGAAATACACTGGGATTGTTTCGCGTTAAGCAGCAGGTCCTGGAGGCAAAGGAACGGCCGTCACATTTAGGACGCACTGGAGGAACCAACCATACTTCCGGTTGTAGACTCAGTTAACTTTTCAATATTGACGAAACAGCCGCTTTAAAGAATGGAATTTAGACACCAGAACATGTTTTATTCAGTGCACTGGAAATTTATGAAGTAATAATAGAAGAAATGCTCTAACTAAAACCAAAATGGATGTTAACCAAAGAAGATTAGCTTTAAGTATGCGTGAAATAGTGATCTCAGATTTTCTGAAGTAGTAAAGGTGGAGAACAGGACTTCGTGAAAACAAATCTTGGAAGTTTGGAAATGGCCAAAGAGAAAGGCTATTAAAAACTAAGTAGGCCAACAAATAATGAAAATTGTCATATTTCTTAGTGACTGGTCTGTTGAGTGAGTGGAAGGTACGAAGCATATAATTGAGAAAACTGCTATCAGACTGGTACAAGATACATCGGAGCTGACGGTACAAAGATGACGCAGTTGAAGGAACGGCACTATCACTGCAGCAGCCGCCATTACGGCTCGTCGCTCTTTACGTTAAATAAGGCCACGGCTGCCGGTGGAATTACAGTGGCCGATATCTGGCGAGATTGCGAGAGCGGCGGATGAGACGAACCCGGCTCGAGATAGCAGCAAGAGTGAGGGGTTTTATAGCCCGTCTTACAACAGCTAAATGTGCTGCGCTGGATGAAATTCACCAGGGCCTGGCGGAGGTCACGCGGTATACATACCAAATGACGCGTCCTAAATCAACTGCGACTCATTTCGCGGACTAATGTTCATTCCATTTTACACCGAGACAGCTACCAGTGCGTAGAGCCACGCTGCACTCACGTTACGAGGGTTTGTGCATGGGTGGAATTAATGGTAACGCAGCTTAATATAACGTGTATTCTAGATAAATGATTTCCATCTTAAATTAGGGTTAGTTGAAGCACAGGGAATACATGAGTAGTAGGTTTCATTTGAGAGAGAAGTAGTGGATGTTTGTGTGTTGCGTCTGTTCTCACATCTGCAACTGAGAATTGTTTTTTTTTTCTTTTCATTTTAAAAAATTCGTAATTTATCGAACAAAATCGGAGAGAAGTATGTTGGGTATCTAGATACAGCCAACGTAAAATAGAAGAAAAAAACCGGATAGACAAAACGCTAAGGGCCAAAATAAAACTGCAAGCACCAGTTAGCTAGCGTGGATATAACATACGGTTAAGAGTGGGGAATGAGTAGTAATCCGAGGGGTGGGTATCGTAGAAGAGGGTGGTATTATTCGATCTGTAGGACTTTTCTAGAGAAGACATGCAAAGCACAAATGAAAAAGAAAAGAGATGGAGGGGAGGGGGTGACTTTGCCTCAGAAGGAGATGGTATGACTTAAGAACAAGAAGAGTGATGGTGTTCCGACATTTGCGCCCTTCACAAGTCACAGTTGAGCAGGAATTCAGGTAGACTGCCACTTCCTTTCCTCCCTGTATCTGTTAATATGTGTCTTGGATGTGTTGAGTACATTTTGTTATTAGTGTTGCGCATGAGGATGAGAGAAAATAAATGAAGCAATCCTATAGTATCCACTCATCTTGTACATGAGGCGAGTCTGGAAAACCATGCATGATGGAAATATGATTACCGGGATCGGGAAACATTTCAGTATCTTCCATTAGGAACGCTTTATTCACAATACCGTCGAATATTTTACAAGTCTTCTGAACATAATCGTTTACCCATAATCTGGCCTAACGGATGAAAAGATTTTGTAGAGCTTTTTATAATTTGAAAGCTTAGGATCTGCCGTAAAGTTTGAGGTGAATATCTTCGCTTAATTTTAATTGCAACTGAGCATAAAATTAATATATGACTGAAACAGTAACAAATAGATGCTATATTATCCTGTCGCCATCTATCAGCGCGTATTCAGTCTCTACAAATGGTGAGCTATACTCTATGAGATCTGTAGATTCTCAGAGAAGATTTAACATGATGCGAATAGTCAACAACAATTTTGTAGTTGAACAGAATATTTGTTGAATAGACGGTAGCTAGGCCAACGTCTTTCCTTAAATATCGAAATAAAACAGAATCAGTTAAAATGTGATGCACCACCAAAGATATAGCACAAGCATCACTTTCCGGTGGGTCCTCCCGGTAGAGAAGTAAACAATGCGACAAAGGACAGTCCCTTGTATGGAGGAGAATTTGGAATTTGAAGTGCCTCGTCCCTTCTCGCCCACTGGAAGGAACTGCTACACGGTCGGTTTGACCAGCCGGAGCTTAATATGCTCGACTTCCAGCCACTGTCTCTGCCAGACATTAAAGACAATTCTTTTCGCCAAACAAGGAAAAGCCTGACTTTTGGACAGGAACTTAGTCGATTCTGACCCAGGCAGCTTTATGGGCTGCCTAGTTCCCCCCTGACAATTACATGGCCCGGTAAACTAAAACCTCCTTTCCCAAGATTGGAGGGGCCGGAGAGCTTCCTGTATGTCTTGGACCAAACGGTCTACTTGGGAACATGTTGCCTATTACCTGAATACAGCTGAGGGAATCACAGCATGTGATGTACTTCATACCATGACTTACTTCCGTATGTTTCAGCGACTTTAATAACGCGTAACACTCGGCAGTATCTGCCATCTAGCTTATATTTGCGAGTCGCTCGAGAAACACTACCTAGCAATTTACTCCGTTAGCCTGCTTAGACCCCTCGTTGTCTACCGGGGTAAAGAAAGGTGTGTGCTGTTCTAAAATATCAGTAAAATCATTAATAAAGTATTGTCACCGGTTGTCGTATATTTATGTTGTACTTTATGTTGTCTTAGCTCGTATTTTCTACTTATTTATTTCGTAGTCGTAGTAAAAATATCTGTTTAATTATTTAATGTAATTTCTTCTGAAGTTTTCTAGCTTCGCCAATAACCAATGAACTTATATGCTTTGATTCCTTTTTATTTATAATGTCATAACATCTTTAATCAGCCGAAGTTATGCAGGTTCTTTTCCGCAAGCAACTTTTAATTCAAAACGAACACGACAAGGTCTCACCAAATTCGTCGGTCCTGAGCTATCTTTCATCTGTTTATGTAAACGTTACCCTTAACTACCAATTTTCTCTAAGAGTAATTATTATAGTTATTCATCTCCGTTATACCACAGCCCCCCTCAAGTTTGCCATATATCTTTGTAGTCACAAATATTCTGGCAAACTTACTGAGAACCTTTCGGTCATCGCTTTGAATCTTTATTCATATATAACATTTTTCACAATCTCAACAATGAGGAAAAAAACAATAAACCTTCCTCTTCGTGTACTGTCACGGTCGCCATGTCGTATATTTATGTTGTACTTTATGTTGTCTTAGCTCGTATTTTCTACTTATTTATTTCGTAGTCGTAGTAAAAATATCTGTTTAATTATATAATGTAATTTCTTCTGAAGTTTTCTAGCTTCGCCAATAACCAATGAACTTATATGCTTTGATTCCTTTTTATTTATAATGTCATAACATCTTTAATCATCCGAAGTTATACAGGTTCTTTTCCGCAAGCAACTTTAAATTCAAAACGAACACGACAAGTTCTCACCAAGTTCGTCGGTCCTGAGCTATCTTCCATCTGTTTATCTAAACGTTACCCTTCACTACCAATTTTCTCTAAGAGTAATTATTATAGTTATTCATCTCCGTTATACCACACGGTGAACAGTTTGTTGAACCGACACATTTCTTTGATCTATTGAAGAATACATGTGAAAGTGGTTGCTGCCCGTGTACAGAACTTCGTAGCCGGAGGTGACGATCTTCTTAAACACAGCAACCTTCTCTCCTGAAAGAATGAGCCTGCTAACAGGTCCGATCATCTGCTTCGCCAAATGTGCTGAATTTTTTTAGATGAGCATGCTAAACTCGTCCAAGCGCAATTCTGCCCTGGAATTAGTTCGCAGTGTCAACCGAAACGTATGCATTTTATACCATGGCGCGTCGGCACCCACACAGCCTATAAACCAACTTGTGAGACGAAGCTTAAATTTCAGGATATTTTCTGCTCTTCGCTAACCAGTTTAAAAGAGCCTACTAGCGCTAACAGACTTCTCCAATTTCTACGCTTATCGATCGAACCTTCAACCTTTCTATGCTGTTTAATTAACACAGGGTTTAGTGCAAAAAATGAGAAACGAAGCAGATGTTCTATCGTTATTGACTTAATCATTTAATATTTAACGCTAATCTACACTGCAATGACGTCTGAAATAACACAACACCATGCTATATTGCCATGACGGCTATATTAATTGCAAAATCGTCATTACTTTGTTATTCCTTCCTTAGAAAATTATCGATAAAATTATCACTCCTTCTCTTTATTTTTTCCCCCAAACAAATGGGTTGACTTAATATAGTCTTCTCGGATGACTAACCGGGTGTTTTCATACGATATTTGGCTATCGGAACCTCTGTCGCCATCTTCACCAGATGATGGGCACAGAGATTCCAATCGCCAAAATATAGCGTGAAAACATCCTGCTTACTCGGCTAGTCACCCGAGAAGAATATATTAATTCTCAACACCAAGAGAAACTTCGATCTTATGTATATGGGTTGACGTTAAATTTCAGTCTAGAGCAAGTCTTAATGTTTCAAATATGTCATTGACTTCATTTCTGCTCAGCAATGAAAGTTTATTCAGATTTACTACGTGAAGTTAAGAATACACAGCCAATAGAGCGACACTGGATAATGATTTACAGACATCACGAACGGAACATTGGAATAACTTTAATGTCATGTAGAAAAGAATGCTTATAATTAATATCGCACTTTTTTTTGCAATGGTATTAAGCGTTTTTATGGGATGTATTGAATTCAGCTTGTTATTTGTGTGTCTATCACAGTTTGTTTTACGAACCCGGTGATACGTCAATAAAACCATTCTGTATAAAAATGTGGTTGGTGGTACTGTCTTATGCGATTCGTGACCTTAAGTTGTGGGTGGTTTATTTAAGTGTTTTTCATTCCGTTGACGAAGCGTAAAACAATTATTGATTTTTTTTATCCTTTACATTCCGATGTAACTAAAAGTATGGTACTGTTGTTTCTCAACGGCAGGTCATGGTAACATTTTTAGAACGCCGTATCATACCAGTTTCGTAAAATGTTTCATTTGTGACACATAATTTTTGTTTGCAGTTGATATGATTAATTGTACTGCGTCTGATGTTATTAACAATACAGTTTCAGAACAATATCTTTTTTAAAAGATATTACCGTGATTTTACAGATAATATGATATAGAAGTTACCAAAATGCTTCTGAAATCATTATAATTTTCGTGCCAACGGAAGAAGACCCATTATTTATAGAAAGAAGGTTAACGTCATATTTGCGATTCGTAGCTATTCACAAGGCTGACCGATCTACGAGTAAATATAGTGTGAAATCATTATGTTGGATTACTTTATACACTTGCGGTTAGATGGTAAATTCTTATTGGATGATGCCTATATTTTTTTAACCTTCAGGAAAGATCACTTCTTTGTTGCTAACGCTTTATGTCTTGTTAATGTTGAGGTCATTAGAGCAGGTAAAGAAGATTATATTAAAATGAAATGTGTAATGGTGAGATCTCCAAACTAATTGCTTCTAAGTGTTATACAGTTAAAACCTACATTGATTTTACACTTGAAAACGTATCGTTCATAGTATTTATAACATTTTCTGTTTGTAGAACCATATGCGATGGTTGAGGGGAGCGTGGGTGAGAACTATGCGCGTGCGGTGGCTCTGCAGGTCTGACAAGATCCACTTGCTGCGGCCCGGCTCACTTTGCATGGAGCCGGGAGATCAAAAGGCGTCCGCCTGGTGTCGCCTAGAGGGCGCGCAGGTGATACGCCAGCCGGGAGGTGACATATATAGGACGGAGACCGCGCCACAAACAAAACTCTCCTCCAAAGTGGTTGCATCCAGCAATATATATACTTACTTTACTCTGCCAATCAGGCTAACGTGAATAAATAAAATTGCCTATCATTATAATAATTACTATTATCGTGCCAGTGATAAAGCGAAATATTCGTTTAACCAGTAGTTCACGAAGATGCATCTCATAAAGGTGAAATATTTATCGCATATATCACAGTGCCATCTGGTTAAATCTTTGCTGTGATTAATTACGCGATATAAGGTTTGCCACCTGTAAGGCAATAATACAAATAGGAATGCTCTGTAGCGTACAGAGCAAAGACGACTAGTGGTAGCATTCCGATGTAAAGGAGATAGTGAAAAAATAGTCTACATTCTTAAGTTGTTATTCATTGTTTCCATTAAGAAAATCCTAATCAATGTACGTTCATTTATAATTAAACATTTTAGCATGTGGGGGAAGTAGTGTAATTTTTCGTGGTAAATGTAGTCAGGTCGGCAGAAACGGAGAAAAAAATCTCAATCTCCAAGTGCTGTTGCGCCGGTAGCATCAAATATAAATAAACATTCACGGGGAGTAATCACTTGAGTTTCCTCCAACAAACACAAATTTCCGCATTTATGATACGAATATAACGATTAAAATAAAAACTAATACTTTTTGGACAAAACACGTATCTAAGAATTAACGAAACACAACACTTTATTTGGACACGATGAGAACAAAATGTTAAATGAAATGTTTCCGGTATTCCTCACACGAACGATCGATTTTTATATATAATAATACGTAGGAAGCCAAGAATGACAGACCTCTAACGATCTGGCTCTTATCAACATTTATGTTTATAACTATAAATTCGATTGAAAGGAATATAGAATCGCCTTTCAATAATTTAGTGCAAAACCGATATCTAAAACCTGAATGTTACTATGGAAACTTGTGTAATTATTTTTCGGTGCTTTTTGGGAAAGGTTCAGTTTCACGAAATCACTCTGAATATTCCCACACGCTACTCGGGCTGAGAATGCCACACGCTGTAACTTGTTTTGCCATTGCCGCGTGAAAATAGCAGTAACGAAGTTTATCCGTGTGCTAAGTGCATTTCAGTAACTTTCTTTGGGTGTGATATGATTGGCTCCATAACAGGGAGGCACATCGTCGATAACGGGATTTCACAAACACAGTTAGCGTCCAACGAGCCATTAGCGTTGACATTAACACTGAATGCTTCCGTTCACCAACTTTGCTACTGTGATTCGACGTTTTGTTCTCCTGCTTTCACGGAGTTACTTCTAAATTAAGAGGAAGAAAACATTAAAAATCAAATAGTAATACTAAAAACATTTTATATTTGCTTATCATCATATATATTATTTCTATAAGGTATTTTTTTGTCACAAGCCTGTATCTTCCTTCATACTTAACCAAAATCAATGAATGAGGTGTCATTTTAAAGCTTATGGCCTCCACTTTGGTCACATCATATTTTAATAAATGAAGAATTCGGAATTCGACCCTTAAAGGGCAAAAATGTCAATATTTCTAAAAAGCTGTTTTCTGTGTTACGAGTCATTTATCTCACTGGATACCTATCTGAAATCGTTTAATGAATTATCATTTTAAAGATTAAGATCTCCTCTTTAGTGACGTCATAGATTAAGGAAGATATTTTTCGGAATTCGACCCTTAAAGGGCAAAAGTATCAATATTTTTGCAATGCGTAATTGTGTCACGATCGATTTATCTCCCTTAATATCTAACCGATATAGATAAATGAGATATCATATTAAAGATTGAGGTCTCCGCCGTGGTAACATTATATTTCAAGAAAAGAATTTTTCGTTTTTTGACCCTTAAAGGGCAAAAATGTCGATTTTTCTAAAATGCGTTTTTTGTATCTCGAGCCATCTATCTCCCTGGATATCTAACCAAAATCGATAAACCAAGTAGGATTATTAAGAGTAATGTCTCAGCTTTGTGACATAATATTTGAAGAAAGAATGTTTTTGGAATTCAACCCTTAAAGGGAAAACGTATAAATTTTTCAATAACGCATTTTTGTGTCACGAGTGATTTATCTCCCTTAATATGTAACCGGTATAGATAAATGAGGTATCATATCAAAGAATGAGGTCTCCGCCGTGGTAACATTATATTTTAAGAAAGGAATTTTTCGTAATTCGGCCCTTAAAGGGCAATAATGTCAATTTTTCTAAAATTAGTTTTTTTTTATCTCGAGCCATTTATCTCCCTGGATATCTAACCAAAATCGATAAATGAAGTAGGATTATGAGGAGTAATGTCTCAGCTATGTGACATAATATTTTAAGAAAGAATTTTTTTGGAATTCAACCCTTAAACGGAAAAAGTATATAATTTTCAATAACGTATTTTGTGTCACGAGCGATTTATCTCACTTAATATCAAACCAATACAGATAAATAAGGTATCATATTAAAGAATAAGGTTTCCGCCGTGGTAACATTATATTTTAAGAATGGAATTTTTCGTAATTCGACCCTTAAAGGTCAAAAATGTAAATTTTTCTAAAATTAGTTTTTTTTATCTCGAGCCATTTATCTCCCTGGATATCTAACCAAATTCGATAAATGAAGTAGGATTATGAGGAGTAATGTCTCAGCTATGTGACATACATTTTTAAGAAAGAATTTTTTTGGAATTCAACTCTTAAACGGAAAAAGTATAAAATTTTCAATAACGTATTTTTGTGTCACGAGCGATTTATCTCACTTAATATCAAACCAATACAGATAAATAAGGTATCATATTAAAGAATAAGGTTTCCGCCGTGGTAACATTATATTTTAAGAATGGAATTTTTCGTAATTCGACCCTTAAAGGGCAAAAATGTAAATTTTTCTAAAATTAGTTTTTTTTATCTCGAGCCATTTATCTCCCTGGATATCTAACCAAATTCGATAAATGAAGTAGGATTATGAGGAGTAATGTCTCAGCTATGTGACATACATTTTTAAGAAAGAATTTTTTTGGAATTCAACTCTTAAACGGAAAAAGTATAAAATTTTCAATAACGTATTTTTGTGTCACGAGCGATTTATCTCACTTAATATCAAACCAATATAGATAAATAAGGTATCATATTAAAGAATAAGGTTTCCGCCGTGGTAACATTATATTTTAAGAATGCAATTTTTCGTAATTCGACCCTTAAAGGGCAAAAATGTCAATTTTTATAAAATTAGTTTTTTTTTAATATCTCGAGCCATTTATCTCCCTGGATATCTAACCAAAATCGATAAATGAAGTAGGATTATGAGGAGTAATGTCTCAGCTATGTGACATAATATTTTAAGAAAGAATATTTGTGGAATTCAACCCTTAAACGGAAAAAGTATAAAATTTTCAATAACGTATTTTTGTGTCACGAGCGATTTTTCTCACTTAATATCAAACCAATATAGATAAATAAGGTATCATATTAA
The DNA here is from genome assembly GCA_031002005.1 of Vandiemenella viatica. Lineage (NCBI taxonomy): Eukaryota > Metazoa > Arthropoda > Insecta > Orthoptera > Morabidae > Vandiemenella > Vandiemenella viatica. The sequence continues at coordinate 52,993,638 of JARYHS010013631.1, read as the reverse complement.
AGAATAAGGTTTCCGCCGTGGTAACATTATATTTTAAGAATGGAATTTTTCGTAATTCGACCCTTAAAGGTCAAAAATGTCAATTTGTCCAAAATTCGTTTTTTGTATATCGAGCCATTTATCTCCCTGGATATCTATCTATCCATAATCGATAAATCAAGTGAGATAATGAGGAATAATGTCTTAGCTTGGGTGACATCATATTTTAGGAATGACGTTTTTTGGAATTCAACCCTTAAAGGGAAAAAGTATGAATGGTTCTACAACGCATTTTTGTGTCACGAGCTATTTATCTCCCTTAATTTCTAACCGATGTAGATAAATGAGGTATCATATTAAAGATTAAGGTCTCCGTCAAGGTCACATTATATTTTAGAAAGAATTTTTCGTTATTCGACCCTTAAAGGGCATAAATATCAGTATTTCTAAAATGCGTTTTTGTGTCTTTAGTCATTTATCTCCGTTGAAAATTAAACAAAATTGATAAACGAGGTATCATTTAAAAGCTTCAGGTCTTCGTAATGTCTTCGGTTCCGTTACCACATTTTAATTAGAAATTTTTAAAAATTCTAACCTTAGAGGGCAAATGTATTAATATTTTTACAATGCATTTTTCTGTCAGGAGCTGTTTATTTCCCTTGATACCTAATCGAAATCAATAAATGACGTATCGATTTAAATATTAAATTAGCCGCTATGGTCACATCATATTTTAAGAAAAAACTTCTCCAAATTACACCCTTAATGGGTAAAAATATCATTTCTCAAAACTTTTTTTTTTTTTTACCTTGGTTAATATTTTCTAAAAGGAATTTTTTGGAATTCAACCTTTAAAGGGCAAAATTATCAATATTAGTTATAGAATGTGTTTTTTTTTTTAAATGAATACAAGCCATTTATCTTCTTCGATACCTATCCGAAATCGATAAATGACATATCGTTGTAAAATTAAGGTCTCCAACTAGGTAAAATCATAAATTAAGAAAAAAATGTTCGGAATTTGGTGCTTAAAGTGGTAGCGCGTATGAGACTGTTCAGAGCCAAGTCCCCTGATTTCAGCAGCGGATATCACAGAGATGTCAATAAACTTTTTTTTATTCAATAAGTAGCTTTTCTGATATATTTTTTTTGTTACGGAAACACTGTCGTTTTGCTATACAATTCCAATGTAAACATTTTATTCGCACAGCAACAAATATTTCAGAGATGTTGATATGTTGTGTGCATTTTGTTAAGATTGGTTTTATTCTACTAAGGTCAGTGACAGTTTGTCATAAAAACAATGTGTTTTAAATTTCCTAGCTGTTTCGTAATATGTTGTGAGTATTTTGCTGCGTACCTATTACACTAAATGAAATATTTGCTACAAAAGTACGGTTCTACTATTAATTATATTACAAGCATTCAACCTCACTATTCATCGCATTTTATTCGCGAAATTTTCGCACGGGTCGTCTTGTATATATTATTTCTATAAGGTATTTTTTTGTCACTAGCCTGTATCTTCCTTCATACTTAACCGAAATCAATGAGTGAGATGTCATTTTAAAGCTTATGGTCTTCACTTTGGTCACATCATATTTGAAGAAATGAAGTTTTCGGAATTCGACCCTTAAAGGGCGAAAATGTCAATATTTCTAAAATGCTGTTTTCTGTATTACAAGTCATTTATCTCCCTGGATATCTAACCAAAATCGATAATTGAAGTAGGATTATAAGGAGTAATGTCTCAGCTTTGTGAAATCATATTTTAGGAAAGAATGTTTTTGGAATTCATCCCTTAAAGGGAAAAAGTATAAATTTTTCTATAACGCATTTTTGTGTCACGAGCGATTTATCTCCCTTAATATCTAAACGATATAGAAAAATGAGGTATCATATTAGAGAATAAGGTCTTCGCCATGGTAACATTATATTTTAAGAAAGGAATTTTTTGTAATTCAACCCTTAAAGGGCAAAAATGTTAATTTTTCTAAAATGCGTTTTTTTGTATCTGGAGCCATTTATCTCCCTGGATATCTAACCAAAATCGATAAATGAAGTAGGATTGTAAGGAGTAATGACTCAGCTTTGTGAAATCATGTTTTAAGAATGAAGTTTTTGGAATTCAACCCTTAAAGAGAAAAAGTATAAATGGTTCTACAACTATTTTTGTGTCACGAGCTATTTATCTCCCCTGATATCTAACCGATATAGATAAATGAGATATCATATTAAAGACTAAGGTTTCCGCCGTGGTAACATTATATTCTAATAAAGTAATTTTTCGTAATTCGACCCTTAAACGGTAAAAATATCAATATTTCTAAAATACGTTTTATGTCTTTCGAGCCTTTAATCTCCCTGGATTTCTAACCAAAATCGATAAATGAAGTAGGAGTATGAAAAGTAATGACTCAGCTTTGGTGACATCATATTCAACCTCACTTTTCATCGCATTTTATTCGCGAAATTTTCGCACGGGTCGTCTAGTATGCATTTAACAAAATATGAAAAACTAGCTGTTACACGTGACTTATTACGAAATGACTTAGCTTTTTATTGATAGAATTTTGGATATAGAAAGCTGTAACTTATATAAAAGGTGCCCCCGGCCCCCCCAAAAAAAGAAGGAAAAAAAACACAGAGTCAGAAAAATACGACAGGGAAACCATCACTATATCATTCTGTCATCGAACCTGTTTCATGAAGTGATTCAATTTGAAACTCGTTTTAAAAAGGGGGTTAACTGAGGACTGCTTTGATTTCTCTTCTTTCTTCAGCATGAGCATCAGATTACTGGGTTCTAATAACTTTAGCTGCCTGAGCACATGTAAACTACCATAGACCGACTTTTGTGAATAAAAGTTTTAATACGAAATTTTGAAGAAAGTAGCATGACTGCTTCATTTTTATAATAATGTCCATCAACATACTGGAATGAATCATCAGGGAATAATTTGTCCTGGTACAAATTTGAAAGTTAAATGTATTGAATCAAAAATATATCACAATATTAATGTTTGGCAATCATAGTTTAATGAACCGTAGATTTTCATTCTTCTGTTACATGTTTGCGGAGGTTCTCTTGAAAATAATTGTCCTGTATTTTTCGGTGCATTTGTTTTGCACTCAATAAAACATCTTTCTGATAAATTTTTATGATCAAAGTTGCGGAATTACGGCACTGTTATTTTTTTCTAACAGAATAGTTTAAAATCTAAACTACTTTGCAACTAATACAAAATCAGATTTGTTTGAATGTTTCTATTGAATGCCATCGTGTTAATGCTTTCACATTTTTCAGTCTTATAATTGGAAAATTAGAGAGACAATTTTTACTACATTGTGAGCCCTTAACAAAATAAAAAAATAAAATTTTACTGCATTTTTGAGTGAATTTTTTTGCCATCTATGTTTTGCTCTAATATTTTCCAGACTAGATCTGATTTGAGGTCCTGTGAAATGTGATGAAAATTGGAGGAAAGCTACTGTGACGTAGGACTGACGGACATGATAAAATTTAAAATATTCCGTTATTACAATTTTCGCTTTGGATCCCTAGAAAGAATGGGATTACATTAAAACATTTCATCTTTAAATAGATTTGCCATGACAGCTTACTGTATATAATACCCTGAAAATGTCCACTTGCATGCTGATGTCAAGTATTGATTTCAAGGATTCCACGTAATCAGCGGCCAAACAGAAAAGAACAATATGGGCTTTTCAGGTGGGAGAATTTTTTGGTGCTAACCGAGTCTTTTGAGTAGACGATCTGCCACAGCGAAGTTGCACTCTGCTGACAGCGTAGCTCCATCAGGGCCTTCAGGCATTGTCTTCAGAAGCAACTGCTTGACGCATTGCCAGTTATACGTCGCTTGCTCTCGCGTTAGCAGCCGTAAACATCTTCATGTTTAGTTACGGGTGCAAAAAATGCGAATATTATTTATAATTTTTGTTTGTAAGTGGAGTACGCAAATAATTCGTTTAATATATTGAACAAATAGAGGGCAATGGTGAAGGTTTCTAAATAACTTCAAGATTACTGATAACTTTTATTGCAAGAACCATGATGCTGACGGCTGAGTGAAGCTGCGAAACCGATTATGTCACTAAACCAACAACTGTGGTGTTGAGCTGAGCTGTTTATGTTCACCATGTAGTATTTAACTTATGTTCTTAACGATATTTTTTCATATTTTTTTTATAAATCCTCTTTATTTTAATTAAACTAAGTGTTTTAAAACCAGTGAATTAGGTAAACATTTCTTTCGTATGTTTTAACATTGCTTACAAACAAGAGCAATTATGAAAATTTGCTACTTTTTGCTATCTTCTCCGACAGCAAAAAATAGAAACTGTACTGAACCTATTGTTCTTTTTCAAAAATTCCTCCACCAAATAATAGGTTTAAGAGAGCTGTCAGTACATGAACGTTCGACGTAAACGAGATTGAGGGTAAAAGCTAGCTATGAATAAATAGTAAGTCCGCCGCTAGGGGACGTAGTGTAATGACAGATACAGTATCTTAGATCCCACTTTAAACTCGAAGTTTTCAAACTGGAAAAAAAACCCATCAAATTCTGTTCAGACGTTTTTGCACAGTAAAGAAACACACGAACAGACAAAAATTTACAAAAAAAATTATTTTGTTTGACAGACATCCAAATAATTCACTTAATAATTTTTTTCAAATATATCTTTAAAGTGCATATAATTCCTCGGTAGTTTCATTTAGTTTCATTTGTGTAATGATAATGTATACATACACACGAAGTCTTTAAGAATATTTTGAAATACGATGCAACTAATGGTTCGTTTTTTTTTTTTTTTTTTTTTTTTTTTTTTTTTTTTTTTTTTTTTTTTTTTTTTTTTTTACTTACGCCTTTATACCTAGTCGAGGTCATTAGAGGCGGGATAGGACTGGGAACAAGTAACGAGAAGGACTTCGGCATTGGCCTTTTCCGAAGGAAGCATCCCGGCATTCACCTGATCTGGGGAAACCATGGCCGCCCTCCCGAATGCGAGGCCAGAGCGTTAACCGCAAACCCACCACGCTCGGTCAGACGATGCGAACTTATGGCAAGTTCACGCACCTTAAGACATCTTCTAACTTGGAAGATTACTGAGAGGACGATCTATGAGCATTAATTACTTCTAAGCTTAGGCGAAGTTCACACAAAGATGTGCTTATTAAAAGCGGAATACCATGCAGGTTCTCACTACATCTTTCAGTGTTGTTCAGTTTTTGGAGGAAGCGGATTCCGTACTGGGGAATAATTGTTCACATCTGGAAAATGATGATCTGAGAAGAAGAGATTGATGGCCATTTTCGTCAGCGTTTAGGAGGTAGTGGTTAAGGAGAACTAAGACGGCTACAGTGAGGTGGTAGGGCGGGGAGTAGGCCTACTTGACAATAGATCATCAAAAATTAAGAAACATGCGTCCACGCTGAAGATTAAATGTGAGGTTCTTCCACGACGACTCTCCTGCTCATTGCTTTTTAGTCTTCACCTTCCAGCGAAGAGTGTGGAATGGTGAGTCCTTGTTGCTTACCGATTAGTCAAAATGGGAATCATTTGAGTTGGTGTGGGATGGGAATGGGGGAACAGGAAGGAAATTGGACATGGTCTTTGGAAGGAATCGTGGAAAAGCGAAATCAGGATGGCCCGAGAGGGATTTGAACCCGCGTCCTCCTGAATGCCAGGCCCAGCGTTACAACTCACCAGCAGATTCGATGATCAGCTTCTGTATAACTCGTGGGTTAAACACTTTAGTAGCACTGATGTAGATGGGGACGGTACGCTTATGTGTGGCGGAGGTATGTTCTTCCAGACGTGTGAAGTGACAGTGAGTGGCCGTGCGAGGATATTGTGATGGACGGCGGAGCAGTGGTGTGTAAAAAGCGTGAGGCGCGTATTGTTATTGCTGAGAGCAGAGCCGTGTCGGCAGAGAGCCGGCGGCTCGGTCGATACCCAGCAATCGGCCGCGAGGTGTAGGCGCAAACACAGACACCCGAGCACCGCACAACGGCACCACAGCTACAGCAGAGGGGACGGAATAGTAACGGCTGTCATTACTTACCTTACGCGGCTAGCTAATTGAAGAATTATGCAAGCACATTAGGGAGCGTCCATAAAATACGTAGCTCGGTCGAGTGGGGGGGGGGGGGGTTGGCTGGAAGGCTACGCTGCGCTAGGTAACGGGGATGAGTGGGTGGGGGAATTGGGGGGGGGGGGTTCGGAGCCAGGCCACGTAACTTTCCATTCATAGGCACAGAATACACAACAGCATGTGACTATGTATTTCCTTCATTTAATTATCCCCGTATATAACTTATAATAGTCTAACAAGATAAAACAGTACAAAATATTTTCTGGAATCAAAAGGGAAGAAAGCTACCTGGTTGGGGGGGGGGGGGATAGGTTAGAGGCAAAAGCCAAGTCGGGCTACGAGGGGGGAGGGGGGGAGTTCACAGGAGACCAAAATGGAGCTATGGGGTTTATGGAAACTCCCTTACGAGGAAAACGAAAAACAGTATTTGTTTAAGATCACAAGATACATGTGAAACTTACTTGAATAGGCGCAAATGTTCCAAAAAGATTAGAACAACAGGATAGGCTTGAATAAATATTTTTTAATTACTAGTTGAAAGAACACGCCAATGCAACAGTTGCATTGGCGTGTTCTTTCAACTAGTAATTAATTAAGCAACTGTGGAAACATGGCCTACAACAACATCGCAGTATTTTTTAAGACTAATTTTTTCCTGTTTTCAACTGTTCATATTCTAAAAACGCAACAATGAGTTTATGGTAAATAAAACAAGAAATAAAGGCTTGTGATTCTAATATCTGGATAAATCGAGTGATGTTCTTGACGATGCTTCTTTGGGTCGCGTAACTCGAACTACTGTACACGCTGACAACACTCGCTTCACGTGAGCTGTATTACGATGCCCACACGGTTAGATCGTTACGCGTCTGGGAACATGAGAAAAATTCTGTGTTAGTAGTTGTTCGTCTTTCTCTTTCCTGATGAAGGCAATCTGTTTGCTATAGAAACGCCACATGATTTTTGTAACAGCTGCGGTTTAGTTGTGTAACGTTCTTGACAGCTCAATGACGTCAGTTTGGTCACATATTTCCCTTACATTACTAAATGAAATTTCACCTCTCTTCATAGTCAAAAGAAGTTTCACTAAAAAAAAAAAGTTTAACTGCGTAAGCAAATTAATACTGCCATTATATTGCTGAAATAAATACATTCATGTGTTATGAAAGAAATTTTTTTTGGCTGATGACGATATTATATGCACACATAATAAATTCAATAACTCACAACTACGTCAATATAGAAAATGATGAAGGCATTGTCAGGAGCCAATGATGAAACTATAAGCTTTCCGTAAATAGCCATTCGGGCTAGACAACGCTAAAAACAGTACCCAGCATGGACAATTTAAAAATGAGAGGGTGTACAGATTTTTAAGAATGCCGGAAAAGCAGAAACAGAAGAAAATTCGCAAATTAAAGGTTAATGTACCCTGAATCCTTGGTTTATGATCGGAAGCCAAAATCCTTTAAGAGAATTATGAAACAAAATCATTTATGAAGCTGCTACATTTGAGTCAGCAAGAGGAATTAAATGAATTTGTACTGGGCGGTCCTCAGCTGTGTGAAAGTAGACACTTAATGAATGCGATAGTATTAAGGCCGCCACACACGTGCGGGAAACCCAAGGGATTTGGACGCAAGGGTCACGGCCTTGCGGGATCCCGCACGTGTGTGGGCACTTGCTTGAGGCCGTGGCCGCACCCCAGTGCGGCCAAATCCCTGCCGAAAAACAATTCTTATTTCCTCGAAGGCCGGGAGGGAGGGTGAGAAGCTCAGCGTGTGTCCTGCGGTCAGTCGGCCTTCCAGGATTTCTTGTGAGTGCCTGCATGTGTTGCGACTTTGTTTCTAATGTTCCGTTTGGTGATGTTCCGTGTTTATAAATATGTATGATAGTGAGCCCTGTCTATAGGAATTGAAGTACCAGGAATACAACGACACAAACAAACGAGAAGCTACCTACGCCAAGCTGGCATAAATATTGAAGGAGAATGAACCAAATGCAAAAAAAAAATAAAAAGAATCAATATTAAAAAAAAACAGCAACATTAAACCATCAGGAAATGAATCTTTGTGAAGTGATTTGCTGAAGAACATTAAAAAAAACCGTGCTGCAAGAAGATCACTTTGACGTTGTTAGCAAAACCGTTGCCATAAAATTACGTGGCCTTCCGACCAATCAAATGCTAATAGCAGAAAAAATAATTAATGACACCCTGTTTCAAATCGAAATGGGCTGTTTAGGAATGTCTTACAGTGAGCAATGGTTACCTACTTCTGGCCTGTACTATTCTGCAGGCAGCAGTTCTGGATATTTTTTTATCCAGGAACCTCATCGAATAGTCTCAGCCCACAACCTTTTCAAGCAACACCAGCAGGATCATTATAAACCATCAGCAAATTTTGATAAATTACCTCAAAACAACGACACAGCAGCAATTGTTCTATCAAATTATAATGCAAATGATGTTATGTGATTTGAATTTGAGTTTACATCACATGATCAACTATATTAATTACAACATGATTTTAAACTAATATTATTTTAATTTAGTTTTTATGTCATTTAAACTTAATTTTATGTTGTTGATGTATTTACGAATGGGAATAAATCAATTACAGTAAAAGTCCGGTTATCCGAGTTCCGATTATTCGAGCCACCTGGTTAACCGAGGCAAATTTTTGAAATATGATAGGAAGCTTTTATGAAGATATGGAACTACAGAAAAAGGCTGCTTCAAGTTTTACTAGGCAGCTTAGAGAGAGGTAGCAAGCACTGTGACAGATTCAATAAAGAAAATCGTAACAGCAGCCAATGCGTGAACATCATCGGATGCTGCCATCGTGAAGCCAACTCTGAGACTGAGAAACCCTTGAGGATTTTAACCCCCCGTGTGTGTGCAGCGCCACTTCGATGAAATCCCTGCGGTCCGTTTCCCCTGCGGCCCGGCCTCCACTTGTGTGGCTACCTTTATGTGAAGGCAGGAATATGCAGCACAGATCCTGCTTACAGGTATTTGCTGACTCGGGTGGCCATCAGATAGGCGAGATTATGGTCCGGACAGCGGTTTAGCCTCGCTGAAACAAAGGCCCGGAGGGGAGGGGGGGGGGGGGGAGGAAGGAAGGCGACCGCCGCTATGTATACTGGATTCCGGCCCACACAGAACAATTCTTAAAGGGAGGGATCTGCTTCTACAGTTCTACCTCTTTGTAGCAGCTACAAAGAGACGGTGGAGCAATTACTTGGGAACAGAGAAACATTTACGAAATTGTGTTAGAGTTTGTGAAATATCGAAATAAATGCAGGTAGGGCAGGCCGCCACGAGGACCTGTCGGATGGTTCACCTTCCTGCCTCTTTCACCGGGTGTCCTTCAGCAAGTAACCACGCAAACTACTAGAGCCTATGAGACAGTGTCAATAGGACGCATGTGTGCGCAAGTTTGAATGTAACTGTCCGAGGAGCTATTTGTTAACGACTTTTCTCCAGTTACCGGGGCTACGGGAAGCGTTTCATACCCTGTTGTATTTAGGGGACGGACAGTGCATCGAGGGAAGACGAGGGGCTTCTCTGGGCTCTTCATTTTAATAACTGCTGTTGTGGCTGGATAAGGAATTTTAGGCTACAGTTCCATAATAAAGATAATACTGTTAGGTGAGAGTGATTGCATGTAACAGAGTTGGAACCAGGGCACGTAACAACACAGAATCAAGCAGTTATAGGCTTAGCAAAAGGAGTATCAACGCCTCCAAAGTGGAACAGATCGTCAGCAGAATCAGGAGTTCGCAAGACGTCACTTCGAGAGGATTCTGATTGGCCCGGGGGACTCCCTACTACGAATGATAGGGAGGGAAGGACGAGACAAAACTGGACTGCAGGGGCTGAAGAGAGGTTCGCTATTGCAGGTCTCTCCCAGGTCTCACAGGTTGTCGTCGTCTACCAGGTCTTCCAGGACGAGTGATGTAGCAAGGAGACTTCACACCCAGAACACAGGTGGGAGCAATCCAATGATCTATTAGCGATGCAGTCAGCGGGGATTTAAGTCAGAGGAAGGAATGATAGTCAGGAGGATTAGGGAAAGAGCTAGGATAGTCCTTGATGTACTTAAGTAATGTAATAAAGTGTAAATATGTACATATCTCACTGAGAGTTTTATTCAGAGCACCAGTCGCACAAATATATGTCCTTCTCTGGAGGTACAAGGCGAACAAAAAGAAAAACTACCCTTGAGATCCAAGTCTTCATCTGGCAACATCGCTTGCATTTCTACTGCAGACTCGAGAGCTGATTTTTCTGCAAGAGTCTCTGATCCAAACCTTTTGTAACTGAATGATGTGATGTTTAGTGGTTTTTGTAAATGATTCGGCAACTATTCCTCGACGAAGATGACATCAGCAAGCGTTCTGGTCGTCGCAGCATATTACAATATCCTACCATCTGCATCTAACATTCATCCACTAAAACACCCCTGTCGTAATCACGTGGGCATATTATTCGATCCTAACATGTGTTAACATCAGTGACGTGCCGCGATAGTTTCTCCGATTATTACTTGCTGTAAACGTTCCTGCAAGCAGCAACATTCAGATAGCAAGCAGATGAAATTTTTTTAACATATATATCAATTGATTTGTTGTCATTTTATGTTAACGTGTTATCTATTCTGGCCAAATTTCATGCAATTGTTACAGCAATCAATTAATTTTCATATTTTTAATACTGCAATTGTGGTGATACTGTAATAAATTCAATGTTTAGCTACTTCTTGCTTCCTTCATTCTAATTTTCATTTCTTTTACGAGAACAACTTGCACAAACATCCTATTTAGTGCACAAACGCAGTTTAGTATCACCATTCGTCCACTCGATTGCGAAAGAAAAACAGAAAAAATATACGGCAAAAGTACATTGAAAAATACATAAAAGTTTCACTTCTTGCACGTATATCTTCGCACCAGATTTTCTATATATTTTAAAGAGTCGCTGGGAATACTGTCTTGGCGTGATACAGAAATAAACACGCTTGCGCAAATTACCTCGATACCTCAGAGTTTGATTTTAGTAAACTGAATAGTATGTACTGTGTATTTACCTAAAACCCAAAGTACGCTCGCTGACGAGCAACATACTATTCCACTTCGCTGAACCACAGGTTTTGACTGTATGAGAAGCATTGAAAATAATATCAAATTTGAAAATTTAGTCTTAATTAAAATAAGACTTACATTCAGTACAATATTAACATTTGTCAAAGTCGCTTTCAGCAAGAAAGTAGAAACTGGGTGTAATAATTTATTTCTCATCAGCAGTGAACACGGAATACAGCAGCCAATGACACGAGACGTATCTGTAGTTCACGTATCAAGTGCAACTGTTTCACTCCAAAGAAAGCAATTAGCCAAATATTTCTTATTTTCAGTGACTCAACTGCCACGGAGGCTGTCACTCCTCCCACCACTACCGTTGTCACCATCACATCTGCCACCCCTGCATTTTTTTAAAATTTATTTATTTTTAAATTCATTCCTCTGAGGTGAATCCCGGTAGGCGGATGCCGGAGGGTCTGAAGGACCTTTTTTTTCAGCGGAACTAACCTAAGGGAGGGAATGGGAAGGAAGTCGGTCGCGGCCTTTGAAAACAAACATCCGCAATCGCCTGGAGTGACTGCGGAAGACCAAGGAAAATCGCAGTCATGATGGCTGAACAGAGATTTCAACCCCCGTCTTCCCGTATGAAAGGTAGGAGGGCGAATTTGCCGAGAACTTGTAATTTTAATAACAAGCGTGTTTCTGATGCTTGAACTCACCGGAAATGTGTGCGTATGACACTGGGGGATAAGCCATTTACCTGTCTTGCTGCCTACGTCCGGTCCATTTTGATGCCAGTCGTTCCGGAATATACTCCAGAGACACTATAAACAAATGCAGTAGGGTACATGATTTTCGAAACATCAGAGACATCAGAAACAACAGAAATTGGTAATAGATGCGTTTAGCTGTTATAGTTCATGAGTAAATGATCATATGTTTGTATGTATTATATATTTGTATGTGTAATGAAATTTACGAGAGGTTGTTAATACCTTTTTTTGTAATTTTAAAATCTTACGTCGCTAAGGACAAATATATTCAAGATCACTGAATAAATATTGCAGAACTTATGTCTAAAATAAAAAAAGACAATACGTGTTATTATTTGTGGACTTTAATAAAGCCTAATGATTCTATAGACTGGCAGTTGCTATTAAAGATCCTAAATGAATTAACTAAAACTATTGGCTATAATTAGATCAACCCTGACAAACACCAAATCGAAAGCTACGTTTTTAGGATGTTTGTCGCATTCTTTTGAAGTCGTATCTGGTGTCAGGCAAGGCGACAACCTGTCTCCACTTCTTTTTAACAGTTTTCTCGAAAAGATCATTCGAACCTGGAAAGTGAAGTTAAAGGAAGATGACTACAGTCCATTGAGAATGGGAACTAAATCTAACCTGATTACAATAGACACTCTTAGCTTTTGCCGACGACATCGCTATCCTAGCAAACGGTTAAGAATTTCTAGGATCCAAATTGTATAAAAAAAAATAAAAAAAAAAATAAAAACTTCAATGATGCTCCACCAAAACGACAAATCAAATACGGAGATATTAATCGAGTGGAAAAATTTAAGTACCTGGTTGAGATCATCATGAAAAATGTCCTGATGTCCTGTCATGAATCTGGAACCACTGCATTTTTTTTTATTTAAAAAAAAAAAAATCTGTATCGTCATCTATTGAGAATGTGGCCTGGACCAGAATAAAACGTAGCTGTAGCACTCGATTTGCAAATGGCCTATTTTCGAGTCCTATTACTGTGATCCAAGCTCCATTAGAACTTAACCAGAAACATAATGCGTTTTAATTACAGTCCTTTCAGGAGTTGGGGGATTCTATGATAACCGTGGCAAATTTATTGATGATGAATTCTTATGTAACATCTAAAGGTCATTATGAATCGATGATAATTTTTCTAATACCATCTTTTTAATGCTAATGATATTCTCTCACGGCTACTAGGTAGTGAGCAACTAAAGTAACATACCTGGTATTTAGTATGGTAGTTTATACCGTATATATCTAGTGGCGTCGGAGCGGTTAAACGCCACAAAATCTTGAGTTCGTCTTCGATCAATCACTCCTTGGTTACTTTTACCAAAGATATGTGATCGTGTGATCAGCGATATTACGTTCCTACTACTACGTATAACTAGTAACCAGCAGGAAATAAATGATATCAATTGAAAGAGTACTAGTGGAAAGATAATGCAACTTTAATAAACTCACTGAATATAAGTACATGGACATAAAATTCATGGAAATAATGCATGGAAATAACTCTAACGAACATCAAGAATATTACTAATAAAATCTCGTTACTCGGAGTATCCTTATTAGCCGGCAGCGGGGTAAATAATGCATTAGCCTTTACCTATAAAATTCTGCATGAAGTCTTGAGAGCCTTGCAGTCATGGCGGTGGAATCAGGACTCTCTCGGAGCGTCCGTTCAGGAGTGAGCTCGTGGGCCGTGAGAGGGGCGGGGGGTCAGGTGCTGCCCCACAATGGTGCATTAAACCTTACCAAGTGCTTTAAGCTGGTAGAGTCGGAGACTGGTTTCACGCGGTAAGTACTTCTGGTAGCCTTGAAACTCTGCTGCGTGGAAAGGAAGTTTCCTGCCTGCAACGACTGAGAAAAAGTACTCCGATTGAAGATACTATCTTCTGAAGCTTAAACTGCCGCAGTATAATACACTCTGGAGTATAGTCCGGAACGGCCGTCGTAAAAATAGACCGTAAAAATATCCAGCCATTTATCGGTTTCTTTTTATATCATTCATTTAATACTGTAGCTGAGATAATCAAGGTGAGAATCGTCTCCAGCGAATGAAGTAATGTTTTCACAACTGATTCATGAGGTTTTTGTCGGTTTTATTCACAGAATGAGTTTTTTTTCGTACAGTAAAAAGTAACTCAACCACGTTAATTGCTGTGTATAATCAATTAAAATGTACAGGAAGTGAGAACTAAACAACCTTACATAAGTTCCAAGTTTGGTAGAATCCTTCTCGATATCCAGAACACAGTATGTATGTAGTAAATGTGCTTATCTGATGAGTACTATTGAAAATTTTGTTGTGGTTGTAAACTTTGCGACTGTGAATAGTTTTGGATCACCAACGTCTGCGGGACATGTAAGAAACCGTGCTACGAATATCACATATCTGTAGCAAGGAATTAACTACAAGAAATAATCTGAAAAGCTGATGAACAAGGATCGCCCCCCGATGCCAAAAACATATAAGCTCTAAACAGTTTTTTTGTTTGTTTGACAATCTGGTCTATTTTGTTTATACTGAATTACAATGTCCGTAGATAACTGTTTCTGGTTTAATGGATTGCTTTTATTAAGTGAAATAGGCAAAAATAGTACAAATTTGAAGTGGCGCTTATAAAATTGAGGTAGATGCTTGTGTCATCTAAAACAACAATGTCCTTCAAAATATATGGGAAGTAGTTTACATGGAGATATACGTACTGTCACTAACATGGTGCTCATGAAATTACTATTTAATAATAATAACTAAATTACTCCTTTTTTTTTTTTTTGCTGTCGTCAGTCTTTTGACTGGTTTGATGCATCCCTTCCTTTCTTCTACTAACCTCTTGATTTCTACATATCCCTTATAACCGACGTCTTCAATTATCTGCTTCATATATTCTAATCTCTGCCTTCCTCTACAGTTCTTACCTTCGACTGTTCCCTCCACCAGCAAATTAAACAATCCAGCATGTCTCAAAATATGATCTACCAGCTTCTTCTTTCTGTAAGCTTCTTCCATAAACTTCTTTTCTCACCCATCATTTCCAAAACTCGTTCATTTCTTACTTTGTCTGTCCACTTAATTTTCAGCATTCTTCTATAGCACCACATTTCAAATGCTTCAATTTTCTTTCTTTCAGGTGTTCCTAAAGTCCATGTTCCGCTACCATAAAGTGCTGTGCTCCACACATTTTTAAAAAGCTCTTTCTAATTACTAGATCAATATTTGAAACTAAAAGATTTCTCTTTTTCATGAAGGCTCTTTTTGTTAGTGCTATTCTGGTTTTAACATCTCGGTTGTAATTTTGCTTCCCAAGTAACAGAACTCACTTACTTCTCCTATTGCATCCGATCCTATTTTTATATTTAATCTACTGTGATTGGTATCATTTCTGCAACATTTCACCACTTCAGTCTTGCTTTGATTTATATTCCGTTCAAACACATCTAAACACATGAAATGCATGGCGAAATACATTTCCGATAATAACAACATTGTCTACATCTGGATTCCTAGCTGGTGTAGCATAAATTATCACTGTTAATTTCATCATAAACTTTCAGTATGAACTTTAACTCGACTACCGCACGCGCGGTAATAAATTCACTGTATCACGATGTAAACTTGGCCTAATTAAGAAAATTCGCAGTCTCTGGAATAATTTTGTTTGATAAACATTAAACAAGATGTTATTTTTTTAACTACTGTAAAAAGTGCAGACGTGATTTAGGTTGTGTACGGCCTCTATGTATCATTTAAAATTTTTAAAAAAACTGACTCTTTACGTACTTTTCTTCTTAATATATCTATTCTAATATTACGCAGCATTTGAATGATACAACATACAGACGGTACAAACTCACTAAATGACTGACGAAGTAATTAAATCACTCACGTGTACCTTAAATTTTCGACTGTTTTGAACATTGGTCAGTTCAGTTAGGAACTTATTACTGGCGAAATTAGTGTAAATGCGTAAAATGCCAATAAAGATTCAGAGGAAAAATACTAGCTGAATAAAGCTACAAGGATCAATATGTAATGACAGAATAACACACAGACAAGCAAAGAGACAGACAGAAACAATATGAAATGTCATCAGAACGACTTCAATCGATGACAGATCCTGATCGCTGGTTGAATGACGACAGCTAAATTCTCTTCATGCTATACTCTGTGTACTTTCAGCGTGTACTGAGAGCTAGTACTTCAAGAACATGGCGCGTAAGCAGTGGGCGCTAGTGAACATCCGGCTGTGCGCGCGCATAATCATTAGCGTCTGCGACGGCAATCTCCGCCCGGAAGACGTCGTAAATATTCACCGCGAGGCATACCTAGATTGCACCGCCGCACACCCTACAGTAAGTAGTGGTGCTCTGCTGTACGATTTTTTTTCCTTAAAGGCTCACTAATGCCAAGCACATGAGAATACGGAATTGTCGGGTCATTATCTCCTCATTAAAAAGTGAAGTCACCGTGATAAGGAGGATCAAACAAGCAAACATTAATAACAGCACACTGCTCTCATACACGCTTTTATATGCAGGCTTGATGGCAGTGCCGATAGAGATGGAAATGTTTTGATAAAGATATAAATTTTTCTTAGACCAACCATAAGTCTGCAAAAGTAGTTAATTTATGTGTTTTAACTAGTACGGGAGGTAGAGAGGTTATCACATCAAAGGAAGAGGTAAAATATCTCATAAAAGAAGTAAGCGGGCTCCAAAACTAGTAGCATTTAAAAATTATTGCTGTGTAAAAAAAGTCAAAGTTTACATCAAACATGACATTTAACATAATTAAGAAAGATTTAAACAAAGTAGCTAAACATAAAAACAAGCAGTCACGAAAATCGGTAAGATAGAATATATGTTAGAAAATTGGTATGTCCCTTCCTATCCTGCGCTAACCTTTTCCATTCAACGTATCCCTTACAACCCATGTCCTTAATTATCTGCTTCATATGTTCTAACCTCTGTCTTCCTCTACAGTTCTTCCCTTCACTAACAAATTAACTAATTTCGCATGTCCCTTCTTTCTGTTAGACTCTTCCTTAAACTTCTTTCCTCACCCACCAATTCCAAAACACGCTCAGATAATCATGTTACAAAAAACACAGTCACAAAGCGGGGAGTTATAGGTAATGGGTAATACTGTAGTTTAAAAAGGCGTCGAGATTAATTTACGACTCGAAAAGTAATGACGTTACAAACATTCCATGCGTCACATCATAAAACACATGTTTTTGGGCAAATACCCTACAAATATGCGATTTTTCTTGTCTAAACTATTGCATAGTAATATTATTGGTCCAGGTATGATATCAACACATCCAATTTTTGCTTAAATACTGAAGTTTTTCTAGCGATATCAGTTCTTTTTACAGACTCTACCACGTCAACTATAACGTCGTTGTTTCACTGGACAGAAAGTAGTCCCACGGGTATCGTACACTTGAGCAGAACCACAATTGATTCAACAATCCCCATAACACGATGGTGCATCGAAATATAAATTTTTAACGATTTTTATTTTTATAGCGCATTACATTATTAATAAAAAAAATTCTTTGAGAGTGCTGCTGTAAGGGAATATCGACTTAGACGCGTGCCAGTCTATTTCCGTAGTGGTGCGCTGTTGAGCCGATTTGCCCGAGTGGAGGGCAGGCGAGCAAAGCCGGTAAAGCGTCCCGTCTGGTAACTCGATACACAACAGACCGCCTGGCGCACGCAACACGCAACACACCCGCTCGCTCTAACAGCGTCGCGTCGCCTCCACTCTCCCGACTCTCACATGCTCTGGTCTTTCCACTATAAACACATTTCTACGATTCAGTTATGAAGTTATATACAATATTATATTTTTATATAATGGTTAAAATATACTAAAAACATATTTATGTCTCATTACCATTAATAAACTTATCCATACTATTAAAATTCTGTAAGCGAGCTACGTGTGTTTGAGAGTTTGACATAGCGTCAGGGAAAACTACGACTGCAGTTTGTATGGTGTTTTTCAAATTTAGATAGCTGATGGTTCCTACCAGAATAGCTTATGTATCGTGGAACACATATATACATATTATACATGTATTCATTTCGAGATTGCAGACATATGAGCCATAGACCACTCTTTGTTTGAGAAGACCACTCCGTTCAAAAAATACAGACAGAACATCACACTACTACGTTTTGGATTGTGCTTTTTTTTACTTCGGTTATTTAGTTCATCAGTTATTTAAAATGTAGTACTTTAAAATAAACGGATTACGTAAATCAAACGTCATAAGAATAAATAATATTTAATTTATCTTAAAAACAATCTCCGCTAACATTGACTATCCACTGTAACAGGTTGACAAGCGAAATGTGTTAGATTATTAACGTAGTAGAGAGTTAAATTTTTTTTATCTACCATGGCATGTATGCTATCGTTGCTCACTGTTATACAGTAAAAAACTTTAATGTGTCCATACTTTCCCCCTACACGTTATATGGATACAGAATTCAGTTTTTTCTCAGCCTCAGAAACAGCTACAATAAACAACAACAGGTAGGAATATGTATTTCTTGCATAATAATTTGTGTGGAACTGCAATTCCGAACGACTTCACTCGATTTGTGTAATGTGAAAATATTTTTAAATAATATAGTTGTTTGAATTTCACTACAAATTTTCATACCAAAACAACAGTTCCTTCCATGGTGGGATGTAAATGCTTAGTTATCGTTGTTTCGAAGTACATATATTACTATTGAATTCATGAAAGCTTGGCCACTGCGTTAGATTAGTAATAACAACATAGGAATATATTTATATGTTTTAAGGAAAACTTTCAGAGATTTTACATTCGTTGCTGCGGATGCTATGGTTAGAATCAAAGATGTGTTTAGAAATTGTCGCTGATTGTACTGCCAGCACTATGGCCTAAGGTAAATTTCGTGTGGCATTTTGTCGAAGGCACATTTTTTTCTTTGATTTGCACTTTTCCTCGAAAGGTATCTCCTCAGGAAAGTGTGCACCAAATTTATGACTAAAATGTGCGCCCTTGTTGGACCGTTACAGATTATTTTTCACGTAGCTTTACTCATATTTCATTTATTATATAGCGTTAAAATATAAGTTAAACAAAAACCTACTTTTGGGTGTCAATATGAAATCCAAATATAAAGTACTTACCTTAAGAAGGGAAAGTTTTTTAGATGAAATTTACATTTATTTTCTTTCCCGCCTTAATATTTGGTACTAGAGCTAGTCAATATATAAGAGTGTACGCTACAGTGTACTTGCTCGTTCTTCATACTGTCTCGTCAGGCTTATTGCCACAAATCTTCTTATAATTCTCTTCCATTAACATCTTTTATCATTTCGTTCGCCCATTCTTTCCTCAGCCTCTCTCTTATCTCTCTTGTGCCTGTAATGCTCAGAGCATCCATGACCACCGATCTTCTTTTCTCCTGTGGCTGATTATAAGAGTTTTTGCCAGGAGACTTTTTTTGGAGTGCGTGATGGAGAGTGGGCCCTTCCCCTCCACTCACCAGCTGCAGGGCCAAGATTTTCTATCAGGGTTTACTCGCCTAGAAGGGCCGGCTACATCTCACCTTGAGTGCCCTGCCTATCGTCTGTTGTGAGACATAGTTCGCCTGGCTACGGTACTCTCTCAAGACCTGTACACCGGATATAGTGACTGTCTCAGCAAATACGATACCAACAGTAAAACCCCCCGCTTTCTGGCAGTTCACAAATCCTCACTTCCTCCAGTGAAGATTATATCACTTTGGATATTTTTTTTATATTTATCAGTTTCATTCGAAGTTATCGACCTCTCGTAATTGGAAGTGGTATTTTAAAGCCTGCTTGCGTTATAACATTAGGCAGGTATGCGAAAATACTTTATTGTAGGCATTGTTTTGTCCCTACCGCTGCAGCACAAGATGTATCTGTGAATTAAATGGAGACGTGTTCTAAATTTTAGGGATTTAGTTCACTGCATAATGAAAAACTCATTCTGCTGATGTGCGCTCTTGACTAAGGCTTTTAATGGAAGTAAATGCGAGTCTATAAAGAGCAATTTGATATATGACAGGATATTAACACGAAATAGCGAGTTAATTGCCTTCATAGCTATTTACGTACGGTGACTTTTTTGTTGTAATTAACAGATTTAAAAGAACAAGTGTATGTTTCGTATGAAGTAAAAAATCCGCTGCAGTTAGTAATTCAATCATGGGGAGTGTTTAACGACATTTACGAGAACATCAAATTATCGCCGCTTTATTTATGCACAGAAGTTACGAAAAACAGGGGAGAACAATTTGTCGATTCAATTTACGAAATTACTTCTGTGAGATTGATGAAGTTTGGAATGACGAGGGTTCACAACTACTGACGGATCGTTTTGATTAAAAATAACAAAATGTAAATACCGTTGACAGATTTGCTACATTTTTATGGACAAAACTTACTCAAGCCTTTCAGAACTGCATCTTGATCGCCATTTTACCTCCTGTATCACCCCTGCAATATCAACCTTGTAAACTAATTATAAACTTATGAATCTGACTGAACATCAGTCATACTGAAGAAATGTGCAATTTTGATATCGAATAGCTAAGCCACGCCGTTCTTTTGTTCGGATTCCAGGTTAAAACTGTCCAGCTACGACATAGGCGGAATATGCGGTAAGTATAAAATGTCACCAGGCCACAGGACCACTCAAATTCACTTTAACTCTGTTTACGTATTAAAGTGACTGTAGTTTAAGCATTCGATCGGCAAGCTCTGGTCCGTCTCCCGCTTCACCTGGACGTGCATAGGGAGGGAGCAATTGAATTTATTGACATATACGACTCAGTTTCTTATCCGCAAAGGGAAGGAATAAAAATAAGAAAGTGATAAAAAAAGATACAAGGAGACAAATACAATGAATTATTAACGTCAAGTTAGAAATCAACTATTATTTACAAGATATTTCTTCGATAAAATTTTAGAAAATATTAAACACTATGAAATGTGTTCGATTATATTGACATTTTCCCAAATTTTTTGATTCAATCACAGTGATTGAAAATTATAACCGCAAAAGATAGTGCCAAAGACTGCTAAATCTTAATTTTATTTTCCATTAACACATAAATATTAAACATCCCGCTATTTGATGTGATGATGCAAAATCTGAGTCTTTTTTCGTATTTCCATTACAGTGCTGTTCCTCTCTCAATTATATTTAAGAAAGAAAACTTTTTTTCCCCTTCAGATCTTCATTATTTGCGTTGTACGCTTCAACTTGAATTTTTCAGTTACTTGTGTCATATGTGGACAATGTGTTTATTAAATGATATGGAAACTACAGTGACATCACCTAAAAAAATTATAAACCCCTTTTTAGAATATAGGACGACACCATAATCAACCTAGAGAATGGGGAATTTTCCTTAACCCTTTGATAGGCAAAATACTTTTGAAAATTTAAAATGGATTTATTAAAGTTCACTATTAAACATTTCTTAGACGGAAAATGAAACAACTGTATAAAAATTAGTAATATTGTAGAAGGTAGATAACTTGAAAAAACGATTCGCTAGAGGATTTAACCTGTTGTTTTGAAGAAAAAACAAAACCTAAGCTTCCATTGGCGCCTCTGTTTGCGTCCTCAAGCTGTAAACGATGTCTGAGAGATAAATCCACGGGAGCTAAGGCATCACGGAACGGTGGTATTTATGTGGGAGAAGTAAAACAAGAAACCTCGAAAGGCAATAGGTTTTAACTTCAATATTTTTCAGAATATGGAACAGAGGTAATAAACATGTTCTGCACTGGGTGGGGAACCATAATATTCGATATCCGTGACACTAAACGTCGCTAACGCTTAGCGTGAGCATTAAATTTCTTATATCGTTTTTATGTCTGATCCAGAATGTGGCTACAAAAAAGTAATAAGTACGTACTACGCCTTGTAACGGACCTTAGATTATCTCCAGTACGTTTGTATACATTATGGAGATAAATATCGCGCACCACAATTTTAAAACTTCACATATTTACTCTGCTAGCAAGGTCCAGAATCATGAAAATACGGGTTTTCCGAAGTTTTCGATACCGGTGGTAATGGCTATGCGTGGAATAGACGTAATGAAAATGACAGATATGTTGTTTTTAGTAAGATTTTTTTAAAATGATATAAAATCACACGATACGCTGTAATGTTTAATCGGAAGGTGGATAGGTTTTATATGATCCATGGAACAATAAATTTGTACTATAAGAGTTTACGAGTGGACGCGAAAAACAGCATGTTTTTAATGTTTACGGCGTTGACTGTCACATAGAATTTCTACATTATTATTGATAAAAAGCATTGGTTCAGAAGAAGGTAGTTCTAGCGGCATCGTGTACTGCAATATTACTGAAAATTCCTCCCACAGCCGAGCTTGAAGCAGTTAATCCTCTCTAGAGTTCTAGTCTTCGTCATGGTACCTCAGCAACCTCGATCAACGAAGTTTGGAAAATGTTTATAAAGCCTGTAGAGTTACAAGCGTACGCTCCATATGTAAACGTTATAGTAATAATTACTGGGCTTTTAATATTGTATGTTTTCGGAGTTTTCTCAGATTGTATTATTTTTAGACTTTGTGTTGTGAGATAGACGAATGTACTGGATGTCAGGTTATACAACTAAATAATATTAGAAATCATTAAACGAGAATAAGTAGTTTTACCTCAAGAGCAATTGTGCTGACTCTTTAGTGCAAAATTCATAGAATTCAATATATATATATATATATGAAGTGTGCTTCCTTACAGGTTGATAAAATCTGTTTGTAAGGTTGAGGGGTTTCTACCAACGTAGATAGCCAGCTTGATCGTATGCTGAACGGTGGGCAGGAAAATTTATTTATGCAGGGTCATTCACGAATATATGCAAATATTTTAATATGTTATTCTACAAGTAAAACTAAAGAAATAAACATAGGTCCGCAAATGTTTAGTTACGGAGTTACGGCTAATAAAAGATTTTGCCTGAAATTGAGCAACATCGCTAATATGAAGCCATCGAAAAACTGTACGAGGTTACAGTAAAGCACGGTTTCCATTTATTTTGTTGTTATTGATCTGGTGAATGTAATAAACAAGTCCCAGACGTGAATCAGCATTAGTTTTTCAGAAATTCCACAGATTAACTTTATTACCATCATTTTCCAAAATTAAATTATCTACAACTTCTGTTGAAAACTTTGTGCAATTGTCTGGATTAAAAAAAAAAAAAAATATTGAGCCAAGTAGTTAAAAAATTACAAATTTTCCCAAATTATTTCTTTGTTTCTCTGGAATTTCTGGAAAACTCCTGCCGATTCACGTCTGGGACTTGTTTTATTAGATTCACCAGATCAATAACAACAAAATAAATGGAAATCGTGCTTTACTGTATCCTCGTACGGTTTTGCGTTGGCTTCATATTAGTGATGTTGCTAAATTTCAGGCAAAATCTTTTATTAGCCGTAACTCCGTAACTGAACATTAGCGGACCTATGTTTATATGAACGTTTTTCTTTAGTTTTACTTGTAGAATAACATATTAGAATATATGCGTATCTTCGTGAATCACCCTGTATATTAGAAGCCACATAATCATACAAAACTTTAAGAAAAGGGGTAACAAACGTATATATTTTATTCGGGGGAGAAAAAACAGCGTTTTGTTTTTAAGCGATGAATAATACTTGTGTTTACAACATACTAATTTATTATTAAAAAAAGCAGTAAAGTTTCCTTTCGGAAAATGAATATGGTTTTCATAAATGAAATGAACTTGGCGAAGGCCATTAATCCATTCAGCATATCTTGTTAACTGTTTCAGCGGAGTGAGTTTTACTAAAAAGTTTAATTCGCTTTAAGACGCAGTTATTAAGTGAGTTGATTACAGGCCACTGCGCCGCCTCATAACACAGCCGAGAGAAAATTACACAGCTGGCAGCGGCAGGCGTCGTCGAGTCGTATCTTCACTCAAGATGAACTCTCAGAGTTCGCTAACGATTCATGCCAGACGTTTAGAACTGATGCAGCTAAACGACGTCATAGCCTCTGCGGCCGTCAAATGCAGTTATGTTATGAATTCCAGACCCGTAGGACTATTTCCTTAGTACCTGCTCCACTGGCTCATGTTATTAGGGCACAGTGAAGGTCTTGTGTGCCGGACCACAAGGTCAGATTGTTCGAGTCTCGGTGATGGAACAAATGGCGGCACACGATTCGTAATTAAAGATTGTGCTTCGTTATTTCTCAAACCTATCTGCAGTGCGTATAGAGTCGGTGTGCAAACTAGAGCTGGTGGTCATTTGTCTGTCGGATGACAAGATTAAACTCGGTTGCTAGGAAGATTAGACCTGAACTGGGCGGCACAGAGTTACATCCGCTACCTTCCTTTATTTTTACACACACAACAGGAAAAATGCGCTATACACAGTTGCCATCACAGTCATTTACACACATACAAGAACATCTAATAAACACGTAAGAAAGGAAATGACCAGTCGACTTGAGCATCTGACCTAGTATAGCTAGGGATGCAAGTAAATATCAATATCGATAAATATATTGATATTTATATCGACGCCAGGCAGATATCGATATTTGTATATATTATATAAGAAATTAGAAATAAAAATCAAATAATAAATTGAGGTAGTTTATTGAAAAAAATAGGTCTGCAAATGTTCAACGTCATCAGATCCTGAAAACTGTGGTTGGCTTAACCTTTCCCCATGAAGTCTATTCATAGTCTGAGTGACAGTGGTCTTTGAGAAGAGGCGTTCAGAAGGTACCGATGAGCCTACTTTCAGTAAATGATTAACTGCATTTTGAACATACATTAATCCAACTAGTATACCAATCGTGATTAATTTTGATTCATTTTGCAGCAAAAAATTTACTGTAATTTCTAAATAATTAGTGTTACTCTAGACCATAAACATGTAATCAAGGAAAAATTCTTCACACTTTTCAACTTCCCCTTCACAAATTTTGAATTTTTTTATTATTTTCTAAATTGTTTGATTGTACTACGAGAAGGGACTGCATTAAAAGGTCTATTATACGTCCTAGAGGGAAAAAAAATCTACGAACGCTAGAGTAACACAACCGATTAAATTATAAAAAGGCGAATGTAGATGAATGAGGAAACGAATAACACTCACGAAACGGAGTGGAACCACACAGTAGGAAAGGACGTTATCGATTTTGTTATCTAGCTAAATCAGTGTTTGGTTCCTGCCACATATACAGTTATTTGAAGGATTTTTTTTAGTGCTAAGGGGTTTTTAGTTTTAGATATTTCAGTGCGTCATTTCGATATTATCGTATCAACCATGTAATAATATCAATATTTTGGCCCGATATTATCTTTTGATCGATATATCGTTGCAACGCTAAGTATGGCTCGTACTGGACAATGAAACCAACTTCGGGTTCAAAACTATGGCAGTAATAGGGATTCTTCGCAGGGAAATCAGGAAGATCCGGTCACCCAGCAACAAATTTATTTCACACTAATTCCACCTCTGTCTTGGTCGCTACCGTGATAAAGCAAATTTATGAAAGGATGTCTTCATACATAGTTACAACTACTATTGAATCAGATATGTACTAGAGTTACTCTTCTGGCTCGATTATTCGTAAATATAAAATTATTAACATGAGAAAAATTTAAAAAATCACAAAGACGCTTTGAAATATGCAATCATTCCTGGTACTGCTGTAGGCTGGAATGAGGTGGTTTTAATGCTACTACATGGTTATGATATATATGCTACAATGCTAATTTACTCTGCAGGCACAAACCAGAGGCTGTGTTTATGGATCTAACTGAACTGTGACTACAGTTGGGAATATAAAGAATTTATTTAAAAAGAAATGAGGCTCTTATGACTCGTCAGGAACTAGGTCATTCGAGAGAATGCGCAAACAGTGGTTTTGCAGTACAGTGGTATACTAGTTTCGTTCGACTGGCTACACAACCACCGTCCTTCGGAATGCTACTCATCGACATGGTACCTAAAGACGAGATAAAAACCATATTAACTTTGAGTATTTCTCAGAAGTTTCTTTGGTCAGAGAAATAATATCTAATGCGGGGTAAAATGAAAATTGGATGGTAAAAGCCAAGCTCATTTCTGAGCTGTATTTATGCAAAGTATTCAGTTTAATCAAAGGAGATCCAGTGCTATACAATATTAGAGGGCGTTTTTAATTGTGCCGGGACGATTTCGTAATCGCGGCTCGTTCTTTCAGACTAATCCTTTTTATCCGTTATTGTGAAATGTTTCAACTAATTAGCAGCCTTTGTGATAAAGCAAATCCCATTCTCCGCCCTATCTTTAATTGGACTGCGTTCTCTCTGTACTGTTAATGGCCTTCCTTTTATTCCCCTGTGCGTGTAGCGCCCGCTGTGTGCTGCTGAAGGGTTGACTTTTAAGTCGACGCGGTGCAGTGGCTGTGCAGCAGAGAGCCTCAGACTGCACGATTCCAACATTACGAACCAACTACGAGGCGTGTGTAATGTATTAATACGCCTCTTACAGGGCAAATGAATTATGCGGTTCAGTACATTACCCTGCAGTAGCAAGGCGGAAAAATATATCCGAAAGAGTGAGAAAACAGAGATGCCGAATCTGAAAGGAAATAATGAGTCGAAACTCGTTGGCGAAACCTCCGTGATTCAACCGCATCTAGGAGCGCAAGGTGAAAATTTATCGACTTGGCACAGAGAGAGATGGCGCTGGTATCACTGCATTTCTTTGTGATGGCGGTACACATGTTGTAATAATGAACTTCAAGTTTCAGTTCGATCTGTGAGGTCGTTTTCGTTATACCGATTTTTTTTTTTTTTTTTAAGTAGATGTAGTGGGTGTCCCTTAATTCGACTTTCACCTCTGACACAGCTTGCTGCGTAATATGAAGTACGCCATAAATTTCCGTTGTTCGGGTTCCACGTTAAAAGAGCTGGGCATCCTACCTCTGATACCAGGCTTAGTACACATCCTTCGGGAGGGTCCGATCGTTGAAACAGACGAACTTGAATATTGTCTTGTTGTAAAATTGCCCGTTATGGACGGTTACCACCAATGTAAATTCATCTAGAGTTATTAAATTTTATAAGGAGTCTGCTCGTTTATTTTGAACTGTAAAGAAATAGACGGTCATACATTTCTTGAAATAGATAAACTTGGAGGGCGACCAATAGCTGCAACAACAAAGGTAAAAACGAGAGATACACAACGTGGTATCGCACTATCGGTGGTCAAAGGTTCGTGACTTACCTGACATCATAGGCACGTCAAAGGAAAGGGTACGGTTCACTGCACGTAATAATAAAATAAGAGAAAGTGTTATGATAGATAGGTGTCTTACTTATTAAATGTTCACCAAAAACAAAAGCAACAATGAATTTCTCAAAGAAGTCTGGACATTTTTAAAAAGGATTCTTTTAATATCGGCACTCTATTGTTACTGTGGATGAGACGTGGGTCCATAACTGCATAGGAAACACTAAATAGGAATCAGTGTACTGAATTTTGTTGATTTGCACCAAAAAAGGCACCACGAAACTGAAGACCAATGATTTTCGGGATGTAAAAGAGATTTTATTAATAGATTATTGTGATAGGGTAAAAAATAACTGGTGAATACAATTCATCTCTTCTTGACGAACTGGAAGGAAAACTTCGTGAGAAGACACCTAGATTACCAAAGAAAAAAATACACTTTATCAAATCAATGTTTGTACCCAGGAAGGTGTTTGAGCAATGGGAAAACTGAGGGATCTGATCTATGAATTGTTTGACTATTCACCCTGTTACCCAGATTGGGACCCCTTTGACTTATATCTATTTCCAAACCTAAGAATTTTGTGACTGGAAAATGTTTAGACTCAAATGAAGAACTGATAGGAACCGTAGGCAAGTTTTTTTTCAAATCCCCGCAGAACCACACTTGAGAGATAGAATCCATTCACACATAAGGGAACTACATAAAAAAAATGAATGAATTATTAAATCTTTTTTTCCCAGCTTACCTTCTTACACACATGTACAGGCTTTTTTAGCAAGGAGACGGTAAGGTACGGCGGATGAGAATTTAAACCTTCTTTCCACCTTACCAACGACCCTGTTTCAGACTTTCTGTCGATTTTCCGTAATAACTTAGCCGAAGGGTGGTATACTCGCAACTACACGTTAAACATTAACACAAAACTTGCAAGATTCTATATTGCAGTATGTACTGACAACACAGATAGATAATAATGTCTTGAATAACGCCTCCTCCAAACGATGAAATATGTTTCTGCCACATTTTCTATTATGCCAGGTAAAGAAATGTGGAAGAATCGGTAAAAAGAACTGTATCAAAGAGCTACAGTTCTTATTCGCTCTACAATCGTATGGCACTGCTTCATTTAAGAATTCTGCAGATGTAAACTCACTTTGCTAATAAGGACAACAGCTGTAGGATTATGGAAATGTTTATCTGTTGTGTTCCTACAGGGTGAAAATCGCTTACACATCGAGACAGCAGACATTAGCTCAAATGAAATGTAGTTAATATGCATCACGTGTAAATTACTCACATTATGACAATCTTCATATGTAAACAAATATGATAATAGGAGAGTAGTGATCTAAATCCTTTCTACATGGAAATAATGCGGAAAATGAGAAACACACTGGAGAAATTTGGTGCGAACGTATAGATAGAGAAGATATGGAAATTTTCATTAAATGTTGACAAACGTTTTTTAGGAGATAATAGTTTATTCGCTGTTGGTTGACATCTTGGCAACAGATATGTTTGAAAGCACTTGTCATTGGTCTAAAACACAAATATAAAATATGGAATTAATGTATCTTTTACGATATTCACAAGTATGTTATCAGTCGCCGATAAATATTTAAAAGAAACACGAGAATCTTGAATAAATAATCGAGGAACATGATTAAACTTGTCCCTGAAACATTGAAAGAATCTGAAGCAAAAATCGTGAAATGCGAAAGTAAGTGTGTGGGAAGATTTCCGCCGGTCCATGTGCTGCATCCCAATTAAAATTGATTAATCAGTTAAAAACAAACTAATGTAAAGGGAAACAAAAATATAAACACAAGATAAATGAATTATTGGTGTAATGCTCACAACATACTTGATACAGCATAGATAACAACTGCAGCAACCAACAATGCATAGGCTTCTTGGACAGCCGCTTCTGTAATTCTTTTATTTCATGGATTCTCGTTTATCCGTCATCTATAGAGGTTGAAGTCGAACATACTACAGTTTTATGCATAAACTGACTTTCTGGATAAAAGGAACAAGGACTAATGAAATTTAATACCATGTTTAAAACCAAATATCAACATAAGCATCAAGAGTTAGATGGAAACCAACAGCTTATAGTAGATAAAACTTTTAATGGGAATCGGAATAAGCCTGAGAAAGTTGCCAAACGTCCAGAAGTGGCGTAAGGCGTGGGGAACCGCCTTCGGCCTCACTGTCCAAGGGTCCTCGCGCACCATGGACATGCTTCTAATTTAATTTCTCAAGATAATTAAATAATTATGAAACTTAGTATCGTCGCTGTTTGGTTTATTTAGAATTTAAAAATAAAGTTTTCTGCAACAAATTCTTGCCGGCTATCTTCATGAAAATATCCTGCTGCAATCCTGTGAAGACTATCTCCGTTCACTTAAAGTTTCCTGTTTTCCATGCAGCATATTTGGCAATTAACAAACTCAGATGGTACGGATAAGGTGGTGTGACTGGAAACACTTTAGTAGAATTTTACAAAGACATGAGTATCGAAATAATATACGATATTTTCACGTTACAGTGGGCGACATTGATAAAGGAATATAGCATGAAAAAAAACAATATACCAGAAAAAACGAAAGGTTAATTCGCGAATTTAAAAAACATTGGCACAATCTGTTTGAAAACTTAACTTATGTCATTAATTTCTTAGCCGCTCATAATCTGGCATTTAGAAATCACAGTGAAGATTGGTGGTACAGTGGGAATTCTTGTAATTTCATAGACATCTTTAAATTGATATTTAAATATGACCCTACATTACGGGAACACATGAAATGCACTAATGACAAACAACTAACTCACCATTGTCTAAGCCGCGATATACAATGAATTGATTCCCATTGATATCAAAAACTATTACCGATGAAGTGATTTGTAGGGTAAAAGAGGAAAAATATTATTATATTTTGCTCGACTACACTATCGACTCCGTCTATTTAAACAAAGGTTAATTATCTTAAGATTTTGTTATAGATCAACCACCATTAAAAAGAAAACTTTGTGGGATTTCTCGCTGTCACTGAGACGACTGGAGATTATCTAAATAAGACAATACTGGGGGAGCTAAATAAATGGATTAGATATTCAAAACTATTATGGCCAAGGGTTCGACAATGATGCAAATATAGCAGAGTTTAATGTTGAACATGAAATAGTAATCCTAGGCCATTTTTTGCACCATGCAGATTCCATTGTTGGAATTTACTGTTGGCAGACGCATCTAATTCTTCATTGTCAGCAAAAACATTTTTTTCTTTTATTCAAAAAAATTATTTGTTGTTTTAAATATCCAGCAAACGCTGTAAATTAATCAAAAGCAAATTAAAACCCACTATAAAGTCTCTATCAGACACAAGGGCGAAAAGCAGACTCGAGGCAGTGATGGCCACATTATTTAAATTTGATGATGGTTTTGAATACATCGAAAGCTTAAAATATTTGAGTGAAGACTTAGACACACTTAGTGGTTGTGATTAGGTTGTGAACAAAATGACGATACGAAACATTTTTTTTAACACAATGATTGATTTCACAGTCAGCAATACGGATTCAACATTTTGAAAATTTCGGTTTTCTCTATGATTTCAGCAAGAGAAATATATTCCAAAAGAGCATATATTAAAAATCTGCCACACAGTCCTGCGAAAGAATGAGAGCAGTGATTTACAGCCTTACGAATTATTTGAATAATCACAAACAACAACCCAAAATTTACCCGACTTCATTAAAGATGTGAAGCAACTGCTCCAGTACATGACAAGAAATAATATAAAAGAAATTTACCAAAATATTCACATTTATGTATTCGATTTTTTTTACAATAGCAGTTAAGTACATTCTACGCTGAAAGGAGCTTTTCAAAGTTAGTATTAATAAAAAGTTATTTATGAAATACAATGGTCAGAAGAGAGTTTCATATTTGTCAGTTTTATCAGTTGAAGCATATGCAGAAGCTAAGTTGGATTACGAAA
Source organism: Vandiemenella viatica (assembly GCA_031002005.1). Lineage (NCBI taxonomy): Eukaryota > Metazoa > Arthropoda > Insecta > Orthoptera > Morabidae > Vandiemenella > Vandiemenella viatica. Next base: position 52,962,355 of record JARYHS010013631.1, on the reverse strand, counting down.
TAGTAATTTTAGAGCTGAATAAGGCTAAAAGCATGAAATTTCTATTTATTTAATTCATTAGTGTTAATTATTATTTTATAATTTTAGTTACAATGAAGACAATTGAATTTATGAATAAAAATTTGACAGTTAAAATAAAATATTTATTAATTCCGTCCTCTTCCGTCACCAGAGTGCCTCGTGAAACTTATCTTGCCCACATCGTATTTAGGTCTTGCCCCACCAATACAAATTTCAAGCCATATGATTATAATTAGGAAAGTTTCAGAAGATATGTCTTGTATTATCGATTATAAATGATGTGCGTTATAATGAAAACGTAATATCAACGGCTGGTAGCCTCTAGACCACGTAATAGTTCATTCGATTTACGCTTTAAGGCAATGATTGATGATCCATTTAGTGCCATTCACAGAAACCTGTTACCTGAATAAAGAGAGAGACCAATCAGAAAGTTTGAAAAGTTTTCACAGAACGCATTTCATTTGAAATATCAAATTTCGAGCACTAGTGACGCGAATCTTCGCATTTTCTTCAAATAAAACCCCATCATTAATGTTTAGAACGAACTTGTAATTTGTATATATATATATATAAAAAAAAAAAAACCACCATGCATAATGACAACAGGTCGTTATAGAGTGACTTCTATAGTATAATACGACTCAGAGAAACAAATTTAATTGAGTCTGCACGAAGATCCAAACTTTCTCGAAGAATTAAAAGAGTGTTGAATTTTGAAAATAAAATTCAGCAGTGATGAAGTAGTGTTTACAATAGTGTTTTACTCTTAGAAGTATTACAGTTGATATTGCAGCTGAAACAGATCGCATAAAATTCATAGAAATTTTATGCAATAAATAAATATGAAAAGTTGATGTTATTAATGGAAATGTACGCAGTATTGTCTCTGAAGTACCGCACTGCTCTTGTTGTACGCATAAAATGAGTGTTAACTCCGCAACGGTAGAATCTACGAAAATCCGCCGATATGTTCATTCACTATTATCGCGCTTATGCGCAAATAATTTTCGCATTTCCTTTTGACATCATCTGTGATAGATACCAAGATGAAAAAAATGACAAATTTTTCAGCTAGTTTCTCTTTTGTACAGATTCTCCAAAAACAAAAAACAAAACAAAAAAATATCTGTTGCGCTTTAATACAGTATTTAACAAGTTCGCAGAAGAATCAAACCTCCTGCGGTCGAAAAATTGCCTCTCATGGTGTGATTGAATTGCTCAGGTAAACTTTTATGTAAACTGCCTCAATTCCCACAATGCCATGACCCCCCTTTCGGGTCTCACACACGCTTGTTGGTCGTAACTTAAAAAATAACCACAGTTGTACTGCGCCCTGACTGCGTGGTCCTTGTACGCTTCTTTCCACCAAAAGTTCGAGAGCTGAATAAACTCCCGAGAAAAGCCCTTACTGGTACGATTGACCAAGGGCAAGTACTTACAGTTGTGGTGGATGCCTTGGTGGGCCAACCACGTTACAATTATATTTCATACCTTTATGATTAATAATTGTGGATTTTTAAGTTTAATTTTTATGAAGGAGTGAAAATTATTTAATTTTGCAAGAATCTCGACGTTAGTTGGAATTCAGGAAAAATTGTCACAATATGACATTTATTTTCTTATCACTGGCAATTACAAGTCTGAGCGAATTTACCGTTAACATTAACACAAATTGGCAAAATCATAAAAGCAACGCTCAGAGTTACAATTAGCCGTCATGGGCAAGCAAACAATTATATATTTACTTTTAAATATCTCAGAATCAAAATGCAAGAAATAATGACAACTGGAAACAATGAAAAATACAAGTTATGACTACCTCAGACAAAGGCATCATAATACTGTGACTTTACAGTTAAAAAGAAAATCATGGGCGCCAGAATGAACAATATATCATTCGAAAATAACTAGTTCTGGCAAATTATGCCGCTAGCTCAGGGGTTTTTACAATTACAAAGTGAGAACATGGACCTATCCTCTCAAAGTCGCTTACGGGTTCTGTTTCACGGAATGCACAATCACATGGCTTGGTCGTAATCAATTACCATGGTAGTTCTGCGTCTGATGTCTGTGATGAGTGTAGCGGACCCACGATATGTGAGATTATCTCACAAGTCGGCTATAGGCATCTCTGGTCTGGCAATGCGCATCATCGCATTACCGGCTGTGTTGCGGTGATACGCTCGCTCCAGCAAGGCAAGCTGCAGTTAGCGAAAGAAGTCGACTTTCCAAGTCAACCTCAGACTGGTGCGATCGAAGTTCGAATCTCCAGCTCCTCGCTCTTCGGTCCACGAGGAAATTTCTCGCTCCGCCCATTTGAAGTCTCGAAGCTCACATACAACAAAAATTCCCAGGATTTTGAGTTATACGCTCATTTTGATTGGACCTTCAGGTCGGCACCTAATGTCACGTGATATCCTCGATATGTGATTTGGCCAAAGAATCTAACAGAGGTCGGACATATTCGGCTAAGTTCGGGGACGACTCTGTTCTGGCGGCCGGCCTTTCCCGCCCGGTGAGTAACCTTGTTGACCGCCTATCCCTAGGGAGCAGAGTGTGTGGTCTGGCAAATCCCAAATCCCCGACTTCTTGTCGCCAAGGCTCGGGAACACCAAGATTAGCTTCAAGCCTACATAGCTCAATAATTCTTGAATATTCGCTTTACCAAGATACACTGTATGTTCATCATTTCATTACAGTCCTCACTTGGAATCTTGCGTACTTTATAAAATCACAACAAAAATCTATTTAGGTGGTCGCCCAAGATTTATGTAAATTACTCTTATATTATTACATATATAATAAAAATGCACCTTGTAACGTAGCGACAGCGCGGCTCGTTACACAGTGAACTCGTACGCTGGGGTTCACCCTTTGCGCTGCCAAAAATCTATGCTTCACCCAAAACTATAGTTCTCCTTTTTAAAGCCAAGTTCGTAGAAAACAAATCCGACATTGGAAAACTGCTAACTGCCTGATAGGTGTAGTATTGCTCCTAAGAGTAAATGTAACAATTAATGGGTCACAACAATATAGATAAAAAGGGCAGTGAAAACGAGAAAATAAAAGTCATTGATCTTTAATGGTCTAAGCACGCTAATTTATTCAACGGTAAGGCTCTGTCGCATTAAAATTTCAACCCGACTGGAGTCTGCTTCTGATAATGGGCAAGTTTAATTGTGTTTTATGTTAAAGTGTGGTGTGGAATCTAGAGACAAAGCAGTAAAAGGGATGGAAAAAATAATAATCGATAACTCGACAAGCATTAGTAAATAATGTGGAGGAGATAGTATCCATCATTGATCGTATTCGTTTGTATAAATAAACGAAGTAAAAATTCGTACGTCGTACCCGAGTCGTTGTTGAGCAGAGGAACTTGTTAACTGCTCTTGGCGTAGCCTATATTTGCATAGAAATAGCTTCCGTGGGGCCCTCAATTAAGCGCCTCGCTTACACAGACACAACTTACTCCTCTAATTTTGTTCTTGATATTGCGAGAGAAAGGAATCAGAACTCTCAAAGCTCCTCCCAAGTACTAGTAAGAAACCACCTCGTTTCATTTTTCGCGATAAAAATTAATATTCTAGGTTAATGTCTGAGTGTTCCTGAGGCAGTCCCGCTTCGTGGTGAGGGTGGTTAAGTTACTTGATTATGTCTGACGTTCTTCATGAGGCTATTTGGTTCGAGCATCGAATTTGAAATATATTTTCGTCAGAAATTAGAAGAGATCTGTTGATAGTCAAATCTTAGTCTTCGGTGGGCCTAAAACTAATGAGAAACCGAAATCTGGTGATTCGTGTAAGGTATCGTCGTCGGATCTGGACCTTGTTAATGTGCGGTGGCTTGTTCTGACGGTTGACTAATTGCGCACTCAATCAGTCCCGGCTCAAAGCTGTCACTCCGCGGTATTCACGGGGTATTACGCCATTCAAGCGCATCTAATCACTCAGCCCCGCTGCAGGTAAGACCACTAACTACTGACATTTTGACAACATTACCAGAGCAATCTGGATTTAATACCAATCATTCGTACATTACAACTATTTGATATAAAACAACTGATTGTTGCATCTATAACACCTGTTTGTAGTAGAGTTATAGAGCATATTATAAGCTCGAACAATATGAATTTTCTAGATGAAAATAATTTGCATACAACAAATCAACACGGATTTCGGAAGAAAAGATCATGTGAAACACAGCTGGCCCTATTTACACACGATGTAATGAAAGTTATTGATGCAGGTTCACAAGTAGATGCAATTTTTTTACATTTTCAGAAATCCTTTGACTTTGTGCCACACAACCGCCTTTTAGCGAAGCTTCGAGTGTATGGTACATCGGATCAGCTTTGTGAATGGATAAAGGATTTTCTAACTGGTCGGTCGCAGTATGTTGTCGTTGGAGGAAAAAGTTCTTCTAATCTGTACCTCAAGGAAGTAGGACCACTTCTTTTCTTAATTTTTATAAACGATCTCGGAGACAAAGTGAAAAGCCTTTTTAGATTGTTTGCTGATGATGCGGTTATTTATAGGGAATTAAGGAATTTGGCCGATTGCTTAGAAATTCAGCGTGATCTGGATGTTATTTTGGCATGGTGCGCTGAGTGACAACTTACGGTAAATTGTAAAAAGTGCAAAACAATGAGCATAACTAAAAAAAAGAATCCAATTGTTCAGAAATACGAGTTAAACAATTCAGTTATTGATATGGTTGATTCTATGAAATATTTAGGAGTAACAGTACAAAGGTACATGAAATGGGACATACACATTAATTCTAGGCTGCGATTCATAGGTCGAATCTTGAAAAATTGTAATGAACAAACAAAGGAGATAGCGTACAAATCTCTTGTGCGTCCACATTTGAACTATTGTTGTGCCGTTTGGGATCCGTTTCGTAAGGGGTTGATCGAAAGCATAGAGAAAGTACAGATAAGAGCCGCTCAGTTCGTGACTGCTTGCTACAGTCCTTATGAAAGCGGCACAGAACTAATTAGTAGATTAGGCTGGGAGTCTCTGGTAGATAGACGACGTACGTTTCGTTTAAACTTATTGGTAAACATGCGTACTCCCACTTTTACTTTTGAGTTTAGTGAAATACTTTGTCCACCAACCAATTTGAGCCGGAATGACGGGAAAGATAAGATTAGAGAAATAAGGTGCCGCAATGATTCTTATATGAATTCTTTTTTCCTTCATACCATTCGGAATTGGAATGCACAGCAAAGAGATTAGTTTTGGTGCTGAGCACCCTCTGCCACCAACAATTTTGTGAATTGCAGAGTATATAGGTAGATGGAGATGTATATGTATACAACACTTTTCCTTTTTTCAAATTAAATCTTTGTGTGATTCTCTTGTACCATTAGGGATTGGAATGCACAAGAAAGTGATTACCTTTGGTGCTGAGCACCCTCTGCCACCCACAATTTTGTGAATTGCAGAGTATATAATTATGTAGATGCAGACTTATCTACACCTCAGCATCATTTCAATATTCAGCAGTCTCGCGACCACATAAACAAACAGGATTATACAGGGTGCTTCAAAAAAATGTATACACACTTTGAACTTCCATAGAAAATTTATTTACCGTTCTACAAAGTTAAATTTCAGGAAAATAGAAAGCTAAAAGTCCAATGTAAATCAAACATAAACAACAAATGTTAATACTGTTCAAATTGGTGACCTGCAGCATCAATACAATTCTGAGTACGAGTCACCACAGATTCTGTACATCGTATCAAAACGTCCAATGAGATTTCTCTACACACTGCTTGAATCTCATTCCAAAGAATGTCTAGGTTACGTGGTTTACGTTTGTACACCTCATCTTTTACTGTGCCCCACAAGAAGAAATCCAGTGGTGTAAGGTCTGGAGAGCGTGCTGGAAACTCGATTGGCCCCCTGCGTCCTATCCACCGGCCCGACAAATTTTGATCCAGGTAAGCTCGTACGTCCCTGTGATAGTGCGGCGGAGCACCATCTTGTTGAAAATAAAAATCATCATTACCGTATAATGCACGAATGGCAGGAAATATGGAATCAGCAAGCATTGTTAGGTAATTAATACCAGTTACAGTGCCTTCAAATCGAAAAGGTCCAATGAGTCCCCTTGAAGACAAACCGCACCACACATTTACACCTGGCAAATTTACAGCTTTTTCAATTGTAATGTGAGGATTTTCTTCACCCCAGTAAACACAATTGTGCCTATTGACAGTTCCATTAAGTTTGAATTGGGCTTCATCCGACCAAATGATGCTACCCATAAATCCCGGTTCACGTATCATCATCTCCTTAATCCATTCACAAAATTGCAACCTTCTATCTGGATCGTCGTCACTTAGCTGTTGCACCAGCCTTGGAATGTAAACACGATACTTGCCTCTCTTCAGAATGCGTAGCACGCTGCTAGCACTTACATCACTTTCACGTGCCCCTTGGCTTGAAGATTTGTTAGGAGAGCGTTGAAACAGTTCCAAGACTGCCATTGATGACTCATCACTTGTAGCTGTTCGAGGCCGACCTGAATGACCTTTATGCACATCACACACTGTTCCATGAACTTCGAACTTGTCTCGTATGCGTGTAATTGTTAATCTTGAAGGTGGTTCTGTATCATACTCCCTTCTCCACTGTCTTTGAACTTCATTTACATTCTCAAACTTCCAGTACCACTTAATAACCTGCTTACGTTCTTCAAAACTCAAACGTACGTCCCCCATGTTGATATTACAAATTCCAACTGATAATATAACATAGAGGGACGATTATGCTGGCACCTGGCGAAGAAATATAACACTAGCCTTGTAGAGCGGGAAAACAACAATAGTTTAAAGTGTGTATACATTTTTTTGAAGCACCCGGTATTTAGACAAAGTCCAAGTTAAAGCACTTATAGCGCGTTCAGTTGAAGTGGTACGAGTGGCATGACGCACATGTGAGACACGAGTAGCGTGGAGATCTAGTCCCAGTTTCCAGGTTCCTCGCATACCACCCGCATGCGAAAATATGTGGCTCGCAAAGAACACATTTGTTTCTACTAAACTTGAGCTCGCAATCAGAAGATGAAGTTTTTTTATTCCTTGATGAACGAGAAATTTAAATCACCAAATAAGTATAGTCTGTCGGAAAGGAAAAACACTAGAGAATTTAAAACTACGAGCTCAAGTAAAAATTTTTTCGAACTTTCGTAATAAAACACTTTTTCAGTAGTCGTAGTGCTTTCCTCGAATGCCTGTTTACAGTTACTACTACTGTACTCACTCGACCTTCACCCAACAATATTCAATTGGCAGTGACAGCGTAAACATGTCCGCTCCGTTAACAGTTTACATGTAGGACGAACAAAGGACAGTGACACTATTTCTTTGGTCAGGAGTAAAAGGGGTTGAAATTCATCGTCGACTTTTAGCACAGTACGGGGACAGTACATTGTCGCAGACAAGTGTTTTCGAGTGGATCGTGAAGTTTAAAAGTGGTCGGACAACTGTAACACAAGAAGAGGGAGCAGGGCGTCCGTTAACGTCCACAACGGACGACAAAATTGAGCAATCTCGATTGATGGTTTTCAAAAATAGTCGAATTACTATCGATAACGTAGCGTCTACTTTGAACATCAGTCATGGTTCTGCCTATAACATGATCCATGATGAACTCGGCTTGCGTAAAGTTTTTTTGCAATGTGTGCCAAGACAACTCACCGAAGAACACAAACTCAAACTTCTTGAGGTCTACCAACGCTTACTCGACCGTTACAACAAAGAAGGTGACTCATTTTTGGAAGGAATGGTAACCTGTGATGAAACCTAGTCTCGTCACTATGAGCCAGAATCTAAACGCCAGAGTGTGGAGTGGAAACACTCTGAATTATCGGTGAAGAAAAAATTCAGAACTGTGGCATCGGCGGGAGAGGTGATACTAACCGTGTTTTTAGACGCAAAAGGACCTATTCTGTAAGATTACATGGAGAAGGGAAAAACCACCAACAAAGAATATTGTTCTGCATTGTTGTCTATCAAACTTAAACCAGCAATTCGCAGCAATCGACGAAATATTTTGTCAAGGATAGTTTTGCTGTTGTACGATAACGCCCGCCCTCACGCGGCTCGATTCACCCTTGAAACTACAGTACCAACAAACTGGGTTTTGAGGTGCTGGAACAGCCACCTTACAGTCAAGAACTTGCTCCGTCGGACTTTCATTTGTTGGGGCCGCTGGAAGACACTTAGCGAGGACATCGATTTTCCTCAGACCAAGAGGTGCATCAGTGGCTTTGCAACCTATTGAAAACCTTCTTAATGGCAGGAATACACAAGTTTGTGGACAGCTGGACCAAGTACATTATGAAGGAGGAAGACTATATTGAAAAATAATGAATTAGTCAAATTGTTTTTTATGTAAATAAATTTATTTACGAAAAGTCCGTGTAATTTTTGACTCACCTTCGTACAACTTAGTTGAGTCGTGCTAATTTCACCAATTATTTCCGAACGAAAAAACAAAAAATAACAAGCAGCTTGCTGAAGGACATGGTATGATCAAACAAGACACTGACTCAAATGAATGTAATGCCCAAACGCTGATTGCAATTGAAGAAAATCTTGCAATTTTCGTGCGGTAAGTAATGAACATTGTCTTTATTTTTTACTACTTGCGGGTTAATATAATGTCATTCTCATTTTATTCATTGATTTTATTTCCCAGTTTTTATCAAAACCTTTCTGTGATCCCTCACTGCACCTGCCAACTTTTGTTCCGCAATTATTTCTTCTTATTCCATTGTTATGCCCAACTGAGGAGCGCGGTTGAACTTATTTAGCAGATGTGTTTTTCTTCTTTTCCCAAAATCTCTTCTTACACACGCTGAGCTCTTTCCTACGTTCCTTCGTCCAGGTGTTCCATCTTCTAATAAATGGTTTGTTGGTAAATTGGTGGTTACTGACCATGCTACTAAATCTGCCTCTGTCCTGCATGATATCATCTGTGATTCAGATTTACTGGATATCCTTTTCGATCTCAAGTAACTATTTTTTTCATTTTTATTGAAATGGCCAAGTTGAAAATTCTTTTGGTTAGTCCGTTGTTATTCATTCTTATAATATGACCGTAGAATTTAATTCGTCTTTTCCTGAATGCTGATATGGTTCACTTGATTTCCTTTTCATACAAATTCCTCCCTTGAGATCCAAGTTAAAATCTGATGTACATACTGTGACATTTATTTTGTGAAGAATCTGGCGTAGCTTGAAAACTGCTGAATTGATTTTGACAAGATTTAAAACGGTAGGTTTCTATAAAGTACATTAGAAATTAAGACGGTTGGATTTAAAGGGGGGAGGTGTTAGGCTTTTTCAAACCAAATGTACGCAGTATTTTTCTACTTGTTTAAAACTATTCGTGTGCAAAGTTCCTTCATAATCTGGTAGAAACTGTAGCTTTGTATAAAGAACATTAACAAAAATGAAGGGGGTGGAAAGAGAGAGAGGAGTTAGGTTTCTGAAAACAAAAAGCAGACTATTTTTCTGTTTGTTTTTATACATGTGAAAAGTTCAATAGAAAACTTAAAAAAAAAAAATTATGGGATTGTATAAAAATTAAGGGGGGTAAAGCGGCCTATTTTTTTTTGCTCAGAAACTTTCTCCATGAAAAAATACATGTATGTGCAAACTTTCATGGTGATCGGTTGAACGATATCGAAGTCTATTAATCTCGGATAATAATATATATCAACATCCATTTTAATGTATAGGATGTAACTCAGCGTCAAAATTAGTTTTTCGTTCTCGCTATACCGAAACATTTTTTTCTTAAATATAGAAGGAAAATGTAATATTATAAAGATAACAAGGGAAGCTGAAGAATGTATAAGTTTCTTGCAGTGCTCGTCAGTAATATAAACTTTAAACTTCAAGCTTCATTTTTATTTAGGGAACGTTTCAAAACGGTTCCAACCAAAAACCTGAACCTGAGTTACTACAGTATTATCTTAGTTACACTGACCACAAGATGAGGTAAGAAGTAATTGAGAAAGAAGAAAAATAGTTAGTGGTATTAATATCGCTGGCTGTGTGATATCTGGAAGGTCTCCAGAATTTTTCAGCTTCTTGGCTTCGACAAGCCAAGCTTCACTTAATGCCCTCAGACGGCTTCCAGGAAATGAAGTCGTCAGCTGCGAATAGGACGCTGCTGTGTGCAGTTGTCGCCTGCGATTCAATCTGTGGATCCTATCACAGTCCGGAATGACTTGTACTGGGCATAGACCGACTAGTGAGATGCCAGTAACAGAACTGTGTTGAGTCTTCTGGTGGGATTTCAGCGTGGTTCTGAGATCATTAACACCACTGCATTATCTGAGATATGTGGTGCACAATGTGATTATAATTTAAATTAAAGGACATATAAAACCAGACATAAAACAAGTTTAGGAAGACCGTGGAAAATATGGACAAGGTAAGGTGCCAGGGAGCCTAATAGAGGAAGTGAATAGGAAGATTGTAGCTGTGCCTCTAAGTAGATTTTAATTGCTGAAGATCCAATAGTTTATCACCACAGCTTAGTACATTCGCTTCTGAACAAACTGAGACGGGGGTTAATATTTGATGCCTTCCAAATGGTTAATATTTCACCGAGAGTGGTGGGTGAGCGGTTAACACTCTGGTCTCTCATTCGGGAGGACGGTGGTTGTAATCCCCGTCCGGGAATGCAGATTTGGGTTTTCCATGGTTTCCCCAAATCACTCCAGGCGAATACCGGAACGCTTCCTTCAAAAGTTCCATGCCCGAATTCCTTCCACTGTTCCCAGTCCTTTCCCCCCAATAATGATCTCGACATCGACGAGGCGTAAAGCCACAGGTTAAAAGATGGTTAATATTTGATGTTAGTTTGATAATGTCACTGGATACGCAATTAATTTTTACGAGAGTGGCCTTGAAAGATATCGCCCTTTATCACAGGAAGGTCGATGTTGTAATAGGTACGCTCAGATTTGAATAATTTATTATCTACTCAAATACTAACATAAAATCACTAATAAACACTCTACAGTATCTCAAAACAGTTTTCCTCATATCCAATACAATAATTATTGTTTAGTAAAAAAAAACATACATGTGCAAATATTTGTGATAATTTACATTTGAAAGAGAAACTATTTTTTTTGTTCGAGTGTTTCTACATATATTTTTCATCAATTACAGTCGCATAGGTATTTCGTCGTTTTGCTGTTTTACTACGCAAGTTAATCGTAATTACGACACTGCTTGTGTAAACTTTGCCTTGAATTGTTTTGAGCCAATCTCTTTCGTGTCTGATATCCAAGGCGTTACGTCCCAATACTTTTCTGTATGTTTTTTACTTTACACTACATCTGTTCTTTAATTGGGGACGACTGAGAACTGAATCATTCATACAGATATTTATAGACATTCAGACAGATTTTTTTAGAAATATTAAGTGTATATGTTTAATGGATTGTTGAATGACTAGCTTTTAGATAAATAAAGAAACGACGAACTCAATTTATGATCAACGCAATATGGCTTTTCGTCTTCGATACTACCGGTATTGTTTTCCTGGGCTGTTATTTTATTCACACTCAAGTTATTTCCAATTTCTGGTCATTTTTTCCACGTGATGTACTCGTGCGCTACTACCATGACCATTTTACCCAATGGGTAATTGCAATGTTAATTTTGTACGTTTAGACAAAAACAGATTTATGGTGTAAGGATAGCGTCACACGTCACTCAATTGCATCGCAGTTACTCCTCAGAGTTTAACTTAACAATGCAAAGAAAGTTTCACTTCAAAAATCTGTAAGAAGTTTATGTTCGCAGAGAGGTAGTAATTGGAAACGTCTTTTCTCTAACCTACAAGAGGCACACGTAGTTTCTGTCGGGGTGCGTAGAATTGTTTGGATACAGAAAGATTTGATCTGTGTAGCGATGATCACCACATCGACTTTTGCCTGGAATTGAATCATGTCATATTGACGCTGCGTTAGCTTAACAGACGCTGGTGTACTTAACGATAAAAAAATGGAAGGAGCAATCCAGCGCAATGGCACCATGAATGCACTATGACATCATAGATCAACTACGACCACAATCTGTTATTACCTCAACACTCGCATTTGAAGAAGTCTGCAGCATCATTAATAATTATTTGCTATCTTTAAACGCTTGATCTCATAAAATTTAGTTTTGTAAAATATCGAAATATAAATCACATTGAATACAAGGGCGTGTTTCTTGGTAACTCTGAAGTGTTTCAGTTTAAGAGGCAGCGCGCTGTATCTTACCAACTAATTAATCTTAATTAATCTTAATTGAGTATATGCTACAGTAGATATACCGCTAGTCACTTATTTCGGCATATAAGGCATTTTACTCTTAAATTATATCAGATGAATTCATTCGAATTTTTATTTTAAAATCTTTTAGAATTTTTGGTAACTTGTTCACCATTTTCCTCAGTAATTTGTTCAAGTCCCGGGCCCTCAACTGAAATAGACCTGCTGTAAATGCGAGCCGAAAAAAGATTAAAGTTCCTCGATTCTTAAAGGTACAGTGAAAGTGACTGACGCATTGTGAACACTTACTCTGTGGAATTGTTTATTCCTGAGGTAATATGAATATTAGTAACAACAAATGTATTAATTTTTTCTTTCAACTAGTCTGGAGTCAGATAAGTGGAACTTGTTAGAGTATTTTCTTATTGATCCAGAGAGATGAACTGAAGTTTTTTTTTTTTAAAAGAAAAAAATTACAGTTCAAACATAATATATAGAAAGTCAATCAACTTTTGGTTTGCTTTTTCGCGTGGTTTATATGAAGATGAAAAATTTGGCTAACATGTGTTACTGAATGATTTCAAATCAACTGCTTTTTTTTTTTCTGGCAGATCTTCCGCTTGTAGACAGAGAAACCATCTGATATTACAAGTAAATCTCATACGTCATATACAGGGTGTCCCAGAATTATCTTTACAACTTAAACATTGAATAAATTATGTTTGGAACGAGATATCACAACGCAGTTTTTTGCATGTTACAGAATATCTCTCAAACTTGTTTTTTTCTGTTTCATTTCAAGTGCGATTTGGTGGCAAGTAGGTAGTTACATCACATTTATTGAAAATGTACACCCCACAGAAAAAAGCTCAGTGTGTTTTCTGGTTTATAGAGACACGATCGGATACACAAGTGCAACGCAATTTCCGGACAACATACAGGAAAGAACCACTAATAAGACCATCAATTCGTCAGTGGCATCGGCAGTTCATGGAAACTGGTAGTATCCTCCATCAGAAAGGCGCTCGTCGAGTGACGAGAATGTTGAACGGGTTCGTGAGGCATTCACTCGTAGTCCCAAAAAAAACTCTCCGCACCGCAGCCAGAGAGTTGCAGTTACCACGCTCAACAATACACAGAGTGTCACACAGACGGTTGCACTTGTATGCATACAAAATGCAGCTATTGTAAGCTATCAAGCCAGGAGATAAACAGAGACGTGCTGCGTTTGCTACAAACATGTTGGAGAGAATGGACACTGAGGATGGTTTCCTTAGTCTTGTTGTCTTCTCAGATTAGGCCACCTTTCACGTTTCTGGGTTACTTAACAGGCACAACGTTCGAATTTGGGGTTCTGAACCTCCGCATGCATTTAGAGAGATAAAGCGCGGCAGCCCAAAGGTTAATGTGTGGTGCGGTGTTATGCACAACCAAATCATTGGCCCCTTCTTCTTTGCTGAGAAGATAATCACAGGCCCTGTTTACTTGGATATGCTAACAGAATTTGTTGTTCCCCAACTGGAAGTCCTTCAACCGACAGTCATCTTCCAGCAGGATGGTGCACCTCCGCATTGGGCTCATGATGTCCGTGATTTCCTAGATAAACAATTTGCTGGTCCGTGGATAGGAAGAGGGGGTCCAATTGACTAGCCGCCTCGTTCACCTGCCATAACCCCCTTGGAATTGTTTCTTTAGAGATACATAAAATACATCGTGTATCAAACCCCGGCTAGAAATTTGGCAGATCTCAGACAGAGGATTTCTGCAGCAATTACGACAATTGATCAAGGGATGCTCCAAAGAACTTCACAAGAAATTAAATATCACTTAGATATTGTACAACTTATGGTGCACACGTTGAAGTGTTCTAGAGACAGAAACAAAACTTTGAGAGATACTCTTCAAAATACAAAAAACTGCATTGTGCTATCTCGTTCCAAACAAAATTTATTCAATGTCAAAGTTGTAAAAATAATTGTGGGACACCCTGTATTACCGGAGATTTTTGCATATCGCGTAGATATTTTGTCACGAACCTAGAAGATCTAAAATAAGTTTGGAATATAAATTCTGAATAACGAAACCGTAACAGTCACCCTACAAGCTCAATATCTGAATTCTAAACAGAATATAACTTTTTTTTTTTTGACAGATCACTGTATTCAAGATTTCGTCTTACATGTTAAAAGACTTCCAGCAAAAATCAAAAGTGCCTCTAATGTATGTATGCTTCGATTAATCAGATTAATTAATTATTTATATAGTGAACCTTTTCAAATACAATTTACCCCTTATCTCGATATTAGAATAGACTTCAAATTTGCCTCTTATTTAGTAACATAAAATCTTCCATGGAATACCCAGAAATTATGGAAGCTGTTAGTTGAAGTGTGGTATGTAACTCAGGAAAAGTTAAAAATTATTAATCTGACGTCATTATCAGTTTGAATAAAAGGAGTATAGCGTAGCATCTGTGTATAAATAGTACAGCAAGAAAATATTTCTTTTGTTATCACAGATACATCTGAATGTTGTGAACCAAGAAACATATTTAACTTTTTTAATTTATGTTTTTAGCAGGAAAACAAAATCAGTTTGCTGTAGCTTCTAGTTGCCAAATTGTAATCTTAGCTGGAATTACCCCGAGCAAGGTGAATTAAAATTTCACAAAAGAGCAATAAAATTCATGATGTTCGTAAATAATACTTTACAAGCATTGTCAATATGTAAACGATTTTTTTATTTTTTAATATCCTGTTGAAGAGATGTTATGAGATAAAAAAAACTCTAAAGAAGGGACATAAATAATAGATGTATATTTAATTTTATCAGGAATTCAATATTTTTATAACTTTTTTACCTGCCGTTAAGATAAGCTTTAAGTCTGATAATTATCAGCGAGGGGTTCGTTAAAACAAATAGATGTCCAGAGCCTACTTTTTTTTTTTTTTTTTTTTTTTTTTATACGCGGCAAAGTTTCTCCGTACAGTTTCGCGCAACACAGCCGATAGAGAAAGTTTCCGCCAGAGATAAAGCTGTGGGCACGAAAGTTACAGTCCATCGTTATTCGTAACCAGGAGATCCGATAGTCTCTACGACGCTGCTGGCGGTAATATATATGTTGCTCAAATCTGTAATAAAATGTTGCATATGCTGATTAGCTACTTAGTAGTAGTTACCTTCTTTTCCAATTGTATTTGATATTAAGGCATTAGGAAAAGTAAAATGTAACTGAATAGTGATTTGTTTAGCCTATCTGTAACTGTATTTGACAGCTTAAAGCATTAAGTACCTGGGTCACCGATCATCGCTCGCTTGGCTTATTGCGATTTCTGCTCAATATACAAGATTTTAAGTAAAGTTTGATTAAAGTAAAAGGTTTAAAGGCTTCTTAGGCATTTTGAGGAGCACAGTTCACAGTTCCTTGTTCTAACCAAAGAAAAGCTTAAATAACATCAGTAAGCTTACTACTACCTGAAACTTATACGAGATGAGGTTAGGGCCGTTTCTGAGAAACCGGACACCAGGATTGCTCCCCCAATTTTTTTTTTGTAATATCGAGTTAAACTTGAAAAGCAAAACATTGTCTATTTACGAAATTTCATCCAAATTGCTTGAGCCATTTCCGAGATCGTCTGGTTTACCACCTCATGAACTGCTTTTAAAGAAAAATGCTATTATTATGTTAGCCCTCTACTGCATGAGTTTCTTTAGTAATTTTTTTTTATAACGAAAAAATGTACAAATCATGCGATATTGGTCTCAAATGACAATTAACTAAGAAAAACTATTGAATATGTATTATTTAGATATTTATTTCATATTTTAGGTTTGTTTCCATATGGCAACAACATGAGTTACAATGCAGACTTCCACAATATGATACTCAAGAGTATTGGACACATAGGCTCACAAATGTACTTTGTATCTATTGAAATAATAAAAAAAATGTATGTTTTACAGATAAGAATACACATTATGTAATAGTCTAATCATTTACGAAGTTGTTCATTCATTTTTAGAACATCAAACCTTGCTTTATGTTATTGTTCTGTATGAAATTTTAGAAAGCAGTTTTTTGCTGTAGTTGGACATAGATGCACATTGCATTTCACACATTTAACTCTAATTATTCCATTGCATGTAGGAATCTTGCATCTACCTTTCTGATCCATAATAGGCAAATGTCCAACCCCATCCAACCGCATTTCTTTTTCAGGCAGTGCAGCAGCTGGACCCCTTTTCTTCTTAGCTATATGTGACAGTAGGGAGAAGACCTTGTTTCAAGGAATTTTCTGGTTTTCCCCATGACGTCATAGAGGTGGGGTGGGGACCTCCCTCCCCTCCCCGCCGCGCCGCCACCTGTCAACCGCACGGCTTGTCATCACCGCTGACCTCAATTTGCACGACTATTTCTGGGATGTACCGTTAACCTATGACGCGACAGCAAGGACACTCAATCTGAGTATTTCTGACACAACGCTCCCGCAGGCGAACAGTGGAAGTATCACACGCCATTTTATTTTCAGCGCACAATTAGCGACGTCACAGGACACCGCTATTAAGAATAACATTAGGAAATCCACTTGCTTGCTATTAACATTCGTTATGAAATTTTTTCCTAGTATTTTGTCATGTTTTATTGATATATTGAAGTATTTTAATTCTTTGATTGTTAAATTACCATAAAATAACTTCAAAAATTATTTAATTTCATAGTTTTGGGGCAAAACTAATTGTTTCCTTCTGCAAATACTATTATTTGTCACCAATAAGTCCTTACTTGAAAATCCCCCCCCCCCCTCATCTTTTTCTTATACCTCATACACATTTTGTAAGGTCATTTCCTTCTAAGGATCTAACAGCCATTTTTTTTTTTACCACTCCAACTGTCTTATTGCTCTTAACATCACATTTAATGGAATTTTCGGTGATATTTATTGGCTATTTATTTCATCCCAACATCCTCATTACCAATGTGTTACTTATACACTCACAGAGCTCTATTTCATCTGCATCATGTCTTTCAATGATACCCAACGCGACTATTGTTGCCTTCTGCAAACAGTATTATTGGTTCAAATAACAAGTCCTGTTCGTTGTACATTATGTAAGGTCATTTATTTGTAGCTGCCATTTTTTTTATACCCACTCCAAGTTGCCTCAACACGCCTTTTGTGATATGTCAGTTTTAAAACGCTGTTCTCTTTTAATTTCTAGTATTTCATACTCGTAATAAAAATATTCATACTCAAGGAATATAAAAAAAAAAAATTGGGTAGGGGATTCGTTAAATAAAAAACATAATTTCTTGATAAATGTTACAGATTTATTGAAATTTTAAAATACATTTTATTGCAATATAATACATCATTCAATACTTATGATTCCATGTGTGTCATAGGCCTCTCTTCCATTCACATCCTACCCCCACCCCTCCCTTCTTTACCTGAGTCTTCACTTAATATCCATTTATTGCCTTACACTTTATGAAATGCCATGCCAAAGCATGTATACCTTTAAACGTTGCTAATGTTTATGAGATGAGAAATATATTTATGTGGGTGACACATACTCTCTGTCACACATTGCTGTGAATAACATAGACAAGCAACTTACGGGTGTATCTCAAACTCGAATGTCACGAGGGAAGAAAGAATTCGTATAAACATCAAATCTCTACAGTGCCTCAGTGATTAAGGCGTCTGACCGGAGATAGAAAGGTCTTCGGTTCGAATCCCTGTCTGGGCAGTGATTTTCATAAGCCATTAACCCACCTTCACCTCTGGTACAGAACGCTTCTGTGGCTCTGATTCCACGTTAAACTGTAGGTCTCTTCTAAGGATAACAACTATATGGTTGTGTACACTTTCAAAAGCAAAGATTCAAAACAGACGAAGGCCTAACGTGACCTAAACTAGCATTCATACTGCATTGAGGGGGAGGAGCAAACAGTCAGCCAGTCGGTTGAACAATTTTAATATCACAATCGTCTCTTGTCTCTGAGCTCAACATATTGCTCTATACATAAAAACACACCCGCACTCATTAAGGGATAAGTTTTAGGAAGGATTTGGGTATGTATAAGGCAAATGGATGTTGCTATGGGCACTGTAGGTGAAACACGAGTGGTAATTGGAAATAATATACAGCAAACAGTGAGAATACTTGATGAGGATATATACGCACTTTTTCTATAGTATCATTATCCCTGGAACCAGAAAACATTCATCAGTAATAGCTACCAGGTACCACACTGTTCACATTAGTATCGCCTCACCTCTCACACACATGAGCCATCTTCGCCATCTAGTAGCATGTTCACAAGCATGAAACTGTGCACATCAGCATCATCTCATATCACCCCACATAACAACAAGCCATCTAGTAACATGTGCACCTAGTACCACAAAGCATGAGTAGATTCAAGATCATTTCTTAACACAGGCTGCAATGTCGTACTGTGGATGCTCACTCACAGCTACATACGTCATAAAACACACACACTGACACACACATTAGTGGAGGAGATGAACCGCACATCCTACATCCAGACAAACGAGTTAAAGCAGGTCTGACACATATTACGCATACATACGCAGAAAGACGCACACACACAGACACACACATTAGTGGAGGAGATGAACCGCACATCCTACATCCAGACAAACGAGTTAAAGGAAGGTCTGACCATATTTACGCAGAGAGAGACATACATTGAAAGACGCGCGCGCGCGCGCACACACACACACCACACACACACACATTAGTGGTGGAAATTAACTACACACACTACACGCAGACAGACGAGTGAAAGAAAGATATCACCATATTTACACTCTAGCTGCCTTCCCTCGCAAACAGCATTTCAATTCCAAAAACTGTGGACTGTCACATTAACAATGGAACCAGAAAAAGCATCGTTAACAGCTACCCCGCAGGTACCAAACTGATTACATTAGCATCGCCTCGCCTCTCACTCAACTCAGCCAACTTAACCATCTAGTAGCAAGTGCATAAGTACGAAACTGTTCACATCAGCATCATCTCATATCACCCACATAGCCACAAGCCATCCAGTAACATGTGACCCTAGTACCATAAAGGCATGAGTAGATTCAAGAGCCTCTCTTAACACAGGCGGCAATGTCGTACTTTTGATGCTCACTCACAGCTGCATACGTCACAAAACACACATTAGTGGTGGAAATGAACTACACACACTACACTCAGACTGGCGAGTGAAAGAAAGGAATCATCATATTTACACTCTAGCTGCCTTCCCGTGCACACCGCATTTCAAGTCCAAAAACTGTGGATCCCACATTACACCACTACATACAAGCAAGGTCTGACTGTGGTTTTGTAACACAAGTTCTTCCTTCTCTGGTACATCCAATCATCACGATTTTTGCCCCGAAAGACATATAGTGAACAACCTGATCAAAAAAGTTCGTACCCCAAAAATAACGGCAGCAAACTATAAACAGAACAGTGAAATGGAAGAGTGCTTGGATTCCTGAAATCACTCCAGACGAATGCAGGGAAAGAGACCTTCAAAAGTCCATGGCCGAATTCCTCACCGTTCCTTGCCATACATCCTTTCTCACCTCTAATGAAAATGACATCGACGAGCCCGAAAAAAAGCCTGATACGCTGGAAATACTAGAATTTTGGATGGTTCGGTTTAAAATGTTCCCATCTAACGCCAACCTTCGGATTCAGGGCCAAGTGTGACATTTGTTTGTAATTGCATGCTTTGTTCAAGTAACCACGATAGAGTTACCATAATGCTCTTAGCTAACTTGGTCATCAAACAGACATCATAACCCACATTTTCATAGAAGATCCCCACACATCGACAAGTATCCATAGGTGCAGACGCTAGTTCTATTACGCCTAAGATAGTGCTCACACTTGAACTGTCGTAAATTGTTAGGTCAAAGTGGGTGTTTAGATATTTTATCCACTCAGGCCTCATCACCTAAAGTCTAGTGCGAGATTGTGGTCATGGTCAACTTAGGCTCCATACACCACTCAGAATTATTCCACCAATATCCATTCTAACAGCATTACGCCACCTACAGCCCCTCAACACTCTTCCTATCTTCCAATGACATCCATACTACACCACACAAGCAATGGTCTGACTGTGGGTTTGTACCCAAGTCCTTCGCTTCTCTGGTACATCACCCCTCTCTGTTAAATGATTTTTATGTAGTGAGAATCAAAATTCACATGCCAACACAAACGGCAGTAAACTGTAAAGAGCACATC